>JAZHEH010001856.1:0-19636 GCA_036589455.1 Ateles fusciceps
CAATGCTGCTTCATAGTTGAGCAGATTGGAAACCCTGCATTTCCTGTATGAGGTGGTGGCTGAGATGATCCATTGTTTATGAGGTGTCCAAGGCTGTAAAATGTAGGTAGGGCCTGAGGTTTCTCTGAAGCCAGGAGCATCTACCATGAAGATGTTTGGCTTTGGGGAGCAAGATGGGCCAGTGGTGCTGCTGCTGCCTCCCCCAATGTGGGAGGAGCAGCGAGGACAACCCGAGCTGTGAGGCAGAGCACACTGACAGCGCCTTCTTGGAGCCTGGGTAGGACGACCCTGGGAAGATCTTGGCAAGCTCCGCAGAGCTGCCTGGTGGTGACAGTGCACGATCCCCAGAGAGTAGCTCATACTCATGCTCACAAACCCTGGCTTGGACAAGAGTGAGAGGAAGAAAAGATAATTGACCAGGCAAGGGCTAGGAGGGCAGAGAACTGGGGCATGGGGTGGGGTGCACCTTCCTATCACCAGCCTAGCTACTTCTCCTCAGCAGGCTCTGCAGCACCTTGGATGTGGAAGCCTTGGGGGAGTCAGGGCCCAGGCCTCTTTATGAGCCACAAAATGAAAATGACACTTTAGCTTGTTTCCATTGCACCCATAATTTCCCCATAGTGCATTTTAGAGACAACTTTAAAATGATTTAACTCACAAAATTAGTCTATATGATATTTTATTTTTGGCTTAAATACTTTTTAAAAGAATTTGTTTAAAAAATGTGTTGTTTTAACCTCAGCCTTCTTTTTCCATAGTACCTTTTAGAACTAAAATTTATTCAAATGCCAGTCCTTACCAGAGTTAGGACAAGGAACAGGGCCAGAGCTGAGGCAGGGCTAGCTGAGGTCCAGGGGAGGGCCAGGGACAGGGTCTGGGCCAGGGAAGAGCCAGTGCAAGGGTGTGGAAGGGACAGGGTAGCACAGGGCCAAGTTAGGATCAGGGTGGGGCTAGGGCAGGACAGGGCCAGGACAGACCAGGGAATTTTAGGGCAAGGCAGTGCAGAGCCAGGTCCAGGCCAGGGACAGGGCAGGGCCAGGCCAAATGCTGAGGCCATGTCCAGAGCAGTGCCAGAGCATGCCAGTGCCAGTGTAACACAAGGGAAATGAAAGTTTAGGCAGGTAAAAGCGAAGGCAGGGCCAGAGCCAGGGCCAAGTCAGGGTCAGGACTATGGCAGGGCCAGTGGCAGGGTGAGGGCCATGGCAGGACCAGGGACAGGGGACAGGAGCATGACCAAGTCAGGGGCAGGACTGCCAGGGCAGGGCCCTGGCATGATCAGGTTGAGCAGGGCAGAGGCATGGTAGTACAGTGCCCACTTAAGGGTGGGGCAGGGCAGGACCAGAACTTGGACAGGGCCAGAGCCAGGGTACAACTAGTGCAGGGTCATGGCAAGGTGAAAACCAGGGGCAAGGCCACAGCTAGGACAGGGCCAGAAGCAGGCCAGACTCAAGGCCAGGACAGGGTATGGCAGGATCAGGACTTGGGAAAGGGCAAGGTCAGGACTAGTTCAGGGCCAGAGCAGGGCAGGACTAGGGTAGCTGAGAGCCAAGGCAGGGCAGGGCCAGTGTAGAGCAAGGACAGGACCAGGGGATGGCAGGGCAGGAATAGGGAAGGTCAGGGCTGGGACATGGACATGGCAGGGCCTACAATAAGGCAGGGCCAGAAAGGGGCCAGGGGGCCAGGCCAAGGGCAAAGTCAGAGAAGGACCAAGGCAAAGGCAGGACCAGGGAGGGGCCAAGGCATGGGCAGGGCCAGGTCAAAACCAGAGCCAGGGCAGGCCAAAGACAGGGCAAGTATACGGCAAGGCCAGGGTAGGGAGGGTCCTGGTGAGGTCAGGGGCAAGGGCAGGACTAGAATAGCATAGGGCCAAGGCAGGGCCAGAAAAGGGCAGGGCCAGGGAAGCACCAGGGAAGGGCAGGGTCAGCTCCATGGCATGGACAGGGCAGGACCAGCACCATGCAATAGCCAGGGCAGGTTCAGGGACAAGGCAGGGCCAAGGAGGGGCCAGAGCCAAGGCCGGCATAGGGGGATCCAGTGCCAAGTCACAGCTAGGGCAGGGTCAGGACATTGCCAGCATCAGTGTAGGGTCAGGCCAAGGCTGGATCAGGGACAGGGCCAGAGCAAGGGTAGGGACAGCGCAGAACCAGGACAAGGCAAAGGCTTTTTCTCCTAGTCTGTGGCTTGTTTTCTGTCTCTTAGCACCCATTTTATTTTTACTTTCGGAACTAAAGAAGAGGAATGGTCAGCTTTCTGTTACTATTGTAACAGTGATGGCAGAACCAAGAGAGAATGCACCCAACCTTGTAATCACACTGGAAGGCCCTGATTGTGGCAAGTCTGCTAATGGTACATTGAGCAAAGAAAGTTGAATGGTCAAGTCTCACACTGATGAAATGGGGTAGTATATGCAGGTGAAAGAGAAATGCTTCTTGAGAGTAATACAATCTGCCATACCAGTATGGGCTGCTCTTTCCTGTCCCCTTACTGAATGTTTGAATTAGAACTTTCTGTTTATGCATCCATTTTCTTTCCAAATTATGCAACTTTTTTTCCATGTCTTCGAGAGTGATTTTCTGATCCCTGTGCAATTACTGTGTGAAGAATGTTTGGTTTAAAACAGGGCTTCTGAACAGTTTCACTTTAACCTTGTGGGTTTGGTCATTCCTTATGAGATGGGGCTGCTCTCTTCATTGTCAGGTGCTTATAAGCATTATTGGGAACCATATATCTGATGTCTTTAGCACCCTAATTCCTAAATCCTGGCCAGCAAAACCAGCTGCAGACATTGACAAATATCCCACAGAAAAATCATCTCAGAATCATCCTGGTCTGAGAAGCACTGGACTGAAAGGACACGGTGTCAGGTGTTAGGTAACATTTTGCTTTGAATTCTCCTTATTCCATTCCACTAAATATAAGGCTAGATGCATGATCTCAGTATACTACCAACTTCCCAGCTGTTAAACAGATGTGTTGTGTAGAACACCAAAGGTTATATTGATACATGAGTAATGTTCTAAGCTCCATGAGGACAGAGAACCTGTTATTCAAATACGCAGCATCTCCTCCTGACTAAAGTGTGGAGTACAACTTTTGCTAGACTACTTTCACAATTGTTAATTCAAAAATTTACACAGAACACCTAAAATATGGCAGGTTCTTCTTTACTTTTTCTCTTACGGGATATTTTTCAAGCATGGTATGTAAAGACAAACCCAATTATGGCAAGGTCTTGCACTGTTGGGGTTCACATTTTAGAACAAAGAGCAGCCTCAGAACTGAGTGAGCAGACAATGATGTCCTTTCTTTAGCCTTAGCACTGGATTCAAATTTTTCCCTGCTGCCAGCTGTGTGTTGGTTGACCTGCACTTTCCAGTACAGTCCCCATGAATTGCATATCAACATGTATATCTCAAAATTAATTAATTAAAATAAACAAAAATAATCCCTCGGTCCCAGCAGCTTTATGTCACCTGCCTCCTGGACTCATGTGCTCCATGGCCCCCCTAATAAAGAGTTCAGATGTAGGACATCTCCACCATGGCACAAAGTTCTACTGCAGAGCACTGGCTTTGACAATCTAACATTTCCTTAGGCCAGTTTCATTACCTGTAAATGAAGGTGAACTAACAATCTAGTTCTCTTCACAGTCTGCAGCA
This sequence comes from Ateles fusciceps, assembly GCA_036589455.1. Lineage (NCBI taxonomy): Eukaryota > Metazoa > Chordata > Mammalia > Primates > Atelidae > Ateles > Ateles fusciceps. The sequence goes on from JAZHEH010001856.1 coordinate 3,660, forward strand.
CCCCCTTCTGCAACACCGATCCCTCCATCCCACAAAACTGAGGAGTGCACATATGACTAATATTGCCCAAAGGGATGAGCAAAGTGACAGGTGTAATTTCTGAGCAGTAGATGTGACATTGGCCTGCGCTTTGCCAAGTTCTATCGTCTCTCTGCTGTAACATTCACAGTGTTCTCATAGAAATTTCTCAGCCAGCCTGCATCCTGGGATGAAGTGAATCAGAGCCACAGCCAATTCAACCAGAGATGTGAATGTTGAAAAAGTAAGAAATAGACATTTGTTGTTGTAAGCCACAGAGATTTCTGTCGATTTCTTACTGCAGCCAAACCTAGCTAGTACCGACTGCTCTAGGAATCACACGTGAATGCGGGGAGCTGCACTAACAAAAATTACATGTAATTTGTTTAGATGCAATACATTGGACATTTAGAAGACTATGGAAATTACAAATATTTTTATTGTATTTTTTGTCAAATATTTAATTAAACCATCACCGTAATAAACATTAAAACAAAGATGAGAGCGGGTAGATAATTCTTCCAACTCTAGATATAGAAGTTACAAAACTGATTAGGAGCATAGGTTAATTCTTCTTGTGGAATTTTTACCGCTTATTTACTTTAAGTGATAATCTTATGAATAAGTTTTTGTTCTTGTTTTTGATTTATTCAAACAGAAGAAAGCCACAAGAAAGATAACCCACATACATAGAGAATAGTAGAATGGCAAAAGCTAATTAATCTCAAACACAAACTCTTAAAGATAAATGCAAAATATTTGAATTACATATTTCACTGTCCAAAAGGTTTGTGAATGTTTTTCTGAGTACTCCAGGGCCCAGAGTATATTAATCAATACCTCTGGTGTCCACTTTCTTGAGACCTTGTTCATGTTTGTATTTTTTTTTTGTCATTGGTCTTGTTACTTACTTACCCTACAGGTTGGGTTTCTTAAATATATTTTAAATTCATTCTCAGTCTTGTGATTTTTCCAGGCTCTTTCTTCCTATGACCCCTCATCACCTCCCGTGTCCTGCCAGGCTCTCCCACCCCTTCCCTTTCGTCATCTGCAGTGGCTTCTCACAGTTCCTGCCCTTCTGGGAACTGCTGTGCTCTTTCCTGCTCCAAGCCCTGTCACCACTTTCTTGTACTAAAATGCCTCTCCTTCTATTTGTCTTTGTCAGCTCCACCTCCACTATTCAAAGGCTCTAAAGCCCCAAGGAATAGCGTCTTCTCAAAAGATTTCCTAAGAAGCTGCAAGTAATGACAATATCTAAAGCCACCCTTTCTGCTATGGCAATGTTATATTCAGCCTGGTATTGACTCTTTGTAAGTTTTCAGTTCAAGTTTATTAGGTGCTCAAATGTTAAAATTCCAGAGACACAGAGCAGAATGGGGTCTGCCAGGAGCTAAAATTGGGAGGAAATGGGAACTTTCAGGTCCACAGGTATGAAGTTCTAGTTATGCAAAAATATGTTCTAAAGATCTGCTGCATAACACATATCTAAATATTATTAATAAAATAAAAATATAAAAATAATTATGTTACCGGGGTTTACTGATAATATAATTTTATATTTGTCTCTGCTAAATAGACTAAGGTGTAAGTATTTATAAACTACAAACCCAACCAAAACCAAAATATTCCTTATTTATATAATTTTTAAATTAGTAAGACTAATTTGATATTGCCAGTTTAATAAAATAGCTGTATCTTCTAAGTTATAGACAAAATTCTCAGATTTTTCACTTTGAATATTTGAATTAAACATCTGTATAAATAATATGCAGAGTATTAATATTACTAACAAAAAGATGATCAAGAAAAATCAAAATATTTTTCTTGTATCTCAGTTTTTTTAATCTAAATAAACTGTTAAATAAATTATGTATATATAAGATAAACACATTCTATACTTTTTGTATAATTTAAAATCTTATAAATAATAGATCATTAAAAATCTGGGTTATTTAAAATTAAAAATGTTTTAAAAATTATTTCAAAAATTTGTAAAATAGTTCTCATCTATAAAATATGAATGTCTGAGAGACTATTTAAAATTTTTTACATCCTATGTTTTCAATAAAATTTATGCTTAATAAAAATTAAAAATTTGAATTAATATATAATTCCATGTGTAAAGTAAGCCAAAAAAATAAAATGTTTTAATTTTTAAAAATGTGAGAGTCATAAAATATATACTTTATTAAAATAATTTTGCCAAATTTAGAGGTTATTTATGGGTTAATTACAAAACCAATTGGAGAGATAAAAGGAATTATAAATGTAGATACATTTTTGTAAAAAAAAAAATTAAAACAGCCAGGTGCAGTGGCTCATGCCCATAATCCCAGCATATTAGAAGGCCAAGGTGGGTGGACCACATGAGGCCAGGAGTTCGAGACCAGCTTGTTCATACTGGTGAATCCCTATCTGTACTATAAATACAGAAATTGGCCAGCGTAGTGGTGAATGTCTGTAATCCTAGCTATTCAGGAGGCTGACGCAGGATAAACACTGGAACCTGGGTGATGGAGGTTGCAGTGAGCTGGGTGACAGCCTGGGCAACAGAGCAAGATTCTGTCTTAAAAAACAACAACAAACAAAAAACAAACAAAAACAAAAAGAACCAGAAAAATTTAAAATATAATTTTATGTTGAAAAATCTTATGTAATTTTGTCTTAAGATAATTGATTATTTTAAAAACACAAATTAAAATGTCCAAACATATATTAGTCTATATAAATTATATTAAAATAAAATTTAAAAGTATTTTATAAAATTATATATAATTAAATGGACTATAAACAAAAAAATAACAGTATTTCTAAGAATTAAATTTTAATATCGAAAACACTAATATAAAGCTAAAGATTGTAATTTTCTATGTCAAAAATTTTTTCTTAAAATATTAATTTACTCTGAATAAAAATTTTAAAAGGTGATATTTAATTTTAACATCTATTTCTTCTTAAAATTTCTCAAAATTATATCTCAAAAGTTCAAATTTTGTTAACTTTTCTACACAAAATTTACAGACTTTGATTTACTACCTTTTAAAAAATGTAATTTTTTACTTCACTAAGATAATAACTTTTTCATTTAACTTATTTGACAACTGCTATAACATTTTTCTCCACTTCTAATTCTACTCTTATGGCCTAATGCTAAAATCTTTGTTTTAAAAACATTGAAAAAAATATTCAATATAACTCAATTTTAAACTCTTAACTCTTCTTAATATTTCTAAAGCATTCAGTATAAACAAGACATTTCTTATGAGAGTTATATATACCCAATATCAAAATACTAATTTTCTTATTTTCATACTTTAAAATATAATATGCATTTGTATCCCTAGATACACTTTTCCTATATCTGATTAAATACATATATTCTTTTTATAAGATTTAACTTCCAAGTTATATAAAATAATTCTCATTAAAAACAAAGCAAAAAAATTAAACTACATACAATTTTTATTTAGCCTTTTGAATAACTGACCTAGACTGGGCGGGGTGTCTCACACTTGTAGTCCCAGCACTTTGGGAGGATGAGGCGGGCAGATCACCTGAGGTCAAGAGTTTGATACCAGCCTGGCCAACATAGGGAAACCCCATCTCTACAGAAAATACAAAAATTAGCCAGGCATGGTGTCATGCACCTGCAATCCCCACTATCCAGGAGACTGAGGCAGGAGAATCGATGGAACCCAGGAGATAGAGACTGCAGTGAGCCGAGGTCATGCCACTGCTCTGCAGCCTGGGTGACAGAGCAAGACTCCCTCTCAAAAAGCAAACAAAAAAAAATTGACCTATAAAACAAACTTTTCACATTTTATCAAGTGAATTCTCATATTGTCTTTCTGAAATTTTAATTACTAGGAAAACTAATCCTAAAATGGGTTAAGATATTAACATCCATGCAACTTTCTATTATACTTTTCAGTGCCGTTGTATGATCCAGGGGGTTATCAGATCCCTCCTGGCTTTTCAGGCTCAGGCTACAGTCTTCACAGGCACCTGACTAATCCGACAACCCAGGAAGAGGAGGAGGCTGACCACCACTGTGAGGCAGACCAGAGTTGTGGGATCAGTTTTGTGTAACTCACAGTGACACAGATAGAGCAGAATGAGGCAAAAACCTCCTAGATGATACGTGCTGTCTCCACTTCCCTCCCATTGACCTGACCCACAGTTCAGAAGGGGCTTTAACCCTTCCTTAAGAGCTTCCACCTTTTCAGACATAATTATTATTATTGTTGTAATTAATAAGTTACCATTTACCTATGAGAATGGCCTGTCTTTGCATGTCCTCCCTGTCTCTACCCATAGAAAATGTTCCATTGAGTAGCAACATATTTCTTGGGCATATTTTGAAGCATGCAAGTTTGTACATATCTGGTTTCTACCAATCACCTGATGGAATTTTAGTTTCCAGGTTAGAGATACATTCACAGGTGCACTCTCAGCACTGACCTCATCCTCAGATCTTCTGTTACCTTGATTTACCAGTGACGCTAGTGAGCAGCCCACACAAAGCTGGACACTGAATGTCTTCCTAAAGATACAAGAACTTGACCGTGAACTACAGGGTCACACGTACACACGTAGACCACCCACCCTCATCACCTCCAAGTGCACAGGGGCTTGGTGTGTTTGTGCCTCCCCGTGTGCAAAATAAAAGAAAAATATTTTCACACACAGAAGGGTGGAATAGGTGGGCATGCCTTGCTCCTGAGGCCCTGGGAGTGTACCTGCCACCCTGCACAGAGCAGCGACATGGTTTATATGTAGGAGAGGAAGCTCTGGAGGAATCATTCCCTCTGGGCAGGGCACAGAGGAATGTCAAGGACAGGAGAAGACTCCTGCTCTGAATGACTCATGTCCCCATACTTGGGAAATGCCACCAGGATGGAATGAGGAGGGTGAAGATGGCAGGAGAGGCCAGCGGGATTGTCAGGGCCAAGTTCAGGCTCCACTGTTGGCAAGGACTAGATCTTAGCTTAATAGCCAGTGAATAATGCTGAAATTGGTATATATATTTTACAGAGATGGGTTTCTCTATGTTGCCCCAGGCTGGTCTTTAATTCCTGGACTCAATGGATCCTTCTGCCTCAGCATCCAGGAGCTCTGGGGTTGCCGGTGTGAGCCACCGAGCCCGCCTGAAATCGATATTCTCCTGACACATATATTTGCACCAATGTGCCCCACACCTGTTTGTTGTCATGTGACTTTGTCGTGCTGTTTGAGTGTTATGTGTTCTGGGCAGATCATCAATCCTTGATGACTGATGATCAGTCATTTCTTTGGGCTTTGACAATTGACAAGACCTCCACTCTGTAACGGTGGGACGGAAATTGTCTCATCCATGTTTTCTGTGAGACCTTTTGTGGTTTCATTGTCTTGGATTGACGGTTGCTGGGAGCCTGGGAACTAGTGATGTGGCCCCCGGGGTGTCCTGGAGGGGCGCCTCGGGCTCCCGCCTCGGGGAAAGGTCCCGTCCCCTCTGGAGCTCAGACTGGCCTGCGTGGCCCTGGAGTCAGAGGGAAGTCAGTCCCCCTCCTGGCAGCTGTCACCAGCGGAGCATGGAGGTCGCAGGGGCCTCATGTAAAATGTTCCCAGTCCCCTTCTGTTCCCGGGATCTCATCGTACCTGGCTGTGGTCGCCAAGAGCTCCGAGGCTGACCCCCCCCCCCCCATGGGTGCTGAATGCCCTCCTCCCGCCCCAAATTGAGAACATGATCCCAGGGGGACTAGGAGTGGATGGGCTTTGGGCGCTCACCAGCCGCCTGGGATCCAGATCGGCCCGCGAGCATTCGCGCCGGGTGTCTAGCGCCACCTGGTGGACTTTCCATGCACTTTCCCCCAGAGTTCCATCGCGGGCATTTGCGCCAGGTGTCAGACGCCACCTGGTGGACTTTCCATGTACTTTCCCCAGAGTTCCCAAGTATAATTTTTAAATTATTTTTTAATTATTTTAATTAGACCAGTAAACAAAATTCCACGGAACAGAAAAACCAGCGCAGAAACAATATTGGCACCAATTTAATTTCAAAATATATAATATTAAATTTAAACAAATTACTTTGTCATTATGTAGAAAATCATTCTTTATCAAGACTTGATAAACCAGTGACTGTGAGATAAAATTGAGGATTATCATCTTAATAATAAGGTAAAGTCTGACTGTATTGATTTTAAATGTATTTTGGAGGTTCACTGGTTGATGAAAAATGTGTTAGAATTCTATTACGTGGGAGCCACAATTCAACAGACTATGGAAAACAGTATTTAATAACTGACAATTAAAAGTAGGTGCTTGTAGAAGTGGCTTGTGAACATGAACAGATATGCTCTCCTTTGTCTGTCTACACAAGTGTGCCAAGATGGACTTTGGTTTTGTGAAGAGGGCCTTTTAATAAGTACACTCAAGAAAAGTTCCCTTCTTTCAAGTAGAGCAGAAAGTACATTTTCTCTGAATCATGCAGGTACTCATAATGTCTTTTTAAATTAAAAGTTCTCTCTTGTGACTCCCCAGATGACAAATTCTTCCTGCACCATAGCTTCGGGTTTTGGAGGCCCAGGACAAACAGTCATCGTAAAAATTATAAAAACACTTAAAAAGCGCCACTGAAGCAGACAGTGGGAACACAAGTGGTGATGCACCTATGGGCTTCAGGGCCTGTTGAGAGCTGAAAGGCAGTTCTTACGTGTGGTAAAAAATGTAGGTGGCTAAACAGGGCTACAGGAGATTGCCCAACATTTTTTTAAAAATACCTAAGTGAAATGCTTCCCAATTATCTGCTTTATAAAGGAGACCTTCCGCATGTTCAGTAGGCAGCGAGCAGGCCAGGAGAGTCGGCCAGTGCAGCTCTCTGCCAACACCATCTGGCAGTCAGCTCGAAGTTAGTCTCTGGTTTCCTTCGAGGGGGAGGAGAATGTGGGCTTTCAGGTTTTTAGGAAGGTTCAAATTACATAAGATGCACAGTTTAATTAATGAGAAATTTCAGAAGAAAGGATTCGAAGCAAAAATAAAAAGAAATCTCATCAGAGAAGTCTGGTGGTAGCAACGGTAATTATCAGTGTGTATATGAGTGTATCTCCTCAATATTCAGATTGCATTTTTTATAAAAATGTATTGTTTAATTTACACAAAATTCTCAATTTGTAGGTGAAAAGAGCTTAGGCATTAGAGCTTAAAGAAGTGTGTCCAAGTTTCACCATCAGAAAGTGGTAAAGTCAAGGGTTCCCTGACAATGTAGGCTGGGCTAGCATTCTCTACTTCAGGGCCTTATGGTGCAATGAAAAATGAAAGAATGGAGGAAACATTGTTTCTCAAAAACAAAATAATATCCTAACTTAAGACTCACATGTTACCATCATAAAAACATTGTCTACTGCAGCCCATATAAACTCTAACACAGAATATAGATTGTGAACAGGAATGCTGTAGAGAACGAATCATTTGCTAGTGAGAGTAAGATGGGCTATGTAACAGGCTTTAGCAATTCATTGAAAACTCCATTTTATTTGTATTTATCTATTAACTTATTTCAAAATCAAAAGGACAATGTAAAATTGAGTAAAACACAGAACCAGTTACTTTTGTGTTTCAACAAAAACAATTGGTTCATCACTGTACTGTCAGTTCTGTTGTTTCAGGACTGCTGGCAAATACTTAGGATGGCATTAAGTGTCATTTTGCCACACTTCCATCTCTGTCTACATGCTGTGTGATGTCAGAAGAGTTACTGAACCTGCCTGCAACTTCTTTTTTTTTTTTTTTTTTTTTTTTTTTTTTTTTTTTTTTTTTTTTTTTTTTTTTTTTTTTTTTCAGTTTCTAATCTCAAAGTGGAATTAATCATGGGTCCAGGATCACAAGACTGATGTGAAGGATCAATTGGCCAACCTATGCCAAATTCTTACACAAGCCCAGGTGTGCTGGGGAGGGTGTGCTAAGTACACCACGCTATTCTGGGTGCTGAGATCAGGAGACTCCTGGGGTTTACTGGACCCAGAGTGTTAGATGGTGCCTTGCCTCAGCCCGTGCATGGTAAGGTCATTCCTTGTCTACATGTGCAGTGTCTCCCTTGCAGGGGGATCTTAGGGAACATTGCCCTGCAGCTACACTAACATGGATTGTGCCCTCACCATGCACCAGGCACTGTTCCAGGTGCTGACATGCACAGAGTGGGGCAGGGGCAGAGTGGGGCCTGCCTTCCAGGAGGGTACACTCTGGAGCCCATGGAATAAGTGTCAGCAGGTTATGATGATTGCTGTGAATAGTAATTCAGAGTAAGAGACACTGCATCTGCTGGAAAGAGATGCTTGAGCAGAGATCTGAGGGAGGTAAGGATGTGAGCAAAGCTGTTGGCCAAGAATCCTGAACTGGCAGGAGAAAGTGGCAGGTAAATCCCAGGCTGTGTGGTAGGTACATGCTTGGCATGTTAAGAGTAGTGAGGGGACCGATCTGAGAAAGCGGGAGATGAGGAGGGGGCATCATCAGAGAGGAACGGCTGGGGTAGGGATTACATCTTGAAGGCTGTAGGCCATGCAGGGTAGCATCAGGAAGGACGGTTGATTTTCATCTGGAAGGGAAGAGAGGGCCACTGAGTGGTTTTGAGGAGGCTGGAAACATAATCCAGTTTACGTGTGACAATGATGTAACTTAAACATTAAAGCTCACTCTGAGTGCAGAGTGAAAAAATAAAGTGGAGTCTGGGGTCAGGTGAGAGGGGGGTTAACAGAAGATGCAGTGAGGGCAGTGAAGTGACGGCAGTGGCCCAGAGGAGTAGCTGTTTTGGTAAACGGGGTTAGTTGATGGGTTATGGTGGGCATGAAGGAAAGAGAGAAGTCAGGGATGACCTCCAGGTATTTGACAAGAAAAAAGGACAGGTTCACCTGCCTATCATTGAGCTGGAGAAGTCAGTAGGAAAAGAGGTTCAAATAGAAAAGGTCACAGGTGCAGCAGTGGGCATCTAAAGCCCCAGGAGATGCTACTATATCTCCAAGTGGACAGTGGTAGCAGCATCTTCTGCCTGGGAGGAGGGATGGGGGTGAGTCTAGGAAGGAGGGCAGGGTGGGAGAGGTGGCTATGGCCTGCAGGGCCACTGGGCTTGGATTTTACCTCCTGGGCAGCAGGATACTGAGTCTGGCAGCAGGGTCAAGGGCAAGAATGGAAAGCCTTCATGAAGAGTGAGGAATAGACTTGAGCAGAATTTTGGGAGCTTCATGAAGTACTGTGAGATTTTATGATTTGGGAGGAATTGAAGCATTCTAGCATGATGTTCCATGGAGCAGACTCAGAGCCTCATAAAACAATGTGGTGCCTGTCCATGTTTTCCGCCTTAAGAGGGGGAAAGCTTTTATATGGAACCCTGGGATTAGCCCTCACTGTCCAGCCAGTGTCTATCTTTGTTTTGTTTTTCAGTTACGTTGTTGTCTTTCTGATATGGTGCTTAAGTGATGGGCAATGAACATTTGAGGAAAGTGTCACAAAATGGTGCCATTTAGAGGTGCTCATTTAATGACCTGAGAGTAATGAAAAAATAAATGGAAGACACATTTCTCAGAAGTGTGAGATTAAATACTGAAGAAAGAGCAAACTTTAAGGAGACAGGTAAGCTGCAGCTTAAAACCCACCCAGTTCAACTCTGAAAGAATTTACCACTAAAATATATCTGCAGTTGCCATTTTCAATCCCATTCTTTGAAAATCAGAAGCTGCTGTCCATATAAGAAATAACATCATGAAAAAATACGTCATGCACTGCCTTCACTAGCACTGCTGGTGGTACAATACCTAAAAGATTTTTCTTCCCCAGAAGCCACACAATGACTTGTAACCTTTCAAATACCAAGTAAGAAAAATGGTGAAACTGAGAGCATGGGAGTAAGTGGGACAAGTGAGCCAGCCTAGGACACAAGCCCCAGACCTCACCTAAGGAATGCTAAAGAGGGCGACGCAAAAGGGTAAGTGAATCCTACTTAAGATTTGTGTATTTTTTATTCTTTCACTCTGCCTGTAACCTGTGACTGCTGCATTCTATCAAACTCATCTTCTAATCTACATTTTTCTGCCCTGTTACTTAAACTAACACCCTCTTCACAGCTTCTATCAACGCAACTGCTATCTGCTGCATTTGAATCCCAGATTTCTCCCTTTTGGCTAAGCCTCTATATGAAGCTATGAGAGGAGGTAAAAAGAGCCCCTCCTCTCAGAGACAGAGCAAGCAACAGCTTTCAAAGAATTAAAAGGGCATTAATTCAAGCCCCAGGCTTAGGACTCCCTGACCAAACTAAACCTTTCCTTTCATACATAAATAAAACAAAGGGGAATGGCTGTGGGAGTCCTAATGCAAATGCTTGGGTCATGGCACCGGCCTGCAGCGTATCTTTCCAAACAATTGAATTCTGTTGGCCCCATGGTTTTTTTTTTTTTTTTTTTGAGACAGAGTCTCACTCTAGTCACCAGGCGCCAGGCTGGAGTGCAGTGGCGCGACCTCGGCTCACTGCAACCTCCGCTGCCCGGGTTCAAGATTCTCCTGCCTCAGTCTCCCGAGTAGCTGGGACTACAGGGCGCGCCACCACGCCCAGCTAATTTTTTTTTTTTATTTTTATAGAGAGGGGTTTCACCATGTTGACCAGGACGGTCTCGATCTCTTGACCTCGTGATCCGCCCGCCTCGGCCTCCCAAAGTGCTGGGATTACAGGCGTGAGCCACCGCCCCGGCCCCGGCCCCATGGTTTTAAAGCAGTAAGGACCACAGCCCTGCTGGTTCAGGAAGCTGGCAAGCTAACTTTAGGGCAAAAATGAATTATCCAGGTGCCACAAACCATAATTATCCTGCTAGACCAAAACAGGACACTGCTGGCTAACCCAAGGATGACCAGATACCCAGGGCTCTATGTGACAACCCTAACATAGTTGTGGAAACAGTAAACACCTGAAATCCAGCCACTTTATTACCCACAGAAGAGCCTGAAATACCCCCTGCAAATTATTGCGTAGATGTGGTGGATGAGGTATTCTCAAGCCAGAAAGATTTAACTGACCCCGTCTTTCCATGACTCAGATGTGGATTATTTCACAGATGGCAGCAGTTTTATTTCAGAAGGAATCCACCAAGCAGGATATGCTGTAGTAACATATGACTTTGGGCCCAGTGGAGGCTCAGTAATACAGATATCGCCCTTATCTGGAGGAACATCAGCATGAAAGGCTGAGCTAATTGCTTAAACAAGAGCCTTGTTGTTGGCAAAAGGAAAAGTAATTAATATCTATACTGACTGCAAATATGCTTTTGCTGTGCTACATGTCCTTGAAGCCATATACAAGGAAATAGGGCTCCTTACAGCAGCAGGAAAAGAAATAAAGAACAAAGAAGAAATTTTGTAGCTCTTAGATGCTGTATGGGCACCAGAAAAGGTAGCTGTCCTGCACTGCAAGGGACATCAGGCAGATGGTTCTTATGAATCTAGAAGGAATAGAAAAGCAGATAGAGAGGCTAAGCCAGCCACTATGACAGCTCACTCACCACAGAACAAAGCTTTAGAGATGCCTCTCCTTCCAGAACCCCTACCTGTAGAAAAACCAAGTTATTTCTCTAATAATAATAATAATTGTTTTAAAAAGCCTTGTTTGCTTAGGAGGCAGGACTGTATATCAAAAGGGTTTGGTCATAATTCTTGGATGGGAGGCTAGCCATCCCTACGTAATGGCTCATAATTTGTAATGTAATTTCATGAAGGGACACATATGAGAAAAACTGCTTTGGAGGCTTTAATCAGATGGCATTTTCATGTGCCACATCTCACTGCTGTAACTCGTGCAGTCTGTGAAAATGCCTGACTTGTATACAGAGCAGCCCAGGGCAGGGGCCAGTTTGGCCTCCAGGCATTCAAGAAGTAGGAGCAACCTCATGTGAAAACTTGCTTGTTGTAGACTTTACCGAAATGCTCTGGACAGGGTGTTATTTGTATATGCTTGTGTTCATTTTTACCTACTTTGGGTGGGTAGAAGCTTTTCCCACTGGCACTGAAAAGGCCAGGGAGGTAAGCAAAGTATTACTAAAGACATTAGTTCTAGATTTGGGCTGCCTCTGACTCTTGGGTCTGACAGTGGGCCAGTATTCGTAGCTGAAGTTGTCCAGAGTCTTTCTTAACCACTAAAAATTAACTGGAAATTACACACTGCCTACCACCCCCAGAGCTCAGGGAAGGTGGAGTGAATAAACCAGACTTTCAAATAGCTGTTTAAAACAAATTCTGCCAAGAGTCCCATTTACAGTGGAATCAGGTATTGCCCATGATCCTACTTCAGGTGAGCTGCACCCCAACCAGACAAACTAGGTATTCACCTTACGAAATTTGGTTCAGGAAATCTCCTCCCCTTAATACCGAAATAAAAGGTAACCTCAAGGAAATAGGAGAACTAACATTAAAAAAACAAATGCAGGCCTTAGGTACAGTTATAAAAAAAAAAAAGTACAACACATGGCTGGAGGCTGAGGAGTCCTCGTCAGATAAGTAAATTTGGACTGAAATCTTAATACTTGGTGCTACTTTAGTAATATTTACTGTTATGCTGTTATGTTGTCATTGTTGCTCTTCCTTGAAGGACATTCCTTGCCCATGCCTGGTGTAAAAATGTTGCTTTCTATTTTAATCATATTAGCCCTATGGCAAACTTAAAAAAGGGGGAAGCTTTGGACGGATGTCATGTGTGTACTCATACTACATGAATAAGAAACACAGAAGTTAAAAACTTTGTGTATCAAACCCATTATAGTTGTGAAGGAACTCCCCTAAGTACTTGTATATATAACCAAACTACTTACTGTGATCTTGGTGATAATCAACCCTATTTCTGCTAGGATCCCAAAATTCTACCTGGGACCTGGTTCAAACTTCATGATAAGTCCAGAAAGGGAACTCTTTATAATTCTGTTTGGGTACCCTCCTCTCATTAGGGCAGCATGTGTCTGTATTTAGATGTCTGCCAAATAATGAGAACACTTCTTAAAACTAAGGTGCTAACAGTGCATCCACTCTGCAGTAGCTACCCTCGCAATGGAGTATTGTCAGCATGTGTCTCTCATTCTTGTTATATTCCGAATTCCAAAAAATAAAGGAGATTATACTCATTCATTGGCACCAGTCATACTGTGTATTGGGTTAGTGATTCCCCATGGACTAAGGACATATACAAACCTCTCCATAGAATGATATAACTGTGACAGCTGTGTAGTAGGAAGCTCCTGTAGCCTCATTGAATTTGATGTTCAAAATCCAAATTCACCGAATTGGACAATAGGCGCTAAGGTCCCAGTTGGGTAGAGCAATCCTCTAGTATTTGGCTCTTGAAGACTTCCACTGTTGAAAAATACTGTATAGCTCATTGGGAGCCACCTATACACACCCTGTAAGTGAATTGCTTGTTGAAGGCAACAGTACTACAATAAAGCTACAGGAAAAACTTCATGGTGAGAAGAAAATAGAGAAGGTAAAGGCAGCTCAAAACCATCTCGCCCTAACCCATTTTCTAGGGTCCCTTCTTTCAGGCACTCTTGGTACCAACTAGAGGCCCTGAACTCGTGGCAAGCACCTGCAGGCCTCGACTGGATCTGTGGTCGACAAGCCTACAGGCAGTTGCCAGAAAAATGGACAGGAGCTTGTGTGTTAAGTAGTATTAAACCATTATTCTGTTACTGTTAAGACAGGGAAAGACTTTAGGAAATCCTATTTATAATAAGCCTAGGCGGGAGCAAACGGTCAGTGGACTTAAGAAAAAGGATATACAAATCAGTGATTGGAGAGATACAGATTGGCCTTCAGAGAGAAAAATTAACTATTATGGTCCAGCTACTTGGGCCCAAGATGGATTGTGTGGATATTGTACTCCCATCTGCATGATTAATCATATCATCAGATTACAAGCAGTATTAGAAATTTTAACTAATGAAATATTTAAAGCTTTGTATTTGTTAGCTGTACAATCTACACAAATGAGAAATACAATTTATCAAAGCAGACTAGCATTAAACTATCTGGTGGCCTCAGAAGGAGGAGTCTGTGGTAAATTTAGCTTAATTAAGTGTTGTATAGAAATTTATGACAACAGACAGGTAGTTATGGAAATTATTGCCAAGATGAGAAAGTTAGCCCATGTTCCAGTCCAATTCTGGGAGAGGCTGGACTCCTGAATCTCTTTTTGGTGCATGGTTTTCATCTTTTGGTATGTAAGAATCTCACAGGGAGTGTAGTACTTACGTTAGGTGACTGTCCACTATTCCCTTGTTTATTGCTCTTCCTCATAGGAGCATACAGTCCACTATAGAGGCGGTGTTGACAAGACACACCACCTCCCAAATAATGGCACTAAGTAAGTAACAGGTATTATCTGCAGAATAAAGCTCATCTCATGAAAAGGTAGAAAATTATAAAATTAACATAGGTCTTCTATATGGTATTTTCCTTTTCCATGTCTCCCTTCCTTACCTTTTATGTCACTTAGAAAACACAGATGTGCAAGAATGGAGTGAAGAGGCTAAGCCTTAGATATTACTTGAAAGATAACTTGCTAAGGTGTAATCTAACTCCTATCGAGGCAAAGAGAAATAGTACAATGGAAAAACTCTAAGTTTAACTTCTTCTGGCTTACCTGTGCTCCTCTAAGAAAAAAAAAGAGAAGCCAAAAAATTGTGCCTCCCAGGTGGATGGGTGGTTAGTCAATGTTGGGTAAGACTTCCTGAAAGATGGATGCGACCTAAAGCAGGCACAGCTGCGGGGAAGTCAATAGAGGCAAAGGTCAAGCCAAGAGCCATTCTGCTCTCACAGAGAAAACAAGCAGTGCTAGGAGCAGATAGACCAGCAGAGTAATTTCTCAGGCAAACAGGTGTATTGCCTTGTGGCAGGCATTGGGCTTTATCCTACTATCCTAGAATCACGTGCATCATAAAGAAGAAGGTAAAAGCTTTCTGATAACACATTCTTTTAAAAGAAAGCTTTTAAAGGGGGGGAATGTGGCAGGAAAAATAAAAATGAAATAAAACAGAACAAAATATAGTTTAAATAAGCACAACACAGGTAGTAGTTAACTTTAAGTATAGGCTAAGGAATTTAAACTCTCCCTAGTGAAGCTGAGAATTTGGAACTGCAAGCATATCTTGCATTCCAGGCTAAGTTGTAAGCTGCATTTAGAAAAAAAATAGAGGCAAAGCAGACCTGGTACCACGCTCTCTCTACATGGATAGAGCACCAGAGCGTATCTTTAAGTCTGCAGCCTGCACAAAGTTCTGCACTTCCTGTTCTTCTGATCTCCTCGGCGTCCTCCCCAACCTTTTGACCCGCTACCTCACCTGCAAGGTTATAGAGCCAAATGACCACAAAGCCCAAGATTGTAAAACTTGATTGACCGCTCTTGTCTGACACCTGCTACCTGCCTTGTTTTCCTTCCTCAAACCACGCAGAAGCTAAACTGCCGTCTTTGTTGCGGTTGGCAGCCATTTTAGGCAGGAGCATGCTGCGGGCCTGGGTGCCCGAATTAAAGTTCTCTTCGGTCTCCATCGGTCTCTTTGCCTTCCTTGGCTGGAGTTTTGCTACAACAGTGACACAACTAGGTAGGTACAAAATATAACCTTCTTTGCTCCCCCCCAGAAACCCTGAAGAAGATATTAAGGCTGTTCACTGATGTGAGCTATGCTAGGCTTAGCGCTTTGTCTTTCCAAAGTGTGCAACTACTATGGGTGTTAGAGAATGGGGAATTCAATGTTTTTAAATACTAAATCACAGAGCTAAAAAAAGTATATGTCTGTGGGCTCCATACTAATAGAAATGAATTTTAGCTTCTTAGAGCTAAACTCATAAATATGCATTGATACGGTGATGTGAAAATTAGATCTCAAAAGAACTTTATACTCTTATATTCAAAAGGGAATAACTTTAGGGCCCGTAAAATATTGAAAATGACCGACTTT
>JAZHEH010001861.1:0-10510 GCA_036589455.1 Ateles fusciceps
TCCTCTACATGTTGATCTGCATCTAAAATAAATACCAACCTTTATTTCTACTCTTGTTATAAAATATATACAACCTCATTTGTACTCTGTTATAAAAAATATACAATCTCTACATATATTGTCTTAAAATAAATACACCCTCTATTTCTACTCTGTTATACAAAATATAAAGCCACAGATTATACAGTGTTATAAAAATATACACCCATTCTATATACTCTGTTTTCAAATAAATACACCGTCTATTTCTGCTCTATTATAAAAAATATACACCCTCTTCATGTCTCTATTTTAAAAAATACACCCTCTATTTCTACACTATAAATAGATATATACACCCTCAATTTGTACTCTGTTATAAAAACTATACTCCCTCTACATGTTATCTGCATTAAAATAAATACCTCTATTTCTACTCTGTTATAAAATATATACAACCTCATTTGTACTTGTTATAAAAATATACTCCCCTAGGTGTACTCTGTTTGAAAATAACTACACCCTCTATTTCTACTCTGTTATAAAGAAAATACACTCTCAATTTGTACTGTTATAAAAAATATACCCCCTCTGCATGTAGTCTGTATTCAAATAAATACACCGTGTATATCTACTCTGTTATAAAAAATATACATCCTCCACATGTACTCTGTTTTTAAATAATATACACAATCCATTTGTGCTCTGTTATAAAAAATATACACACCCTACATGTACTGTTTTAATATAAATAGACTCTCTATTTCTACTCTGTTATAAAAATTCTTCACCCTCACTTTGTGCTCTCTTATAAAAAGCATATACCCTCTAGGTGTACCCTGTTTTAAAATAAATACTACCTCTATTTCTACTCTTTTATAAAAAAGACAACCTCTCCATGTATTCTGTTTTAAAAATAAATACACCCACTATTTCTCCTCAGTTATACAACATATACACCTTCAAGTTTAATAGTGTTATAAAACTATACACCAACTACATGTACTCTGTGTTTAAAATAAATATCCACCGTCTATTTATCGCTGTTATAAAAAATATACACACTCCATTTGTACTCATTCACCCTTAATGTTATAAAAAATATACTCCCTCTACATGTTATCTGTTTTAAAATAAATACAACCTCTATTTCTACTCTGTTATAAAATATATACAACCTCATTTGTACTCTGTTATAAAAATATACTCCCTCTAATTTTACTCTGTTTTAAAATAACTACATGCTCTATTTCTACTCTGTTATAAAGAATATACACCCTCAATATTTACTCTGTTATAAAAAATACACACCCTCTGCTTGTACTCTGTTTTAAAACAAATACACCATCTATATCTACTCTGTTGTAAGAAATATACACCCTCCACAGTTACTCCCTTCTGAAACATATCCACCTCTCAATTTTTCCTATGTTATAAAAATTATACACCCTCCTACCTGTACTCTATTTTAAAATAAATACACCCTCTATTTCTAACTCTGTTATAAAAATATCCACCTTCAATTTTTACTATGTTATATAAAATATACACCCTCTGCATGTACTCTGTTTTAAAATAAATACACCATCTATTTCTACTCTGTTATGAAAAATATACACCCACTGCTTGTACTCTATTTTAAAATAAATATACCCTCTATTTCTACTCTGCTATAAAAAATATACACAATCAAATTTTGCTGTGTTATACAAAATATACACCCTCTGCATATACTCTGTTTTAAAGTAAATACACCCTCTATTTCTACTCTGTTATAAAAAATATACACCCTCTGCATGTACTCTGTTTGAAAATAAATACACTCTCTTTTCTACTCTGTTATACATAATATACACCCTCAAATTTTGCTGTGTAATTAAAAATGTACACCCTCTACATGTACTCTGTTTTAAAACAAATACACCATCGATTTCTACACTGTTATAAAAAATATACACCCTCAATTTGTACTCTGTTATAAAAAATATACTCCATCTACATACACTCTGTTTTAAAGTAAATGCACCCTCTATTTTACTCAGTTATAAAGCGTACACAACCTCATTTGTTCTTTGTTATAAAAAATATATTACGTCTACAGGTACTCTGTTTTAAAGTAACTAAACCCACTATTACTACTCTGTTATAAAAAATATACACCCTGAATTTGTACTGTGTTATAAAAAGTATACACACTTTGCATGAACTAGGTGTTAAAATAAATACACCACCTATATCCACACTGTTATAAAAAAAAAAACACCTTCAACATGTACTCCGTTCTGAAAAATATAGAGCCACAGTTTGTACTCTTTTATAAAAAATATGCACCCTCAGTTTGTACTATGTTTATAAATAATACACCCTCCACTTATACTCTGTTTTAGATAATCTAGACCCTCACTTTGTACTCTCTTATGAAAAATATATACACCTCCTACGTGTACCCCATTTTAAAATAACTACATCCTCTATTTGTACTCTATTATAAAAAATATACACCCTCTACATATACTCTGTTTTCAAAATAAATACACCCTCTATTTCTACACTCTATACAAGATGTACACCCTCAATTTTTACTGTGTTACAAAAAATATACACGCTCTGCATGACTCTGTTTGAAAATAAACACACCCTGTATTTCTACTCTGTTATAAAAAATATACCCCCTCCACATGTACTCTATTTTAAATAATATAAACAATCTGATTCTGTACTCTGTTATAAAAAATATACACCCTCTATTTGTACTCTGTTATAAAAATAAATACACCCTCTATATGTACTCCGTTTTAAAATAAATACAACCTCCTTTTGTACTCTGTTATAAAAAATATCCACCCTCTACATGTACTCTGTTTTAAAATAACTACACCCTCTATTTCTACTCTGTTATAAAAAATATACACTCTCAGTTTGTGCTGTGTTATAAAAATATACACCCTTTGCATGTAATCTCTTTTAAAATAAATACACCATCTGTTTCTACTGTTATAAAAAATATACACACTCCATATGTACTCTGTTTTAAATAATGTACACAAACAATTTGTACTCTCTTATAAAATATATACACCTTCTACATGTACTCAGTTTTAAAATAAATACACCCTCCCTTTGTACTCTGTTATAAAAAATATACACCCTCTACAAGTACTCTGTTTTAAAATAAATACACCCTCTTATTCTACTCTGTTATACAAATATACACCCTCAAATTCTACAGTGTTATAAAAATATACACCCTCTATCTGTACTCTGTTTTAAAATAAAATACACCCTCTATTTCTACTCTATTATAAAAATATACTCCGTCTACATGTACTCTCTTTAAAATAAATACACCCTCTATTTCTACACTGTTATAAAAATATACACCCTCAATTTGTACTATATTATACAAAATATACTCCCTCTACATGTACTCTGTTTTAAAATAAACACAACATCTTTTTCTACTCTGTTATATAAAATATTCACCCCAGAATTTGTACTCTGTTATAAAAAATGTATACCCTCCTAGCCGTACTCTGTTTTAACATAAACACTTCCTCTTTTTGAACTGTCTTATAAAAAATATACACCCTCCATATATACTCTGTTTTAAATAAATATACACAATCAATTTGTACTCTCTTATAAAAAATATACACCCTCTATATGTACTCTGTTTTAAAATAAATATACCCTCTATTTCTACTCTGTTATAAAAAATATACGATCTCTACATATATTCTGTCTTAAAATAAATACACCCTCTATTTCTACTCTGTTATACACAATATAAACCCACAAATTGTACTGTCCTTTGAAAATATACACCCGTTCTATATACTCTGTTTTAAAATAAATATCACCATCTATTTGTACTCTATTATAAAAAATATACACTCTCTACATGTACTCTGTATTTAAAAAATACACCCTCTATTTTTACACTTTGTATAAAAAGATACACACACCCTCAATTTGTACTCTGTTATAAAAAAATATACTCCCTAGGGCTCGGATCCAAGATGGCCGATTAGGAGCAGCTGAGGATTGCAGCTCCCAGTGAAAGCGTGGAGGGTGAGTGGACGCCGCATTGCCAGACAGATTTTTATTGCCCACAGACCAGGAGATTCCCAGGGGGAGAAGCCCCACGGGTCACCAGCGCGGCTGGTTTGGCCGGCGCAGCAGTTTTTGCCGGCGCGACTGTTTTCACCGGCGCTGCTGTTTTGGGCGGCGTCCCGGCGCAGCGGTTCCCCATACAAAATACGTGGGTCCGGGTGCCGTTTTAGCTGGCAATTGGAGCTCCGGGAAGGCAGAGCCGCCCATTCATCTGATTAAAAAAGGGGACTGAAACAGGCAGCCAGGCCAGGAGATTTCCCGGGCAAAAAAACGCCACGAATCTCCGCGCCCGCGGTTTCAGCCGGCGCAGTGAGTCGCCGCACGGGAAATCACACAGATCCCGGCGCCTTTTCAACAGGCGGCTGGAACACCTGGGAGACTCTGAGGCAGGGAGCCAGGTGATCAGGCTCGGCTGGTCCCACCCCCCACAAAAAACAGCCATCGGAAACGCTCTGGATCGAGAGTTTCACAGCAAGCACAGCTGAGCCCGGGACGGCCCAGCTCTGTGGGGGGAGGGGGCGTCCGCCATTACTGAGGCAGTCTGCCGCTACAGAGGGAGTTTGCCATTGCCCAGGCAGTTCTCACTACACCGGTATAAACAGGACTGCAGGGAAGTTCATACGGCAGCTGGGCGGAGACCACAGCAGCTCAGCAAAGCCTCTGTAGGCAAACAGTGACTAGGTTGCCTCATCGCTGGGCAAGGCAGCCCTGAGAAAAAGGCAGCAGCACCAGGGAAACTCATAAATAAAGCCCTAACTCCCCCGGGACAGAGCACCTGGGGGAAAAAAGGGGTTTATGAGTTCTGCTGCAGCAGACTTAAACGTACCTGCCCAGCAACTCTGAATGAACAACGGAGCTCACAGCTCAGCACTTGAGCTCCTATAAAGGAAACTCTGTCTCCTCAAGCAGCTCCCTGATCCCCCACATATCCAACGAGTCACCTCACAAAGGATTGCTCAGACGGACGTCTGGCGGGTATTCTTCTGGGACAAAGATAGCAGAAGAAGAGACTGGCAGCAACTGTTACTGTTCTGCAGCTGCTGCAGGTGATCCCCCCAGGCAAGCAGGGCCGGGAGAGGACCTCAGCAGTCCTACAGCAGAGGGGCCAGACTGTTAGAAGGAAAACTAAGAAACAGAAATAAATAACTTCATCATCAACAAACGGGACGTCCACTGAGAGACCCCATCTGAAAATCACCAACCACAAAGACCACACATAGATAAATCCACAAAGATGGGAAGAAACCAGCGCAAAAAGGAGGTAAACACCCGAAACCAGAACGCCTCTCCTCCTACAAGGGATCACAACTCCTCACCAGCAAGGGAACAAGGCTGGATGGACAATGAGTGTGATGAAATGACTGAATCAAGCTTCAGAAGGTGGGTAGTAAGAAACTTCTGTGAGCTAAAAGAACATGTTCTAACCCAATGCAAACAAACTAACAACCTTGAAAAAAGATTTGACGAAATGCTAATGAGAATAACCAACTTAGAGAGGAATGTAAGTGAATTGATGGAGCTGAAAAACACAACACAAGAACTTTGCGAAGCATACACAAGTTTCAACAGCCGAATTGACCAAGCAGAAGAAAGGATATCAGAGGTCGAAGATCAACTCAATGAAATAAAACGAGAAGGAAAGAGTAGAGAAAAAAGGGTAAAAAGGAATGAACAAAGTCTCCAAGAAATATGGGACTATGTGAAAAGACCTAATCTACGTTTGATAGGTGTACCTGAATGTGAAGGGAGAGGATGAATCCAAGCTGGAAAATACTCTTCAGGATATTATCCAGGAGAACTTCCCCAACATAGGAAAGCAGGCCAATATTCAAGTCCAGGAAATACAGAGAACACCACAAAGATATTCCTCAAGAAGAGCAACCCCAAGGCACATAATCGTCAGATTCACCAGGGTTGAAATGAAGGAGAAAATGCTAAGGGCAGCCAGAGAGAAAGGTCGGGTTACCCACAAAGGGAAGCCCATCAGACTCACAGCAGATCTCTCAGCAGAAACCCTACAAGCCAGAAGAGAGTGGGGGCCAATATTCAACATCCTTAAAGAAAAGAACTTTCAACCCAGAATTTCATATCCAGCCAAACTGAGCTTCATAAGTGAAGGAAAAATAAAATCCTTTGCGAACAAGCAAGTACTCAGAGATTTCATCACCACCAGGCCTGCTTTACAAGAGCTCCTGAAAGAGGCACTAAACATAGAAAGGAACAACCAGTACCAGTCACTCCAAAAACATACCAAACAGTAAAGACCATCAACACAATGAAGAAACTGCATCAACTAACAGGCAAAACAGCCACCTAGCATCAAAATGGCAGGATCAAATTCACACATAACAATATTAACCCTAAATGTAAATGGACTGAATGCCCCAATTAAAAGACATAGACTGGCAAACTGGATAAAAAGCCAAAACCCATCAGTGTGCTGTATCCAGGAAACCCATCTCACATGCAGAGATACACAAAGGCTCAAAATAAAGGGATGGAGGAAGATTTACCAAGCAAATGGAGAGCAAAAAAAAGCAGGAGTTGCAATTCTCATCTCTGATAAAATAGACTTTAAACCAACAAAGATCAAAAGAGACAAAGAAGGACATTACATAATGGTAAAAGGATCAATGCAACAAGAAGAGCTAACGATCCTAAATATATACGCACCCAATACAGGAGCACCCAGATACATAAGGCAAGTTCTCAATGACTTACAAAGAGACTTAGATTCCCACACAATAATAGTGGGAGACTTGAACACCCCGTTGTCAATGTTAGACAGATCAACAAGACAGAAAATTAACAAGGATATCCAGGACTTGAACTCACACCTGGATCAAGCAAACCTAATAGACATTTACAGAACTCTCCACCCCAAATCCACAGAATATACATTCTTCTCAGCACCACATCGCACCTACTCTAAAATTGACCACATAATTGGAAGTAAATCACTCCTCAGCAAATGCAAAAGAACAGAAATCATAACAAACAGTCTCTCAGACCACAGTGCAATCAAGTTAGAACTCAGAATTCAGAAACTGACTCAGAACCACACAGCTTCATGGAAACTGAACAACTGGCTCTTGAATATTGACTGGATAAACAATGAAATGAAGGCAGAAATGAAGATGTTCTTTGAAACCAACGAGAATGAAGACACAACATACCAGAATCTCTGGGACACATTTAAAGCAGTCTCTAGAGGAAAGTATATAGCAATAAATGCCCACATGAGAAGCAAGGAGAGATCTAAAATTGACAACCTATCATCAAAATTGAAAGAGCTAGAGGAGCAAGATCAAAAAAACTCAAAACCTAGCAGAAGACAAGAAATAACTAAGATCAGAGCAGAACTGAAGGAGATAGAGACACGAAAAACTCTTCAAAAAATCAACAAATCCAGGAGCTGGTTTTTTGAAAAGGTCAACAAAATAGACAGACCACTAGCCAGATTAATAAAAAAGAAAAGAGAAAATAATCAAATAAATGCAATAAAAAACGATAAAGGGGATATCACCACAGATTCCACAGAAATTCAAACCATCATCAGAGATTATTACAAACAACTCTATGCACATAAACTAGTAAACCTGGAAGAAATGGATAAATTCCTGGACACATGCATCCTCCCAAGCCTAAACCAGGAAGAAGTCGAAACCCTGAATAGACCAATAACAAGGTCTGAAGTTGAGGCAGCAATTAAGAGCCTACCACCCAAAAAAGCCCAGGTCCAGATGGGTTCACAGCCGAATTCTACCAGACATACAAAGAGGAGCTGGTACCATTCCTTTTGAAACTATTCCAAACAATCCAAAGAGAGGGAATCCTTCCTAAATCATTTTATGAGACCAACATCATCCTGATACCAAAACCTGGCAGAGACTCAGCAAGAAAAGAAAACTTCAGGCCAATATCCATGATGAACATAGATGCAAAAATCTTCAATAAAATACTGGCAAACCGATTGCAACAGCACATCAAAAAGCTTATCCACCATGATCAAGTAGGCTTCATCCCGGGGATGCAAGGCTGGTTCAACATACGCAAATCTATAAACATAATCCACCACATAAACAGAACCAAAGACAAAAACCACATGATAATCTCAATTGATGCAGAGAAGGCCTTTGACAAAATTCAACAGCCCTTTATGCTAAAAACTCTCAATAAACTAGGTATTGATGGAACGTATCTCAAAATGATAAAAGCTATTTACGACAAACCAACAGCCAATATCATACTGAATGGGCAAAAATTAGAAGCATTCCCTTTGAAATCTGGCACTAGACAAGGATGTCCTCTCTCACCACTCCTATTCAATATAGTACTGGAAGTTCTAGCCAGAGCAATCAGGCAAGAAAAAGAAATAAAGGGTATTCAAATAGGAAAGGAGGAAGTCAAATTGTCTCTATTTGCAGACGATATGATTGTATATCTAGAAAACCCCATCGTCTCAGCCCAAAATCTCCTGAAACTGATAAGCAAATTCAGCAAAGTCTCAGGATATAAAATCAATGTGCAAAAATCACAAGCATTCCTATACACCAATAACAGACTTAAAGACAGCCAAATCAAGAACCAACTGCCATTCACAATCGCTACAAAGAGAATAAAATACCTAGGAATACAACTAACAAGGAACGTAAAGGACCTCTTCAAGGAGAACTACAAACCACTGCTCAATGAAATAAGAGAGGACACAAACAGATGGAGAAATATTCCATGTTCATGGCTAGGAAGAATCAATATTGTCAAAATGGCCATACTGCCCAAAGTAATTTACAGATTCAATGCTATCCCTATCAAGCTACCAATGACCTTCTTTGAAGAACTGGAAAAAACCACCTTAAACTTCATATGGAACCAAAAGAGAGCCCGCATAGCCAAGTCAATTCTAAGCAAAAAGAACAAAGCTGGAGGCATCACACTCCCGGACTTCAAATTATACTACAAAGCTACAGTAATCAAAACAGCATGGTACTGGTACCAAAACAGAGATATAGACCAATGGAACAGGACAGAGACCTCCGACGCAACACAACACATCTACAACCACCTGATCTTTGACAAACCTGACAAAAACAAACAATGTGGAAGCGAGTCCCTGTTTAATAAATGGTGTTGGGAAAACTGGCTAGTCATGTGCAGAAAGCAGAAGCTGGACCCCTTCCTGACACCTTACACTAAAATTAACTCCAGATGGATTAAAGACTTAAACATAAGACCTAACACCATAAAAACCCTAGAAGAAAATCTAGGCAAAACCATTCAGGACATAGGTGTAGGCAAGGACTTCATGACCAAAACACCAAAAGCAGTGGCAACAAAAGCCAAAATAGACAAATGGGACCTAATCAAACTCCATAGCTTCTGCACAGCAAAAGAAACAGTCATTAGAGTGAATCGGCAACCAACAGAATGGGAAAAAATTTTTGCAGTCTACCCATCTGACAAAGGGCTGATAACCAGAATCTACAAAGAACTGAAACACATTTACAAGAAAAAAACAAACAAGCCCATTCAAAAGTGGGCGAAGGATATGAACAGACACTTTACAAAAGAAGACATACATGAAGCCAACAAACATATGAAAAAATGCTCATCATCACTGGTCATTAGAGAAATGCAAATCAAAACTACATTGAGATACCATCTCACGCCAGTTAGAATGGCGATCATTAAAAAATCTGGAGACAACAGATGCTGGAGAGGATGTGGAGAAATAGGAACGCTTTTACACTGTTGGTGGGAGTGTAAATTAGTTCAACCATTGTGGAAGACGGTGTGGCGATTCCTCAAGGACCTAGAAATAGAAATTCCATTTGATCCAGCAATCCCATTACTGGGTATATATCCAAAAGACTATAAATCATTCTACTATAAGGACACATGCACACGAATGTTCATTGCAGCACAGTTTACAATAGCAAAGACCTGGAACCAACCCAAATGCCCATCGATGATAGACTGGACAGGGAAAATGTGGCACATATACACCATGGAATATTATGCAGCCATCAAAAATGATGAGTTCGTGTCCTTTGTAGGGACATGGATGAACCTGGAAACCATCATTCTCAGCAAACTGACACAGGAACAGAAAATCAAACACCGCATGTTCTCACTCATAGGCGGGTGTTGAACAATGGGAACACATGGACACAGGGAGGGGGAGTATCACACACTGGGGTCTGTCGGGGGAAAAAGGGGAGGGATAGTGGGGGGGTGGGGGAGTTGGGGGAGGGATAGCATGGGGGAGAAATGCCAGATATAGGTGATGGGGGAGGAAGGCAGCAAATCACACTGCCATGTGTGTACCTATGCAACAATCTTCCATGTTCTTCACATGTACCCCCAAACCTAAAATGCAATAAAAAAAAAAGGAAAAAAAAAAAAAAAAAAAAAAAAA
>JAZHEH010001867.1:0-26301 GCA_036589455.1 Ateles fusciceps
GGGAGAGAACACTGTGGCTGGGACAGAGCCTGTGTGAGGAGAAGCCCTCTGCGCCCCGGGCCTCTCTCCCAGCTCCTGTCCCTCTAGGACATCATCCAGAGTGCCCCCTGCTCTTTTTGAGGGATGTCTGGGCATCTGCCGTTGCTGCCATTCTTGATCCCACCCACCTCTGCAGGTTGCTGGTGGGACAAGTCAGGAGGCATCTCATGGCTTTTCCTGGGATCTCTGCACCCATCGAGAGCCAGGAGCCTCACACAGCCTGTCCAGCATCCTGAGAACTCACCCTGTCACTGCCGCTTGTCCTGGGTCATCCTGGGGTTCACTCCTTGCCATTCAGACCCCTGTGAGGAGAGCACTGGCTGTGAGTAGGTGTGTGGCTAGAGATGACGTGGCAGGGCCTGGAGTCGATCCATCGCAAAGAATTCTTCATGAACTGGGAACATGTCTCCCAGGAAATGCACAGGGGGCCTGCAGTGATAGAGGAGTGCCCTCAGGTACATGCACAGGTGTGAACGTGCCTCCCACAAAGGGCAGTGGATGTGCACATGCCTCACACACACTGCAGGGTGGTGCAAATGTCCCACATGTGCACAAGTGGGTGTGCTGTATCTGTACATGTCCACATGATGTGTGTGTACACCTGTGTCATGCCTGCAGAGAAGACAATGGAGAGAAATACACCCAGATCTCCCCTCTGGATCCTTGCCGTGGGTGCTGGGATGTCAGACCAAGTTATTATCTCCTTTATCCTTCCCATGTCTCCCACACTGTCCACCAAAGCATGCCTTAGTTTTATAATCAGAAATGAAATGCATGGTTTCAAGAAAGCCATGGGCCAACTCCTCTGTGCCCTGGTGTTGGCAGGGGCAGTGGGGCAGGATGCATAGGGAGACATTAGCCTCATGCAGCCATGGGGCCAGGGAGGCCAAGGTCAGCTTGCTCAGCACCTGGAGGCACAGCGAGTACCAACAACAAAGCCCAGCTCTCGAGCAGAAGGAAAATCAATGCTGGGCACAAGAACTGACCATAGACTCACTGGGAGCACTTTCCACCAACGTCAGAGCTGCTCACAGGGCACCCGTGAGCTTACCAGAGAGCCCAGCTCCCTGCACTTGGAACAACCCTGGTGGGCGAGCATGGGCCCCTCACTTGACTCCACTCAGAGCCCTTCCCAGAGGGGGAGACAAAGGCCTTGAACAGTTCTGGAGGTACTCCCTGCTGTGCCTCCCAGGCCTGGCTAAAGAAATCTTAAATACCCCAAAGGGCCTGGCTCCAGTGGCCCCTGCTATGGGTCAGCCTCAGGGGGATGCTTGTCTCCAACTGGCTCTGGCTGTTCCACATTACGAGATAAACTACGGGGTTATCTCATGGCATTATTACTATGTAAAAATTGATGATGAGTCTTTATAGAACAGTGGTTCATGCAGAAACATTACCATATAAGATAGGAGTCCCCCAAGTCCTGTATTCCTCAGTTCCATGTCCTTGCCCCCATCCACGTGTGGCCTGCATGGGCAGACAGCTTCACACACTCAGACTCTTCAGTCCCTGCTCATCAGAGACGTGTGTCCCTGTTACTGACATGCAGGGAGGGGCTCATGATCTTGGGCACACCCATGGTGCTCTGAGCTCATCAACACCTACAGTGGACATTGAAGGAATTCCCAGGTTTTCCTTTTCAGGAGCCATGGCTTGGGCCACTGCCTGGGAGGTCAGAGGTTGGGGCTCAGGGAGGGGTCACTGCCCAATGGTGCCACCTTGGACACAGAGTGGCAGCCCAGGGAACCAGGCAGGACTGGCTCTGACCATGTTGCTGGACGACCACTGGCTGAGACCTGGGGCAGAAACGCCTCCCATACCGGCCAAGGAGACAGCCTCTGCATGAGGCCTGGAGCCCCTCAAGGGCACTGGGACAGGAAGAGAGCCAGGGCCTTCAGCTGTGATGTGCGCAGCTCTGTCTGTCCCTGTCCTCCACCCAAAGGAACTCACCTTGGTGACCGTGCTGGAAGGCACAGGTTGCTGATACTCTGACACCTGGGAGGGGACCAGTGGGAACCCCCAATATCCCCCTATGACCAGACCTCTAGCAGAGCCTGCAGTTTGAGACCTCTAGTTCAGGATCTGGGGCTGATGGGGGCCCTTGGGGATTCCTATGCTGCTGGAGGAAGATGGAGGCATGTGGGTGTCCATGGTAAAGAAGTGAGAAGTGGACGCTGCCAGCCCTCCACCCTGACCCTGTCCTGGTTAGGGTGGGGAAAGGCTTGGGGGTGAGTCTGTGGTGCTGGTTTCACCCACTTGGGCCAAGGTCTCCCTGTGACTTTATGGATTGTCTCCCTGTGCCCCCTGAGACCCTGACTCTGCCTCACCAGCCTGGGTCCTCCTCATCTCAGCTCAGCTGTCACCTCCTCTGGGGAGCCCCCAAGCCCTTGAGTGGGTGCCCAGGAGGCAAGGCCAGTGCTGAGGCTATATGCCCTGCTGGCACCCGGCAGGGCACACAAGGCCAGGCCAGGCCCTGGGGACAGCAGATACTTATCCCTGCACATCAGGGACTGCCCATCTTGGGGGAGAGTGCTGGGTCAGGTTGAGGGGACCTCAGGGGATGGCTGGGAACCCCTCCCTGAGGAGAGCTCCACCTGACCAAGGGTGTCACCAGGTCCCCTCCAGACACACGCACTGCCTTGGACAGGCTGGAGAGAGGGTGTGGCCGGGCCATGGGATGAATCATCCTGGGCAGCTGGCCTGGTATCACCAGACATGTGGCTCCATTAAGCATCTGGACCACAGAGGAGCCCATGTGGCATGTCTTCTGACCTCCCATCCACCTCTGAAAGGGGCAGCCCTCTGAGATTCTGCCTGGGACCTGTCAGCCCTCCTGACAAGGTCCCTGATGCTCAGCCATCGCAGTCACCCAGCCTCCCAAGGCTCTGGGAGGTGCAGCCTCATCTGGGGTAATCTGCCCAACTCAAGCCCTGCCTGGACCTTTCCAAGTCAGCAGCTGGCCTTCCCCAAGGCCCCCTCCAAGCCTGCAGGGTCTGGGGGCTCCAAGGCTTTCTGCAGTCTCTCAGTCCCCCCACCCCGATACCTGCTCAGGCAGAGATCATGGCTGTGGGTTATTGTGTGCTTAGTGGGCTCCAATTCTGGTAACCAGGCACAGATGCTCAGGAGAAAAATGCAGCCCAGACCAGCGTGGTGTGCCCTCCAGGAGAGAATGTGGCATGAAAGGGCTGTCTTCACAGAGAGCAAGAATAGAGGCTTTGGGAAGCTAGTGGGCCTTGGCCTCAGCCCTGCCGGTAGAGGGTCCCCGCCGTCTAGCTGAGGTGCCAGAGTGCTGGTGAGGACTGAGAGTAGTCCAGAGTGACTCAAAGTAAGGTCTGGGGGATGCATCTCAAATCCACAGTCACCAGCCTAGAAACTGGGGTCAAACTTCCCACGGGTTCCCACATTGGTTCCTTTCTTCATTCACTAAATAAGGACACATCAAGGCAGCAATGTGGCTGGGGCACAGCTGTGAAAGTCACCAGCAACAAGTGCAAGAAGATAAGAGGGAGTTGCAGCCATATAGGTGCCCAGGTGGGCCCTGGGGGTCAGAGAGGGCCTGCCAGGGATAGCACCCACCATGCTGACCCTGATAAGGAGAGGAAGGAGGGCATGGGGTGCAGGGGAGGGATGGGTGCCTGAGACAAACAGGCTGGGCTCAGGAAGAGCCAACAGCATGACAGGCACAGGGTGAGAGAGGTGTGATAGGTGTGGACAGGGGCCACAGGAGGAGGGATGGTCCTCAGGAAGAGGAGACTCTGGTGGTCGTGGCAGGCTGCCGAGGCTAGCCTCTCCAGCAGAGTGAGCCTGAACTCATCCACTCCTTTTGTCTCTCCCCTTTGCTCTTTGATGCCAGCACGAGGGGAGAGGAGCAGAAAAACTTTTGCTCTGTGCGTCAGGAAGCCCCTCTCTCTCAAGTGGTGGTGATGACATTAGTCCCCCAGAGGCATCTGGCAATGTCTGGAGACACAGTTGTCCCAACTATGTGTCTGTGTGTGTGTACTACTGGCCTCTGGTGCGTGGGAGGCCAGGGATGCTGATATACAACCTGCAATGCACAGGGAAGCTCCCACCACAAGGAAATTATTCAGCCTCAGATGTCAACATTGCACAACAGGTAAGGGCGTGCAACTTACCTCCTGCTCTTTCCAGCAAGGTGCAAGGAGCACAGGGCGAAGCAGGTGGGTGAGGTGGGAGGAGCCTGGCACCCACAGCCAGACCCAGCGTCTGTGGGGTGCAGGAATGTCATGAGGTGACCAGGGGCCGAGCAGTGAGTGATGGGGAGGGGTGCACTATGGCAGGCCAGCAGGGTCAGTCTCTCCATGAAGGTGACATCTGCAAGGGGCATCCAGGCAGAAGGGCCACCCAGGCAGAGGCACCGCGAGCGGGAAGGCGCTCTAGAGGCGGCCCACGGGCGGCAGAGGCCGGGGCTGCAGGGGGAGGCGGTGTGGCCAGCGGACTCCAGGGGAGGTGGTGTGGCCAGCGGGCTCCTGTGGGAAGGGGAAGAACCACGGGGCTGCACGGGTCCGAGGGGGCCTAGTGGTCTGCGCTTGCCGTGGGTGGGCGGTGGGACTGGGAGGACAGGAGAGGAGCCCAGGGCAAGCCCCTAAGACGCCTGAGGCGGGGTGCGGTGGGAGGGAAGGGAGGGCTTTCCACACACCCATTTAGACCAGAGGAGAACGGGTCCCCTTTGAGGGCTTGATTCCCCGCCGATCCGGCCTCAGCTGTGGGTCCACGCGGCTCAAGGACCAAGGAGGAACCCAGGTGTGCGGCGGCGCTGACCGGCGGGCTCCGGACCCACCTGGCCCGCCTGGGGACCCCGAAAACCCGGTGTCCCGGGAGACCGGAAGCCGGGGCCGGGGGCGCTCTCAAGGGGACGGGGTCTCCTGAAGGGAACGCAAGAGCTTGGGGTGGGCAGCCCCAGGGACCGGGTCTCTCACCGGGGTGTAGCTACCGCCTGCCGAGGCCCCACACCGATCGCCGGAGCGGCCCGGTGGGCGGGGCTTGTTGTGGAGGCACAGAGGTCCGCAGCACGCGGGGCGGGGCCTGCCGAGGAGCTGGCGCGGCGGGAAGCACGGGAAGGGGCCTCAAGAGGAGAAGGGGCGGGTGGGTCCTGGGAAGTGCCGGAACCCCTGAGGAGGAAGCGCGGGTCTTCTAGGATATGACCACCGGGGGCGGGCTGGGCCTCGGGCTGGAGCAAAGCCTCAGGGGTGGGGTTAGGACCTGGGGCGCGATCTCCAGAGGTGAAAGCCGGAGTCCTAGGGTTGACCCGCCTCTCCTAAGGAAAAGGAACGGCCTGGAGCGTGAAGGAACGGCTTGGAGCGCGGGGCGCGAGCCTCAAGTGGGCTGTAGGGCGGGGCGGGGCCTCAGGAGGAGCCGGTGCAGATCCTAGGAAGGGGCGGGGCCTTGGGGTGGTGTATCCGGAGGAGTAGGCGGGGCTGGGAGCCTGGGACTCCTGAGGAGAGAGGTCGGGTAGGAGCCTCCGCGGCGGGGCGGGACCCACAGCGCATACTTAAGCGGCCCGGGCGAGTACCCGCGTCCCGCCTTGGCTCTGAGGCGCGTCCTGTCCGCGCTGTGCCCCAGCATTCCCCGCCTCGCCCGGCTGTCCACAGCGCCGGCCGCCCGTGAGGAGTCCGCCGCGGGCCCGGGGCCGGTGCCAGGACGTGGGTCAGCCGAGGCGGTGCGGCCGCCGGTGCCTGCCGTGGATTTCAGCACCACGCAGGAGGCGGACAGCAGCCGGTGCACCTGGGAGCCGGCGCGCAGCCTGCTGGTGCTGTGTTTGTGCGCCTGGCCCGCGCTGCTGGCGCGCCACGAGCAGGTGCGCGGGGTGCAGGCGGGCGCGGGGCTTCTGCCGGTCCCGGGAGCCTTTACGGAGCTTCCTGGCCTGGAGCGAGGGAAGCCAGGAAGGCAGGTGTTTCCTGCCGTCCCTTTCGGACCTCGCGAATTTTCCTACTTGTTGAAGTCTCCCAACTAAAAACAATGATCGTTTTAATATTTATGATATATACCGCTTGTGGGAACAGAGTCAGTTCGAATTTAAAATGGAGTATCCTTCATGTTGCCACAAGAAAAGTCTGGTGTGGGGCTCCTAGCCTGGGACCCCAGAGTCCCCTCCCTGGGACCTAGTGGCTTCCCAGACACAGCCACTGTGAGCACATTGTGTTGGGGGAAAATGGGAAACCACTCAGACGCCCAGCTTTGATCTCGCCCATGGTAACTTTAAAGAGTGTGAGGGCTTTCCGGGGGCAACAAGCAGAACACTGTTTCAGCTGCATCAGTCTAACGGTATTAGAGATGACTGTCATTTCAAGGTGACCCTGGGAAGAGTTTGCAAAGTTTCATTTGTTGGCGCCGGGGGGGTTGTGTTGATTTCTCAGATGAGACTGCAGAGATCGGGGGCTGCACCCCGGCCTCACCAGGAGGCGGGGGCAGTATGAGATGACAAGCACCGAGCCACACTTGCAGATTATGTGAGGCCTTGACGGGTGGGAGGTGAGGGCAGAGGTCCACGAAATCACAGTCAGATGCTGTTGGCCCAAATCCCATGGGGAGCCTCAGGGTCAGCGTAGGATCAGTGGTGGCGGGAGTGTGGCGGGAGGATGGTGGAGGAAGAAGGAGCTGAACTGGACAGGTGGAGGCATCTGGGAGGCCATTGCGTTGCTTGTGCACATAAAAATGCCTTCAGGTCAAGCTGTGGCCTTGGAGAGCCCAGGCCAATGGGACAGGAGGGCGAAAAGGGACATCCCAGGTAGAGGAACTGGCAGGGGGAGGGACAGCAATGTGGAGGCTTTGGGGAGTGCCCACATCTAAGTGACATCCAGAAAGAGCAGCCAGTGCTGGTGGTATTGCAATAGGAGGAGGAGGCATTGGTGCAGGAATGCCAGGGGGAGGGAGTGGCCAGCCACAGGTCCCTGCTCAGGGGAAGGACAGACATCCTAGGTAGCAGCTGGGTGGGGCAGACCAGTCATACAGAAGCCACGCCCACCTTTTGGCTGGGATGGAGACGGGCTTGGAACATGCCAGGTCAGGTTTCTCGAGGCACAGCACTAAGCTTTGTTGTCTAGATTCAAAAGCAGTTACTCCACTGAGAAGCCAGCAGAGCTGGGTGTGGGGTTTGGTGCCCAGTCCTCTGAGGGGGAATGCCAGGTGCTCTTCTGTGACCATGGGAGGGATGTGTTGGCTCTGCTGTCCCTTGCGTGCCTTCCTGATGCAAGTGCCAGGCCTCAGGGATGGTGCTGTGGGTACCTGAAGGAGGCAGGGTATCCAGAGACAACTTCTCCGAGGCTTCCCTAGGGTCCTGCCTGTGCCCTGGGAAGCCCCTCTGTGGGGTCTGTGCTGTTGTCTTGCTAGTGGTCCCATGGGTGTCAGCAGCCTCAGCACTGGAAGATGGCAGAGGCCAGGTCCTGGGCTTGTGAGCTGCTCACTAAAACCTGGTCCTTGGGCAGGCCAGAGGGTGATCTTTCCCTCACCCTCTGGGCTGTGGGGGAGATTCCTCCTGCTGAGCCAGCACAGGTCTTTGAGGCCCCGGGGCAGTGGGGCCATCACACCTGCAACAGGAGTCTCAGGTTGCAGGAGCTGAGCTTTGAGCTGCTGACTTGGATGGGGACAGCGTTGGGGGCTGCCCTTGCCTGAAAGCACAACTTTTTGGGGGGGGTTTAGGCCCCAGTTTTCCACAACAACAACATTGAGCTGCCCCCTCACAGAAGGGGCAGGACCCATGGTGACAGTGTTTCCCCTGAGTAGAGGGAGGGGAGAGAACCAGCTCTACTGAGGAAGGAGACCCAGGCATCTAGGATCACCTTCCCCGTGACCTCCACACTGCATTTCAATAGAAGACAAACCTGGCCAACTGGAGCCTCCTAAATCACCTTCCTGTAAATAGCAGGCATAGTATGGGGGAATCTCTCTGTAAGACACTGTTTTTACTTAAACAAGATCAAACCCCAGCCCCACTCCTCCATCCAGAGACCAGAAACCCTTTCACATGTAATTCCTAAAACTGTAAACCCAAGACACTTTCATATGTGATTTCTAAAGCTGTAAACCCAAGACCCTTTCACTTGTAATTTCTAAGGCTTTAAACCTAAGATCCTTTCCCGTATAATATCTAGAGTATAAGCCTATATAAAGGCAGAGCTGCTCTTTGTTAGGGCAGCTTGGCCGTTTGGACAAAACATAAAGCCTTGCTCCTGGGCCATAATAATAAAACCCCTTCCTTTTTTAGTTCAGTGTCGGAGAGGTCTGTTTTCTGCGGCCACTCCTACTTCACTACCAATGTTGCTGTGCACACATCTGCTTGAGTCTTTGGCAGGGGATACAAGTGTGTGTGTTACTGGTGCAAGTTTCTAAATCCTCAAAAGATCTCCCCACCTGGAGAAGATGTGGGGGCTGCCCTGGTCTCAGGTTGTGCCATGTGGGGTCATCGGTGACACCAGGATGGTGTTAAAGTGGTTGTTTTGTTCTGGAGTCAGCTTTAAAATTGCAAGCCCTAGGCTCATGGTGGCTTATGCCTGTAATTCCAGCACTTTAGGAGGTCAAGGCCGGAGGGTCACTTAAGGCCAGGAGTTCAAGACCAGCCTGAGCAACATTGTGAAACCCTGTCTCTACAAAACATTTTTAAAAGTTATCTGAGGCCAGGTGCCATGGCTCATGCCTGTAATCTCAGCATTTTGGGAGGCCGAGATGGGTGGATAACCTGAGGTCAGGAGTTCAAGACCAGCCTGGCCAACATGATGAAACCCCATCTCTACTAAAAATACAAAAACTAGCCAGGCATGGGTGTGTGCGCCTGTAATCCTCACTACTTGGGAGGCTGAGGCAGGAGAAGTGCTTGAACCGGGGAGGTGGAGGTTTCAGTAAGCTGAGGCATTGCATTTTGGTCTGGTCAACAAGCGCAAAACTCCGCCTTAAAAAAAAATAAGTTAGCTGGGCGTGGCGGTGCATGCCTATAGTCCCAACTACTCTGGAGGCTGAGACAGGAGTTTCACTTGAGCCCAGGAGTGAGACCCTGCCTCTAAAAAAATAAATAAACTTGCCAGCCCTGCCCGTGTGCTCTGCAGCCCTGTGCAGGGAGATTCCAGCCTCAGCCCGCACCCAGTCCCACAGCCCCCCATCTTTGTGAAGAAGCATCCCTGGAGCCAGTGCAGCCTGGCTCCTGCCCCTTCATTTGGAGCTGGCTGTGTAGAGGCTGGCAGTTAGGTAGAGGGAGACTGCATGGCCCTGTGCGGCAATTGTGCCGGCCCCTGCAGCGGACAGCTGACACTTTCCCTCCTGTTGTGTTTCTGATGGTTCAGAGCAGATGTGGCTGAGCCCAGTGATGGTTTTCAGGTCCCCCATTCTCCCCTGCCTGTCACTTGGGTGATCTTTGATATGTTTCAGACCCGCCCTGTCCTCCCAGCTCTCCCTGGGTGCTGCCTGGCAGGAATGAGACCAGGCTCAGGCTCAGGCTCAGTGAGAGATGGAGAACATTGCATCTCAGAAGTCAGCATGCTCGTTTTCCAGTTTCTGATCCTCTTTATAAAATAACGAAATGCAGTAAAGTCAGATTCTTCATGGAGGCTGCAGGAAGGCAGGGGTAATTGCCTGGGAAACCCTGGTCCTTGGGGCTGCCCATGACGTGCCCAGGGGTGACAGTCAGGAGGTGTCTCCATGGGGCACCAATGTTGAGGGTAAGGTGGGGGAGGTGGGGGGTCGTGTCTGCCTGTGGGCCTGCGTGTGGGTGCTCAGGGCTGGCTTGGGGGTAACAGTGTTTGACTCACTAATGCTTTTGCTTAGACTAGAAGTTGTTCCTGAAACTATGGTCTCAAGACATGCTCCCCCACAAAAAAGGAGTTCAAGTATCGAATCGGGTTTGAGAAATCCCAGGCTCTTCCTGTATTGGGGCTGATTAGCAGGGGTGGCAGACAAAGGGCAGAGGTGTGCTTCTCAGCATCACACTCAGCCCTCCTCTCCCAGCAGCTTCTCGTTGTCCCTGTCCTTCCAGCCCTGGCTATCCCCTGTGCTGGAGCTCCCCCATTTCTCCATGCCATCTCCTCACCTTGGCAAGCCCCACTCCTGGATCTAGGTTAATAAATACCTCTGGCTCACCCTGCAGGCACTGCCCCATCCCCCTGTCCTGAGTCATAGGCAGAGTCCCAACTTTCCCTTTGGAGTTCCTTTACCACCAGGTTGTGAGATCCTGGTTGGTTTCATTTGGTTGTTTCCAGTCCATAAAAGTGCATGGCAGCTTGGGACATCCGAATGAGCGATTTAGCAAAATGTGATTGGAGGAGACAGCCGAGCAGTTCCTGGGCAGTGTCTTCCTCAGGGGCACACCCATTAGAGTGGCTGGTCAGCCCCAGATGACCCTGAAGAGCCTGAGGGTTACAGGGTGGGCATCATCTCACAGGCCCTGTAGACGGTCACCTACCTCATTGTCCTTGTCACCAGGGCATGCCTCCCTCCAGCTGGGCACAGACTCGGCCTGAGTTTCACACGTTTGTTGTTTAGCATCCATTTGGGGCTGCCCATGTGTCAGTCACACTAATGTTTTAGGGACTTCAGATAAGAGGAAACAAAACATTGAAAAATCTGGGCACTCAAGTACTAGAAAGTCAGGTTAGATTCTCCTCTTCCCCAGCAGAACTGCCAAGGTGTGGATATATAGGATGGTCTCAAAATGCCCGCTGTTGTCCCCAGGGAGGCTGGCCATTCTCCTTTTTATCTGCCAAGTGGTGGTCAGGCACCCACTTTGTGCCGCTGGAGTGATCCATGAGTGGGCCCCTGAAGGGGCAGAGTCCAGGTGGGAACAGTGTGCTCAGGCAAGCAGGCAGCACCTCCTATGGTCTCTCTGTCCTGGATGGGAACTGGAGTGATAGACAGAGTGGAGAAGCAAGCAGCTTTGGGTGGTCTTCACCACGAAGTCAACACTGAAAGCCCAGTTGCCAAGAGAACCATATCAAGGCCCCATGGCTGTTAAGTGTTGTGGTCGGGGATGAGAGAGGTGCCCTGCTGGGAAAGGGGAAGTTCAGGCAGCCCAGGACAGCGGCTTCCCTTTGCCTTTCAGCTGCTGTATGTTGCCAGGAAACTTCTAGGTCAGAGCCTATTCAACAAGCTGATGAAGATGACCTTCTATGGGCACTTTGTAGCCGGCGAGGACCAGGAGTCCATCCAGCCCTTGATCCGGCACAACAGGGCCTTCGGCGTCAGCTCCATCCTGGACTACGGAGTGGAGGAGGACCTGAGCCCCAAGGAGGCTGAGCACAAGGAGATGGAGTAAGGCCTGCTTGGTGTCTGCGGGTGCTCTTTCATGACCCCGGAGCACCCAGTGGGAGCAGCTAGGGCATGTCCAGCTGCTGGGCTTCAGCCTCAGCTGAGCAGAGGCCAAGTCTAGGAGAGCTTGGTCAGTCCAAATACTGATGACTCTCCTGGGTTCTGCCTGGAGTTCTTGCATTTTTGCTTCATGCGGATGACAGCTCTGGGCTTTCATGGGAGGCCTGGTGTGTATGAGGCCTGAGGAGGCTGAGAACAGAATGACCCTTGGCCTTATCTAGCCTACTGCCTGGCAGGGCACAGGCACCAGTACATGAACCAAGCACTTTGCAAAGAATGGTTGGTCTTGCCTGATCTCCTGTGAACCAGGCACTGCTCCAAGAAGCAGAGGGCAACATGGTCTTGTTGTTCTGGTGGTGCGTGCCCAGGAGGGTGCATCAGGGTGGTACCAACTGCCTTCTACACTCACTATCCAGTGAAGAGGCTCTGTATCAGGTTTGTGACCTCCAGGAGCCAACTCCATGCTGGCCTGCCACACTGCTCCTGGCTTCACTTCCCTTCTCCACTGACACTGGGGCAAGGGCCAGGCCTGGGAGGTTCCACACCTGCAGGGTAGGCTGGGGCCCCTCAAGGGCCAGGCAGTGGGACCTGGTTGTGGGTCAGGAATCCCTGCAGAAGAGAGGCTGTAGCAGAGGCTCCTCCATCAGGTCAGCAAATGTTTGTGTAAACAGCCAGATAGCACAGACTCTCGGTCTTGGACCACACATTCTCTGCCACAGTGGCTTCATTCTGGCTTAGGAGGGCCACAGTAATTTCAATTTCATATAATTTTCTTGTGTGACAAAATATTATTCTTGTTTTGTTTTCTTATCAATGATTTTTTTAAAAATAGGATCTTGCACTGTTGCCCAGGCTGGAGTGCAGTGGTGTGTGGTTCACTGCAGCCTAAGCCGTCTGGGCTCGAGTGATCTTCTCATCTTAGCCTCCTAAGTAGCTGGGACCACAGGCATGCACCACCAGACCTGGATAATTTTTAATTTTTTTTGTAAAGATGGGATCTCCCTATATCTCCCTATGTATTTGGGTCTCCTGCACCCTGAGAGCAGCTGGGCCTGACCCACCTGAGGCTCAGGACAGGCCCTCTGTGGACCTTGTCAGGCTTTGGTATTTGCTCTGCCCCTCCCCAGGTGGCTGACCTGGGAAGGGGAGGGGAAAGGCAGTCACATGAGGCCTCCAGCCCCGGGAACGGAATGTCCATGCCTTGCCTCAGCATGCCGGCCGCCAGCTGCCCAGGGAGGATTGGCCAGGAGAGCCCAGCCCCTGCTTGTGATTGGCTGTTTTGAAGGTAGGGTGCTCCAGTCCCTGCAGCCCCCTGTGTTCCTAGCTGGCCCTGCGGCCTCACAGCTGCAGTCTTTGCTAAGCTGGGCCCTTGGCTGCAGCCTTTGCTGAACTGCCTGTTGAATAACCAATGGCCTGTGTGTCCTCAGGAGTCTGGTGGGGACTTGGTTTCACAACGGGGATTTTTTCTCAGGTGCCTCTGGTATGAAAAGACTCCTTTCCCAGGGTGGTCCTGCCGGGCTTCCTCTCTGCCCTGCAGGCTGAGCATTTGGAAGTTGGCTGGCCTCTACTCTGACAGGGTACTGTGCCCTTAGGAGCCTGAGTCCCTTGCCCTGCAAAGGCTGCACCTCTATTGCTGCTGGTGGCTGCTGTCTGCAGGGGCCTTGGTCCAGCTCTGGGAAGTGGGTGGGGTTCTCTCCTGTCCTCACAGGGGTGCATGGTGAGGACACCCACCCAGCTCTGCTGCTCTGTGCCTTCAGAGGGGCCTGAGCCTCAGGGGTAGAGCTGGGCTTGCGAGCACTGGTCTGATGTCCACACAGCAGCATGGCCTGCCTGGCCAGGAGTGACCAGTCATGCAGACCCTAGTGCAGGGAATTGCTTAGAGATTGGCCTTCCTAACCTACCTTCCTGTCACAAGGCCCATGGGCTCTACTC
This sequence comes from Ateles fusciceps, assembly GCA_036589455.1. Classification (NCBI taxonomy): domain Eukaryota; kingdom Metazoa; phylum Chordata; class Mammalia; order Primates; family Atelidae; genus Ateles; species Ateles fusciceps. The sequence continues at coordinate 13,279 of JAZHEH010001867.1, forward strand.
TGGGGGAGAGATGCTGAGGTCACTGGCCTAAATTAAGGCCATGTGGGTGGTCCTGGCCTAACCCTGAGAGGCTCAGGGAGGGTGGAGGCATCTAAGAGCATAGCGAAGCGAGTCCCAGCAGTGCTCCTGAGAAAGAAGGAGGAGGTGGGAGCTGGAGGTGCAGGAGGGCAGTGCCCACCCAGAGAGGGGTAGGACCATGCTTCCCAGAGGCCAGGGCCCACCCAACCCCATGAGAGGAGTCCCAGGGGCCCCCCAAGCCTTCTTGTTTGTCCTCCTCTGCCCCATGTCTCCTTGTTGCTCTTCCCTCCTCTGTGTCCCGGGTTGTGGCCACGTATGCGAGCATGTGCCCTTCCACAGACTGCCCTGGGTGTGATGAAGGGTGGGGCTGGGATAGCATGAGGTGGGTCTCAGCTTTAAGGAGGCATTGTGATGTGGTCCCCCACCTGATCAGGGCCCCACACCCACCAGTTCACCCTTCATCCTCTAACGTCCCGTGACTGCCAGTGCCTCTTCCCTATGGGGGTGGCCTTAGCATAGACAATGGGTCCCCCTTGGGGATGGCTTTTGACTGGCTGTACCTGAGCCCTCAGAGTAAAGGTCCTGGGGCTGACCTCATGACTGGTCTTGAGGTGCCTAAGCCAGGGGCCTAGGAGCTCCCTGTCCCAGGCAGGGGGTCATGTGCTGCCTGCCTGTTCCCTAGTCACACGGTGACATTCCACCCTCTTTGGTTACTTCTCTTTGTCAGCACAAGGAAGTCAGAGCATATCTGCCTGCCAGCTACCATCCCTGGGCTGTAGCTTCAGGGGCCCTGGCAGCATGTGGGGGAGTCCCTGGTCCATGTGGGGCTGCCCAGGAGTGGGTGGGAGTGAAGGCCTCCTGGTGGGAGCTCCTGGCCCAGGGCTTGCTCCTTGAACAGCTAGGTGGAAAGTGGGCACCTGACACCGCTTGACATGGAGGCCTCTCGGATGCAGCTCACTGACCACTGCTCTGCCTTTACCCCTCCCAGTACTTGAGGGGTACTCTGTCCTTTCCTGTGAGTGTGGGCAGAGCTGCCCCCATGGGTCCAATCATCTCTGGGGAGCCTCAGGGAGGCTGTGGATCCTGTTGGCTATGCAGCCGAGCTCTCTCCATGGCCACTGACTTCATCAGGCTTTGAATACAAAGTCAGATGACCCACAGAGCTGCTCCTGGGGCCAGGGAGACCATGGTCACTTTGTCACTGTAGATTTAACAGCCACAGCAACTCTTGTTAGCCTGAATGACACAGCACCGAAACCAAGTGCCAGGAAGCAGATTGTGGCCATGAGGAGGAGAAAGAGGGTGTTCACAGTGGCTCTGGCAGGGGTACCGGGCTGGTGGGGGAGGGGAGCCAGGCACCCTAGTGAAGGGGAGGGGCCAGTGGGCATGGGGGTGCTGGCCAGGCAGGGATGGAGAGTCACCTGCAGGAAGGACAGGGGCTTGGCTGAGGCAGAGTGTGGCCAGCCTTGTTGGGGGGCAGCCTGCATCCTGGCCTCACTGGTCTCGAGGTGCCCAAGCCAGGGGCCCAGGACTTTTGGCATTACTAGGAAGTGATGGGAACCTGGGGTGGGGTGGTGGTAAACAAGATGAGATGGTAAGATCTGCTTTCACTTTAAAGGAATTTTTCTGGTTGTTGTTGGGAAAGAAGTGCCAGGGGCAAGAATGCTGCAGGAGGGCCAGCCTGGAGGACAGGGCAGGACTGCAGGGCTGGCTGTAGGGGGGGGGCGGGCAGGAGCTTTCGCTTGCATCAGTGGTGCCTGGAGACCCTGGCTCTGGGGCAGAGACCTGAGGAAGGGGGCCTCACTGGGGATTTGGGGACCTCTGTGTGCTTGTGCCTTCCTGCCTCCATTCCTCTCAGCCCTGACTGGCTCTGTCTTGGAACCAGGAATGCTCCTGTACTTGCGGCCAGCCCTTGGCTGTTCAGAGAACTCAGGCATATCTTTGGATTTGTCCACCCACAAGGAGCCCCAGGCTCCTGAGACCTTAGGATACAACAGCCCACAAACTGCTGCCCCTCCCTGGCCCAGGTGTTCCCCCCCCCCAGGATAGGGTGGGGCCGGGGCCTGCCCTTGGAGCCTGCCCTGGGCCTCCTCTGGGGTTGTGGTGAGGCCCTCCAGGCAGCCTCAGTGGGAACTTGCCTGTCATCTGGGGCCTAGGTGCTGTGACCCTGACCTTTGCCCTCCCCCCTCCTTCCCACAGGTTCCCTTGCACCTCAGCTGCAGAGAGGGATGGCAGTGGTAAGTGAGAGACCTCCTTGCATGAAAAGACACCCTCTCCACCCTGCACACCCCCTGGTGGCTCAAGAGGGTCTAGGCTGGGGCACAAGTTGGTACCCAGGTTCCTATGTCCAGGGCACCTGCCCTGTTGCTCTGGGCTCTGACATACTGGCAAGCATCTGAAGAAAGAGATGCCCTGCTTCTTTTTCACAGCCTCCTGGTGGACCCAGGCGTTTGTGGAGGAGGCTTAGCCAGGGGGACACAGCACTCCAGGTGGAAAAGCTGTGGTGCTCTGGGGATGTTGGCATGTGGGTGCTGGGGTGGGTGACTGGAGCTGTGCCCAGGCCATACATTCACCATTCCAGTCACAAATAAGTGGGAGAAGCGATACCAGGCCCACCAGGCCTTTGGGGACCGCAGGGATGGTGTCATCAGTGCCCACACCAACTTCTACGCCAACGAGGCCAAGTGCGACAGCCACATGGAGATATTGCACTGTATCGAGGCCTCAGGTGGGGCCTCCTCTTTGCTGGCTCTCCCCCTGCCATGCTGTGGCCTGGGCAGACCCCTGGGCTCATGGAGATGCTGGTGGGTGAATGTCAAGCTGGGGCAGGAGCCAGAGGGCTAGGTTCCGGTCTCACTTGGGTTCCACACTGTTCAGCCCCTTCCTGAGGGGCCCCGCTGCCTCCAAGAAGGCACCTCCTGTCCCCACCCAAGCCCCCTGTTCCCTGACCCTGCCTCATGCTCCCCACCCTTCTCCCTGGCTCAGGGTCAGGACCAGGAGCTGCCAGAAGTTGGTCCATGTCAGCTGTGGAGCCACCCTTAGCCCAGGTTGGAGATTCCATTCAGGGAGCTGGTGCCGCACCTTCTGCCTGTGAATCCCTCCCTAACCCGGACTCTGGGGGCCAGAGGTCAGGGGGAGCAGCTGCTTCCAGGGCTAGAGAAGTCAGAGGTCACCAAGGCCCAGTGTCTTTCAGTGTTAGAGATACACCTGACCCTGCATAGCCCCATGCTGGCCCCAGCAGCCCTCCATCAGGGCAGCGGGTCCCAGGCCTGTTGTGTCCTTTTTTTTTTCCCCCAAATGAAACTGGGTCTTGCTCTGTCACCCAAACTGAAGTGCAGTGGTGTGGTAGTAGCTCAATGCAGCCTAGACCTCCTGGGCTCAAGCCATCCTCTTACCTCAGCCTCTTGAGTGGCTGGGTCTACAGGTGCAAGCTGCCACACATGGCTAAGTTTGTTTTTTTTTTTTTTTTTTTAAATTTTTGTAACAAGGAGGTTTCACGGCCAGGCATGGTGGCTCATGCCTGTAATCCAGCACTTTGGGTGGCTGAAGTGTGCAGACTGCCTGAGCCCAGGAGTTTGAGACCAGCCCAGGCAACATGGTGAAACCCTGTCTCTACTAAAATACAAAAAATTAGCTGGGTGTGGTGGTATGACCCTATAATCCCAGCTACTCGGGGTGCTGAGACAGGAGAATCGCTTGAACCTGGGAGGTGGAGGTTGCAGTGAGCCGAGATTACGCCACTGCACTCCAGCCTGGGTGACAGAGCAAGACTCCATCTCAAAAAAAAAAAAAAGATGAGGTCTCAGTATATTGCCCTGGCTGGCCTGGAACTCCTGGGCTCAAGTGATCACCCTGCCTTGGCCTCCCAAAGTGCTGTGATTATAGGCGCACACTACCACACCCAGCTAATTTTCATATTTTTTGTAGAGATGGTGTTTTGCTGTGTTGTCCAGGCTGGTCTCAAACTCCTTGGCTCAAGTGAAGCTTCCACTTCGGCCTCCCAAAGTGCTGGGATTACAGGTGCATGCCACTGCACCTGGCCTTTCTGAGCAGTACTCGGAAGCCACCTCCTGACTGGGGCTAGGGTCAGAGTGGCCAGCTGAATGCTGGGCCATCAGGGTGAGGGGTGTCTTCTCCTCGCCCATTTCCTTTTCTGCCAGGCAGACGGAAGGAGAAGGTCCTGCAGAAGAGGATGCTTCTTTGGGGTGGTGTTAAACACGATGAGATGGTAAGACCTGCTTTCACTTTAAAGGAATATTTCTGGTGTTGCTTGGAAAGAAGTGTCAGGGGCAAGAATGCTGCAGGAGGGCCCGCCTGGAGGACAGGGTGGGACTGCAGGGCCAGCTGCCTCGGGGGGCAGGAGCCTCCACTTGCATCAGAGCTTCCTGGGAGAGCCTGGCTGTGGGGCAGAGGCCTGAGCAAGAGGACCCTGCTGGGATGTTTCTGTCTTAGCTATGCTTGCTGTTCTGGGTCCTGTGACCCACGTGTGAGCAGCCTGTGGTGCTGGTGTCAGGGGGGAAACTGAGGCACAAACCCCATGGGGGCTGCTTGGCAGGGGACAGGCAGCTCCTGTGACCACCACTGTCCCGCACCTGCATGGCAAACACAAACCCCGCCACAGAGCCGCCTCCCATCTCCACGGGACCTCCGGAGTGCCAAGTGTGAGGCCTTCATGGGCGGCGTGGGGTGGGACTAGGAGACTGCTGCAGGCTGGCCAGGCCCCAGCCCTCCCAGTCCCACCCTGCGCTGCCTCCATGCACTTCTCAGGGCCTTCAAGGCTTTTCCTGTGGCTTCTGACAGGTGCAGCCAGCGACAATGGCCTCTCAGCCATTAAGCTCATGGCACTGGGGAGACCCCAGTTTCTGGTAAGGGCTGTAACCTTTCACCTGTAGAGTCTGGCTCTGGGCGAGTCCTCAGGGCAGCTGTGGGCATGCACTAAAAGTGCAGGTGCCCATGCCTTAGAGGCCTGAGCCGGCCGCAGGGTCTGTGTGGGGGACTGGAGAAGGCAGGGGGTGTATGCAAATGGCATTCAGGCCTACATTTGCAGCTGTAGTTCTCAGACATGCTGACCAAATGGAGATGCTTCTTTCACCAAATGACTGTGGAGCAAGGGCAGGTGGGCCTGGCTGCCATGGACACCAAGCAGGAGGTGGCAGTGCTGTAGGTGGGACAGCCACCCCCCTTGTCCTTTCCTGGGGCTTGTGAGGGCGTGAGCACTGTGGGGGCCCACAGTGGGGGACAGCAGGCAGTGGTTTGAGGTGATTCTGGGAACTCATCCAGGTCATGGGGCTCACTCCAAAGCTCCTGGGGTTGGCCTGGGGGAGGAAGAGGAGGTCTGAGGGGCTCCGAACAGAGAGAGGAGATGTTGGTGGGAGGGCTGGGGAGCTAACCTGGCAAGGAGTGGGCGTGCATCAGCATCAGGGCGGGAATAGACCTGTCTATGCAGCAGAAAGAAACCAGAAATGGATCCCGTTCTGCTAACAATAAATAAAGCCAAAAATGGCACCAGAGGCCAGTGAGTTGGGGGAAGGATAAAATGTGAGTGAATGGGGCTGATCCAGGCCTTCTCACTTCTCAAGGAAAGCGTCACAAAGATGGGCATCACATCCAGGGCTGAGAGTGAGGACTGGTTCACAGCAGAGACCCTGGGAGTGTCTGGGTGAGAGCAGCTCCCAGGCTGAGAGGACGTGACCATCAGCCGTGGTTCCAGCAGAGCCCCAGCAGCATCTTCCAATCCTGGCTGCCCTGTCTGAGAGGGTGGGCCTTGGGGATGACAGTGCTGAAGGAACTGCTTTTCACACAGCAGGAGCTGACGGCCTTAAGAGTTCCAGAGGCTGGGGCTGGGCTGGGCAGGGTAGACAGTAGGGCAAGCAGAGACCCCAGAGAGGGCTCCTTCTAGAATTATCTGGGTCTAAAGCAAAGGTGTCACTCTCAGCCCTCCCTGGAGCTCATGCTGGCAGGTGAAGGGTCAGAGGCCCACACCCCATCCTGTGGGCCAGGGACTGGGACCAAGGTCACCAGGACCCCCGGTTGAAGTGGGGGAGGTGACGGGGTGGTGTATCAGTGAGTCATCGCCTCACACACTGCCAGCCTTGCCCACTGTGTCTGCCCTGGTTCCCTGGAGCTGTGTCCGCCTCTGGCCTGGCTGCCTCTGCTCAGCCTCTCCACAAGCTCAAAACAGCCCTAGGGTACTCAGTGTTTTCAAAGCCGCTTAGATGCAGGACTGTTTGTGTTTTGGTTTTAAAATTTTTTAATGAATGTATTTTTCATAGAGACCAGGTCTCACCATGTTACCCAGGCTGGTTTCAAACTTCTGGGCTCAAGGGATCTGCCCACCATAGCCTCCTCAAGTACTGGGATTGCAAGTTTGAGCCACTGCAGGCCACTGGTTTGAAATTTTTCAACAGATAACAATATTTACATTTTCTCTGTCTTTTAAAAATGCACACCAAGGTGGGTTTTGTGGTGGTTGGTGAATGAACTCGTTTGGGCCTGGATCCTCCACCAGACCCTAGCACCCACAGGTGGGGTCACCCACTCTGCTTGTGCCTCCTCCTGCAGCACCGTGGACCTGCTGGACTGGAGCAGCCTCATCGACAGCAGGACCAAGCTCTCCAAGCACCTGGTGGTCCCTAACACACAGGTTAACACCTCCGTTCCTCCGTGAGGCCCAGCTCAGCAGGGCACTGAGCTAAGAAGGGAACTCAGTGTGCCCCTGAGTGTCTCTTGTTGCCCACCCTGGGAACGTAACATGACCAAGATCACTGCACACTATGGCCCCACAGAGCCCCTCTGGTCCAGGGGGGAAGAAGACAAACCCACTAATGTCCACAGAAGGCTTGGTGGGACAGAGACCCATGCAGAGCCTTAAGGCTTCGGGGAGGCACTTTCCAGCCCTTGCTGTGGCCTGACTGCGTGCTGCAGGACAGTTGGAGCCCCTGCTGTCCCAGTTTATTGAGGAGGAGGAGCTGCAGATGACGAGGATGCTGCAGCGGATGGATGTCCTGGCCAAGGTGAGCTGCCCCGCTGGGGCAGAGGGCTGGGGCCCTGGGGACCTGGGACTCATGCAGAGGAGGGCACCTGCCTCACTTTAGCAATAGCTGCTCCCACTCCCCCTCCCCTTGCACCCCTCAGAAAGCCACAGAGGTGGGCGTGCGGCTGCTGGTGGATACCAAGCAGACCTACTTCCAGCCGGCCATCAGCCGCCTGACACTAGAGATGCAGCGCAGGTTCAATGTGGAGAGGCTGCCCGTCTTCAACACACACCAGTGCTACCTCAAGGTCAGCTCCCGCCCAGCCCCTGCCTGCCTGCCTGGGGGCTTGGAGACCAGCCACACAGGAGGGGCCTCTGTCATCTGAGCTCCGTGGTATTTGCCTGGTTCCATGCTGAGCACCTGCCAGGGAGCTCCTGGGATGCAGGAGAGAGTGGGCCATGCCCCCAGGGGGCTGTTGGGGTCTTCTGCAGCACAGCTCACCCAGGGCAGACCCTAGGGTCCAGAAAAGAGGCCCTTGGGTGGTGGTCACAGCCAGGCCTGCAGAGGAGATAGAGGCCGAGGTGACTGCCTCGGAGTAGGAAGAAAGGCCTCTGCTGATGCCTGCTGTGTGCAGCCCCTCCTCTCCTCAGAACCAGCCAAGAGTATTTAATGGGCAGGAGAAAGGCAACAATCTTTATGAGGATCTACTAGATGTGCTCAACACCCCAACCTTGGAAGGCTTCACATGACCATTTCCTCAAGCTTGTTTTCAGTTGAGCACCCCCTCTTTGGGACTTTGCTGGAATGACTCACCCAGGATGTCACATGTATTCAGGGAGCTCAGGGGTGCTTCAAGGCAGGACCCCCAGCCCAGCCTGAGGACTCCAAGCTGCTTAGGGTTGTTAGCAGGTCCAGAGCTCTCAGGGGTGAGCTGGGTGCCTGGAGGACAAAGGATGGCATGGGGAGGTGTCCAGGCAGGAGCCCGCAGTACACACCCCTCCCATGGTCAGCCTGGGAGTCTAGAGCACATGATAGCTACTGGTGCCTGGGCTGCCCCCCACAGGGCTGTCCACTGGCCACACAGGATGCTGCAGACATTCCCACTGCCATTTCTCCTTGGGGACAGAGGTTGGAGGCCCATCCTCAACCACACCTGCTCCAAGGTGCCCTGAGCTGCACCACCCTAGGCAGCTGCTGCCCAGTTCTGGCAACTGCACCTGGGGACACATGGGCCCAGGAAGGCCCCATCCTGCTGTCACTTGGGCTTGCCCAGGCTCCCTGTGACTTTTGGCCCTGGCCCCACAGGACACCTATGACAATGTGACCCTGGACATGGAGCTGGCTCACCATGAGGGCTGGTGTTTTGGGGCCAAGCTGGTGCGGGGTGCATACATGGCCCAGGAATGAGCTCATGCGGCAGAGATCGGCTATGAGGACCCCATCAACCCCATGTACGAGGCCACCAATGCCATGCACCACAGGTTCGCAGCTCTCCCACACCTTCATCTTCCCAGGGCGGGGTGCCAAGAAACCAGGACTGAGGGAGGAGATGGAGAGGCTGCTGGAGCTGACGGTGTTCCACCCTGCTGGAGCCAGAAGCCCCCAGCTGGAGTGGTAGCCGCATGTGTCCCGAGGTCAGAACTGATTATCTCCTCTGCTTTTGTGTTATGTATTTCTTTTTCAAAAATATTAAGGTTATTCTTTTATAAATATAAAAAAGCCTATTGAACAAAGCAAAATCAGCCACTGTTCCCTCAGCTGGCTCCTGCAGACACTTAGATCCAGAGATGTGCATGAGTGCCCGGCCTTCCCTGCCCCCGCAGGCTCAGCCTGTTTGCTTTTCATTTCCCACAGTGAGATCGCCCATCAGCTGCTCTGCACCTCCTTTTACTCTCTATTTCTCTTGGTGATCTTTTCATATAGCACAGGCCAATCAACCATGGGCTTTTCCTTAGAGGTGAGTGTGCATGTTGCACATATCTGCTGTTTGCCTTGTACAGTGTGTCCTCTGCCCAATGCGTTTTTCATTTCGCATTCCATCTGGGTCCCTTTGTGTGGGCTCGCAGAGTGGCACTGTTAACAGCCAGCATGGGGTGCCCAGGGCTGTGTGTCCAGCATCTTTGATCTTACTGGTTTTCAGTCTGGTTGTTTTCATAGGGACTCACTGGACATACTGTCACCCTCTGTAGTACACACGGGCTGTCAGGAGTTCTGTGTCTGAGGATGCAGCTGTCCTAGGTTCCTGGAAATGGAATTGCTGGGTCAGGGAGAATGTGCGCATGGTCAAGCCTGCTGAGTGTCCTCTCTGCAGGAGGGCCGTACTGCTCAGGCATCCTGGTGCCCTGGGATGCCCACCCCCACTGTGGCCTATGGACCTGCTTCCTTTTAATTTCCTTGCAGGGCCAAGGGTGCACTGTAGGACCCCTCCCCAGAAGCAAAGCTGTGTCTGTCATGAGGCTCATGGGCAGGTTTGGCCTGGTCTCAGTCACGGCACATTAGATGCAGGGATGCTGCTCCCCAATTCTCAGTGAATTGTCTGCCCCAGACATCGTTCACTTGTTCTTGGTTGCTGGTCTTTCCTTTTCATGAGGTGCTGGGAGGGGCAGATGCTGCTCCCATTCCTCCTGATGCTGTGGGCACCCTTGGAAAGAGCCGGCTCACTGGATGGCCCTGCGCCTGGCCTTGGCCTCCTCCCTGTGCAGCTGGTAACGAGAGGCACAGGTGACCACAGGCCTGGAAGTGGGCTCACATGGCACTCTCCACAGGTGCCTGGGCTACGTGTTGGAGGAGCTGAAGCACAACGCCAAGGCCAAGCTGATGGTGGCCACCCACAATGAGGACTCAGTGTGCCTGTAGGTGGTGCCCCACCCTGCACTGTCACCCCACCCTGAGCTGTTGGCTCCTCTGGATGGGGAGAATTGGCAGCAGCGCAGAGCTCAGGGTGGGCAGAGCAACCTGCTGGGTGCAGTTGGGCATTTGTGGCATAGGTTGGTGAAATGAGCTGGAGGGCAGCTTCAGTGCCCCGCAGGCCTGGGCCTGCTGCTGTTCTGGACATTGCACCATGAGAGCGCAAAGGCTCTTTGCAGTTACTTTGGTTTTTAAAAGTAACATTTTATTCTTATTAGTTTTTGAGATAGAATGTTGCTCTGTCACATAGGCTGGAGTGCAGTGGTGTGGTCTCCGCTCACTGTAATCTCCACTTCCGAAGTTCAAGCAATTCTTCATGCCTCAGCCTCCCAGGGGGGCCCGGGCCCCGCCCCCCCCCGGCCCCCCCCCCCCCCCCCCGCCCCCCGCGAAACAAAAATTTTTTTTTTTTTTTTTAGTAGCTGGGATTACAGGTGCATGCCACCACACCTGGCTACTTTTGTATTTTTAGTAGAGACGGGGTTTCACCATGTTGGTCAGGCTGGTCTCGATCTCCTGACCTCAAGTGATCCATCCACCTCAGCCTCCCAAAGTGCTGGGATTATAGGCATGAGCCACTGTGCCTGGCCATTCCCTTAACATTTTAAGTACATCTGAAATGTAACGATTTCTCTTTAAATGTTTGTCCCATGGAGCACAACTTGGTGGAACTCTAACAAGTCAAATACAGAAGTTAGGTGAAGTCAGTTTTTGGATATTCCAGTACCGTCACTCTGGTCTTAGCTCATGCCTTAGCCCAAGCTATGCCCACAGTGGGGTCCTAGGTTCCCCTCCCCTCCCAGATTTCACCTTTCGAGGGATGGGACCCCCAGGATCCCCAGAACCCTTGGGGGCCTGGCCACCAGCCTCACTGGCTCTCTCCTTCCTAGAACCTGAGCAGGGGCTCCACTCCACAGCAGGGCAGGGTGCCCCAGATCCAGGGCTTGAGGCACAAGGGGGCTCCCCAAGGAGCTGTGAGGCCACAGGGCCAGGGCTGCAGCCAACAGGACACATCCTGGCACTGCTCAGGGGAGCTGACTCATGGCTCGGAAATCATTCAGTGATGTCCACACTTGGCCTTTGTTCATGATGCTGCTGCTTTTTCATGGCCTGAAATCGCAGCACACCCCCTTTGTGCCCCGATCTTCTGCTAATTGTGATAGATGTGTCGGTAATGTGATAGACTCACTCTCTCCACACATACAGGCCTGGTGGCCAGCAGTGCCCAGAACTTGGGAGCTGGTGGTGGGTCCTCTTAGCTTACCATCAGGACTCCCAGCCTCTGGTTGTACTCTCAATGCTGGTGGACTCACAGTCTGACTAGGCATATCACTATCCAACTCTAAAAGGACAGCCTGCCCTCAGCAGGGCTTCCTCCCCCGTGACCCCCACCTGGGACCTGTCTGTCCTTACAATTGTGCTGTGGCACTGGCTCCCCCACTGGACACCAGTACCACGCTCACAACCCTGCCTGAGAGGGTGGAACCCTGCAGGCTTCAGCTCTGTGTCCCTGCTGTGGGTGGTTGGGGAGCTCTGGGTAGCTGGGGTTACCTTCCCTGGGGAAGTGGTTCTAGACTATGGTGGCTGTTCTGTCCTATACCAGGACCAAACCAACACACCAGCCATCCTCAAACAACCCCAGTCAGCTCTGGCCAAGGAACAAATCAGCCCCAAACTTAGAGGCTGGAACAGCGGCATGTTCCGTGGGCCAGGGGCAGGCTGGATCAGCTGGTGCTTCTGCCACTGGCCGTGCCTGTGTCCCGCCTACACCTGTGATCAGCTGGGGCCAGTGGGGCCTAATGACCTCATTCACAGCCGGGGGCAGTCAAGGAGACTGCGTCCTGGATCCAGTGTCCCACAGGCCAGCCCAGGCTTGACCGTGTGGTGGGCTCAGGCTTCCAGAAGGCCTGGATAGGGCAAGCCTCTGCTTGTGTCACCTTTGCTACCTCCCTGTTGGCCAAAGTGCCTCATGAGGCCAAGGCCAGATGCCAGGTGGAGTGAGCTGCTGCCCTGCGCTGGGAGGAGCACAGTCACATGGCAGAGGCTGTGCACACCAGCAGGGGTGGGGGCAGCCAGCAGTGGCAGCCTGGCTCTAGGGTTCATGTCCTGGGGTTGAGGAAGGCACAAGCTGGAGATCAGGGCAATGTGGCAACGGTGGGTGCCTGCTTTAGCTGGGTGGTCCCAACAGCAGAACCCAGCCCAGGGATGGAGGGAAAGGGCCTATGACTGATGGGTACTCTGGGAGCTTGAGCTGGGGTGGGTAGGGAAGGGAGTGGGAAGCACAGCACAGGTCCCACCACTCACCTGGGTGATGTGTGAGGAGCAGGCAGAACTCATCCCAGTGTGAGGGTCTCAGTGCTGTGCAGACCAGCTAAGTTGGGATACCTGGATATTGGAAGCTGGAGATGAAACTTGAGAACTGTCACTGCATGGATATTTCAAACAGTGAGAATTTTTGTAAAACCCTGTAAGGGGTGGTGTCAGGATAGAGTTGAGGGCCCCTAACCCTATCTGAGCAGTGTCACATCTGTAATTTAAAATTTTTAGTAGCTATGTTAAAAGATAAAATAAATTTCAGTAATCCATTTTAAGTAACTCAAAATGTATAAAATATTACCACTTCAAATTGTAGTCAAGTTGCTTTTAGAAAAGTGATGTGGCATTTTTGCATTATTTTACTACAAAGTTTCCTAAAGCCTGTGAGTACTTGACACAAGACACTTGCAACACATCTCGATTCAGAGCAGCCACCTTCCAAGGACTCGGGGGCTGGTGGCAGCTGTGTGGGTCAGAGCAGCTGTGGGGATGGGGCAGAGGAGTGCGAGGGCAGGGGCCGGAGCCCAGTCGCCCTGAAGAACCCCAGAAGGACTTGAGGGAGGGACGGTGGGGAATGCCGAGGAGCTTCCCTGCCCTGTGGGGCAGGCTGCTGGGTGGGTCAGGGCCTCAGGAAGGGCTGCATTTCCAAGAAGGGAGGTGAGGAGAGGTGGGGGGTAGGATGGCAGGAAAGGGGCCTTGCTGGCTAAGGGCTGAGCCTCCCCAGGGAGAAGGGTAGGGCCACCCATCAAGTCCTGCTGGGAAGGGGCCTCACTAGGGCAGAGCCCATACCCCAGCCCCCACCTCACAGGCA
>JAZHEH010001869.1:0-90073 GCA_036589455.1 Ateles fusciceps
TTAAAACAGAGTACAGGAAGAGGGAGTATATTTTTTATTACAGAGTACAAATTGAGGGTGTATAATTTTTATAGCAGTGTAGAAATAGGGGGTGTATTTGTTTTAAAACAGAGTACATGTATAGGATGTATATATTTTTTATAACAGAGTACAATATAGAGATAGTATTTATTTTAAAACAGAGTACAAATAGAGGGTATATATATTTTAAAACAAAGTACTAAAGTGAGGGTAAATATTTTTTATTGCAGAGTAGAACAGAGGTTGTATTTATTGTAAAACAGAGTACAGGGAGAGGGAGTATATTTTTTATAACAGAGTACAAATTGAGAGTGTATAATATTTTTACCAGTGTAGAAATAGAGGGTGTATTTGTTTTAAACAGAGTAAACGTATAGGGTGTATATTTTTTGTAACAGAGTACAAATAGAAGTTGTATTTATTTTAAAACAGAGTACACCCAGAGGGTATATATATTTTATAACAGAGTACAAAGTGAGGGTGAATATTTTTTATAACAGAGTAGAAACAGAGGTTGTGTTTCTTGTAAACAGAGTAGAGGGAGAGGAGTATATTTTTTATAACAGAGCACAAATTGAGGGTGTATAATTTTTATAACAGTGTAGAAATAGAGGGTGTATTTATTTGAAAAGAGAGGACATGTAGAGGGTGTATATTTTTTTTAACAGAGTAAAAATTGCGTGTGTTTAGTTTTAAAACAGTGTAGAAATAGAGGTTTTATTTATTTTAAAACAGAGAACATCAAGAGGGTGTATATTTTTTATAACAGAGTAAAAATTGCGGGTGTATAGTTTTTATAGCAGTGTAGAAATAGAGGTTATGTATTTATTTTAAAACAGAGTACATGTAGAGGGTGTATATTTTTTATAACAGAGTAAATATAGAGATAGTATTTATTTTAAAAGAGAGTACAACTAGAGGGTATATATATATTGAAAACAGAGTATTAAATGAGGGTGAATATTTTTTATTACAGGGTAGAAAAAGAGGTTGTATTTATTTTAAAACAGAGTACACGTATAGGGTGTATATTTCTTATAACAGAGTACAAATAGAGGTAGTATTTATTTTAAAACAGAGTACACCCAGAGGGTATATATTTTTTATAACAGGGTACAAAGTGAGTGTGAAAATTTTATATAACATAGTAGAAACAAAGGTTGTGTTTATTGTAAAACAGAGTACAGGTTGACGGAGTATATTTTCTATAACAGAGTAAAAATTGAGATTGTGTAAATTTTATAACAGTGTAGAAATAGAGGGTGTATTTATTTTGAAACAGAGTACATGTAGAGGGTGTTTATTTTTCGGGTTTTATAACAGGATACAAATAGAGATAGTATTTATTTTAAAAGAGAGTACAATTAGAGGGTATATATATTTAAAAACAGAGTAATAAATGTGGGGGAATATTTTTATTACAGAGTAGAAATAGAGGTTTTATTTATTTTAAAATGGTGTGCAGGTAGACGGAGTATATTTTTAATAACAGAGTACAAATTGAGGGTGTATAATTTTTATAGCAGTGTAGAAATAGGGGGAGTATTTGTTTCAAAACAGAGTAAATGTAGAGGGTGTATATTTTTATAACAGAGTACAAATAGTGGTAGTATTTATTTTAAAAAAGAATACACCCAGAGGGTATAATTACTCATAAAAGATGGGGATGTGTGGATATATTTTTTATAACAGAGTAGAAACAGAGGTTGTGTTTATTGTTAAAACAGCATACAGGTAGAGGGAGTATATTTTTTTATAACAGAGTAGAAATTGAGGGTGTATAATTTTTATAACACTGTAGAAATAGAGGGTGTATTTATTTTAAAACAGAGTACATGTAGAGGGTGTATATTTTTTATAACAGGGTACAAATAGAGATATTATTTATTTTAAAATTGAGTACAACTAGAGGGTATATATATTTTAAAAAAGAGTACTAAATGGGCGTGAATATTTTTTATTACAGAGTAGAAACAGAGGATTTATTTATTTTAAAACAGAGTACAGGTAGAGGGAGTACATTTTTTATAACAGAGTACAAATTGAAGGTGTATAATTTTTAAAGCAGTGTAGACATCGGGTGTGTATATGTTTTAAAACAGAGTACAATTATATGGAGTATGTTTTTTATAACAGAGTAAAAATAGTGGTAGTATTTATTTTAAAAACAGAGTACACACAGAGGGTATATATTTTTTATAACAGAGTATAAAGTAAGAGTGTATATTTTTTATAACAGAGTAGAAAAAGAGGTTGTATTTATTGTAAAACAGAGTACAGGTAGAGGGAGTATAGTTTGTATAACAGAGTACAAATGGAGGAGGGGTGTATATTTTTTATTACAGAGTAGAAATAGGGGTTGTATTTATTTTAAAACAGAGTACATGTAGAGGGAGTATATTTTTTATAACAGAGTACAAATTGAGGGTGTTAAATTTTTATAGCAGTGAAGAAATTGGGGGTTTATTTATTTTAAAACAGAGTACAAGTATAAGGTTTTATATTTTTTATAAGACACTACAATATAGAGATAGCATTTATTTCAAAAGAGAGTACAACTACAGGGTAGTATATATTTTAAAACAGAGTACTAAATGAGGGTGAATATTTTTTATTATGCAGAGTAGAAAGAGAGATTCTATTTATTTTAAAACAGAGTACAGGTAGAGGTAGTATATTTTTATATAACAGAGTAAAAATTGAGGGTGTATGATTTTTATAACAGTGTAGAAATACAGGGTGTTATTTATTTTAAAACAGAAGTACAGGTAGAGGGTGTATATTTCTATAACAGAGGACAAATAGAGGATTATTTTTATTTTAAAAGAGAGTACAACTATAGGGTATATATATTTTAAAACAGAGTACAAATTGAGGGTGAATATTTTTTTTACAGAGTAGAAACAGAGGTTGTCTTTATTGTTAAACAGAGTACAAGTAGAGGGAGTATATTCCTTATAACAGAGTACAAATAGACATAGTATTTATTTTAAAAGAGAGCACAACTAGAGGGTTAAACAGAGTATTAAATGAGGGTGAATTTATTTTATTACAGAGTAGAAACAGAGGTTGTATTTAATTTAAAACAGAGTTCATTGAGACGGAGTATATATTTTATAACAGAGTACAAATTGGGGGTGTATAATTTTTGTAGTATTGTAGAAATAGGGGTGTATTTGTTTTAAAACAGAGTACATGTATGTTGTGCATATTTTTTATAATAGAGTACAAGTTGAGGTAGTATTTATTTTAAAACAGAGTACATCTAGAGGGTATATATTTTTTATAACAGAGTACAAAATGAGGGTGAATAGAGATAGTACTTATTTTAAAAGACAGTACACATAGAGGGTGCATATATTTTAAAACAGAGTACTAAATGAGGGTGAATATTTTTTAAAACAGAGTAGAATGAGAGACTGTATTTGTGTTAAAAAAGAGTACATGTTAAATGAGTATATTTTTTTAAAATAGGACAAATAGAGGGTGTATATATTTTATAACAGAGTAGAAATAGAGGGTGTATTTATTATAAACAGAGTACATGCAGAGGAGGTATATTTTTTATAACAAAGTAAAAATTGAGGGTGTATATATTTTATAAGATATTAAAATTTGTGGATGTACATTTATCATAACAGGGTACAAATAGAGGTAGTATTTATTTTAAAACAGAGTACACCCAGAGGTTATATAATTTTTATAACAGAGTACAAAGTGAGGGTGAATATTTTATATAAAAGAGTAGAAACAGAGGTTGTGTTTATTTTAAAACAGAGTATAGGTAGAGCGATTATATTTTATATAACAGAGTACAAATTGGGGGTGTATAATTTTTATACCAATGTAGAAATAGCGGGTGTATTTGTTTTAAAACAGATTACATGAAAAGGGTGTATATTTTTTATAACAGAGTACAAACAGAGGTAGTATTTATTTTAAAACAGAGTACACCCAGAGCGTATATATATTTCATAACAGAGAACACAGTGAGAGTGAATATTTTTATAACACAGTAGAAACAGAGGTTATGTTTATTGTAAAACAGACCACAGGTAGAGGGATTATATATTTTATAACAGAGTACAAGTTGAGGGTGTATAACTTTTATAACAGTGGAGAAATAGAGGGGTGTATTTATATTAAAACAGAGTACATGTATATGGTGTATATTTTTTATAACAGAGTACAAATAGAGATAGTATTGATTTTAAAACAATACAACTAGAGGGTATATATATTTTAAAATAGAGTACAAAATGAGGGTGAATATTTTTTATTACAGAGTAGAAACAGAGGTTGTATTTATTTTAAAATAGACTACAAGTAGAAGTATATTTTTTATAACAGAGCACAAATTGTGGTGTATAATTTTTATGAGTGTAGAAATAGGGGTGTATTTGTTTCAAAACAGAGTACATATATAGGGTGTATATTTTTTATAACAGAGTACAAATAGTGGTAGTATTTATTTTAATATAGAGCACACCCAGAGGGTTTATATTTTTTATAACAGAGTAAAAAGTCAGGGTCATTATTTTTTATGACAGCACAGAAACAGAGGTTGTGTTTATTGTAAAACAGAGTACAGGTAGAGAGAGTATATTTTTTATAACAGAGTACAAATTGAGGCTGTATAATTTTTATAACAGTGTAGAAATAGAGGGTGTATTTATTTTAAAGCAGAGTACATGTAAAGGGTGTATATTTTTTATAACAGAGTACAAATAGAGATAGTATTTATTTTAAAAGAGAGTAAAACTAGAGGGTATATATATTTTAAAACAGAGTAGAAAATGAGGGTGAAAATTTTTTATTACAGAGTAGAAACAGAGGTTGTATTTATTATAACACAGAGTACAGGTACAGGGATTATATTTTTAATAACAGAGTACAAATTAAGGGTGTATAATTTTTGTAACAGTGTATAAATAGAGGGTGTATTTATTTTAAAACAGTACAGGTTGAAAGAGTATATTTTTCATTACAGAGTAAAAATAGGGATAGTATTTATTTTAAAAGAGACTACAAATAGAGGGTATATATATTTTAAAGCAGAGTAATAAATGAGGTTGAATATTTTTTATTACAGAGTAGAAACAGAGGTTGTATTTATTTTAATAAAGAGTACATGTAGAAGGAGTATATTTTTTATAACAGACTACAAATAGAGGCTGTATAATTTTTATAACAGCGTAGTAATAGAGGGTGTATTCATTTTAAAACAGACTACATGTAGAGTGTGTATATTTTTTATAACACAGTACAAATAGAGATAGTATTTATTTTAAAAGAGAGTACAACTAGAGGGCATATATATTTTAAAACAGAGTACAAAATGAGTGTAAATATTTTTTATTGCAGAGTAGAAACAGAGGTTGTATTTATTTCAAAACAGAGTACAGATGGAGGGAGTATATTTTTTATAACACAGTACAAATTGGATATGTATAATTTTTATAACAGTATATAAATAGAGAGTGTATTTATTTTCAAACAGGGTACATGTAGAGGGTGTATATTTTCATAACAGAGTTAAAATAGTGATAGTATTTATTTTAAAACAGAGTACATCTAGAGCGCATATATATTTTAAAACAGTAATAAATGAGGGTGAATATTTTTTATTACAGAGCAGAAACAGAGGTTGTATTTATTTTAAAAGAGAGTACAGGTACCGGGAGTATATTTTTTATAACAGAGTACAAATTGAGGGTATATAATTTTTATAGCAGTGTAGAAATAGTGGTGTATTTGTTTTAAAGCAGAGAAGAATTGTAGGGTGTATATTTTTTATAACAGAGTAGAAATAGAGGTAGTATTTATTTTTAAACAGAATACACCCAGAGGGTATATATTTTTATAACAGAGTACAAAGTGAGGGTGAATATTTTTATAACAAAGTAGAAAAAGAGGATGTGTTTATTGTAAAACAGGTTACAGAGAATGGGATTATATTTTTTATAACAGAAAACAAATTGAGGGTGTATAAATTTTATAACACTGTAGAAATAGAGAGTGTATTTATTTTAAAACAGAGTACATGTAGAAGGTGAATATTTTTTATAGCAGAGTTCAAATTATGATAGTATTTATTTTAAAAGAGAGTAAAACTGGAGGGCATATATATTTTAAAACAGAGTATTATATGAGGGTGAATATTTTTTTCTACAGAGTAGAAACACGGGTTGTATTTATTTTAAATCAGAGTACAGGTAGAGGGAGTTACTTTTTATAACAGAGTACAAATTGAGGGTGTATAATTTTTATAACAGTGAAGAAATAGAGGGTGTATTAGTTTTAAAACAGAGTACAAGTAGAGGGTGTATATATTTTGTAACAGAGTACAAGAAGAGATAGTATTTATATTGAAAGAGAGTACAACGAGAGGGTTTATATATTTTAAAACAGAGTACTAAATAAGGGTGAATATTTTTTATTTCAGAGCAGAAACAGAGGTTGTATTTATTTTAAAACAGAGTACAGGTAGAGGGAGTATATTTTTTATAACAGAGTACAAATGGAGGGTGTATAATTTTTATAGCAGTGTAGAAAATGGGGGTGTATTTGTTTTATAACAGATTACAGGTATAGGGTGTATATTTTTAATAACAGAGTACAAATACAGGTAGTATTTATTTTAAAACAGAGTACACTTAGAGGGTATATATTTTTATAACAGAGTACAAAATGAGGGTGAATTTTTTTTATACTAGTGTAGAAACAGAGGTTGTGATTACTGTAAAACAGAGTACAGGTAGAGGGAGTATATTTTTTATAACAGACTACAAATTGAGGGTGTATAAATTTTATAACAGTGTAGAAATAGGGGTGTGTATTTATTTTAAAACAGAGTACATGTAGAGGGTGTATATTTTTTATAACAGAGTCCAAATAGAGATAGTATTTATTTTAAAAGGATAAAACAAGAGGGTATATATATTTTAAAACAGAGTAATAAATGATTCTGAATATTTTTTATTGCAGAGTAGAAACAGCGGTTTTATTAATTTTAAAACAGAGTACAGGTAGAGGCAGTATATTTTCAATAACACAGTATAATTTGAGGGTGTGTAATTGCTATAACAATGTAGAAATAGAGGGTGTATTCATTTTAAAACAGAGTATATGTAGAGGTTGTATACTTTTTAAAACGGGGTACAAATAGAGATAGTATTTATTTGAAAAGAGAGTACAACTAGAGGGTATACATATTTTAAAACAGAGTACTAAATGAGGGTGAATATTTTTTATTATAGAGTAGATACAGAGGTTGTATTTAAATTAAAACAGAGAACAGGTAGACGGAGTATATTTCTTATAACAGAGTACATATAGAGGGTGTATAATTTTTATGACTGGGTAGAAATAGAGGGTGCATTTATTTTAAAACAGAGTACATTTAGAAGGTATATATTTTTTATAACAGAGTACAAATAGTGACAGTATTTATTTTAAAAGAGAGTACAACTAGAGAGTATATATATTTTAAAAAAAGAGTACTAAATTAGGGTGAATATTTTTTATTACATAGTAGAAACAGGGGTTGTATTTATTTTAAACAGACTACAGTTAGAGGGAGTATAGTTTTTATAACAGAGTACAAATTGAAGGTGTATAATTTTTATAGCAGTGTAGAAATAGGGGGTGTATTTGTTCAAAGACACAGTTCATGTATAGGGTGTATATTTTTTATAACAGAGTACAAATAGAGGTAGTATTTATTTTAAAACCGAGTACACACAGAGGGTATATATTATTTATAACAGAGTACAAATTGAGGGAGAACATTTTTATAACAGAGTAGAAACAGACGATGTGTTTATTTTAAAACAGACTACAGGTAGAGGGAGTTTATTTTTATAACAGAGTACAAATTGAGGGTGTATAATTTTTATAACAGTGAAGAAATAGAGGGTGTATTTCTTTTAAAACAGAGTACAAGCAGAGGGTGTATATTTTTTGTAAAAGAGTACAAGTAGAGATATTATTTATTTGGAAAGAGAGTACAACTAGAGGGTATATATATTTTAAAACAGAGTACTAAATGAGGGTGAATATTTTTTATTACAGAGTAGAAAGAGAGGTTGTATTTATTTTAAAATAGAGTACAGGTAGAGGGGAGCGTATTTTTGTAACAGAGTACAAATACAGGGTGTATAATTTTTATAGCAGTGTAGAAAATGGGGTGTATTTGTTTTATAACTAATTACATGTATAGGGTGTATATTTTTTATAACAGAGTACAAATTTTGGGTGTATAATTTTTATAACAGTGTAGAATTAGAGCGTGAATTTATTTTAAAACAGAGTACATGTAGAGGGTGTATATTTTTTATAACAGAGTACAAGTAGAGATATTATTTATTTTAAAAGAATACAACTAGAGGGTATGTATAATTTAAAACACAGTAATAATTTAGGGTGAATATTTTTTATTACAGTGTAGAAACAGAGGTTGCATTTATTTTAAAACAGACTACAGGTAGAGGGAGTCTATATTTTATAGCAAAGTAAAAATCGAGGGTGTACGATTTTTAAAGCAGGGTAGAAATAATGGTTGTATTTGTTTTAAAAGAGAGGACATATATAGGGTGTATATTTTTTATAACAGAATACAAACAGAGGTAGTATTTATTTTAAAACAGAGTACACACACAGAGTGTATATATTTTTAATAACAGAGAACAAAGTGGGTGTCAATATTTTTATACCTGAGTAGAAACAGACTTTGTCTTTACTGTAAAACAGAGTACAGGTTGAGGGAGTATATTTTTTATAACAGAGTACAAATTGAGGGTGTGCAGTTTTTATAGCAGTGTAGAAATAGGGGGCGTATATGTTTTTAAACAGAGTACAGGTTTAGGGTGGATATTTTTTTATAACAGAGTACAAATAGAGGTAGAATTTATTCTAAAACAGAGTACACTCAGAGGGTATATACTTTTTATAACAGAGTACAATATGAGGGTGTATATTTTTTATAACAGAGTAGAAACAGAAGTTGCGTTTATTGTAAAACAGAGTAGAGGTAGAGGGACTATATTTTTTATTACAGAGTACAAACTGAGGGTGTATAATTTTTATAACAGTATAGAAATACAGGGTGTATTTATTTTAGAACAGAGTGCATGTAGAGGGTGTATATTTTTTATAGCAGAGCACAAATAGGGATAGTATTTATTTTAAATAGAGAAAAACTAGAGGGTATATCTTTTTTAAAACAGATTACTAAATGTGGGTGAATATTTTTTATTACAGATTAGAAACAGAGGTTGTATTTAAATTAAAGCAGAGTACAGGTAGACTGAGTATATTATTTATAACAGAGGAAAAGTTGAGGGTGTAAAATTTTTATAGCAGTGTAAAAATAGGGGGTGTATTAGTTTTAAAACAGAGTATATTTTTAGGGTGTATATTTTTTATAACATAGTAGAAATAGAGGTAGTATTTATTTTAAAACAGAGTACACCTAGAGGGTATATATTTTTTATAACAGAGTACAAATTGAAGGTTTATAATTTTTCTAACAGTGTAGAAATAGAGGGTGTATTTATTTTAAAACAGAGTACATGTAGAGGGTGTATATTTCTTATAACTGTGTACAAATGGAGATAGAATTTATTTTAAAAGAGAGTACAACCAGAGGGTATATATATTTTAAAACAGTGAACTAAAGGAGGGTGAATATTTTTTATTACAGATTAGAAACAGATTATGTATTTAAATTAAAAGAGAGTACAGGTAGACGGAGAATATTTTTTATAACAGAGTACAAACAGGGTGTACAATTTTCATAACAGTGTAGAAATAGGGGGTGTATTTGTTTTAAAACAGAGTACATATATAGGGTGTATATTTCATGTAACAGAGCACAATTAGAGATACTTTTTATGTTAAAACAGAGTACACACGGAGGGTATATATTTTTTATGACAGAGTAGAAAGTGAGGGTGAATATTTTTTATACCAGAGTAGAAAGAGAGGTTGTGTTTATTGTAAAACAGAGTACAGGTAGAGGGAGTATGTTTTTTACAACAGAGTGCAAATAGAGATAGTATTTATTTTAAAACAGAGTACACCCAGAATATATATATTTTTTATAACAGAGTACAAAGTGAGGGTGAATACATTTTATAACAGAATAGAAACAGAGGTTGTGTTTATTGTAAAACAGAGTACAGGTACAGGGAGTATATATTTTATAACAGAGTACAAATTGAGGGTGTATAATTTTTATAGCAGTGTAGAAAAATGGGGTGTATTTGTTTTAAAACAGAGTACATGTATAGCGTGTATATTTTATATAACAGAGTACAAATATTGGTAGTATTTATTTTAAAACAGAGCACACCCAGAGGGTATATATTTTTTGTAACAGAGTACAAACTGAGGGTGAACATTTTTTGTACCAGAGTAGAAACAGAGGTTGTGTTTACTGTAAAACAGAGTAAAGGTAGAGGAAGTATATTTTTTATAACAGAGTACAAATTAAGGGTGTATAATTTTTATAACAGTGTAGAAATAGACGGTGTATTTATTTTAAAACAGAGTACAGGTAGAGGTAGTATATTTCTTATAAGAGAGTAGAAATTGAGGGTGTAAAATTTTTATAGCAATAAGGAAATAGGGGGTGAATTTGTTTTAAAACAGAGAATATATATAGGGTGTATATTTTTTACAACATAGTACAAATAGAGGGTGTATTTATTTTAAAACAGAGTACATGTAGAGGATGTATATTTTTTATAACAGAGTACAAATAGAGATAGTATTTATTTTAAAACAGAGTACAACTAGAGTGTATATACATTTTAAAACAGAGTACTAAATGAAGGTAAATATTTTATTATAATAGAGTAGAAATAGTGGTTGTATTTAAGTTAAAACAGAGTAAATGTAAAGGGAGTGTATTTCTCATAACAGATTACAAATTGAGGGTGAATAATTTTTATAACAGTGTAGAAATAGAGAGTGTATTTATTTTAAAACAGAGTACCTGTAGAGGGTGTGTATTTTTTATAACAGAGTACAAATTAAGGATGTATAATTTTTATAACAGTGTTGAAATAGTGTTTGTATTTATTTTAAAACAGTGTACAGGTAGAGGGTGTATATTTTTTATAACAGAGTAAAAATAGGGATAGTATTTATTTTAAAGAGAGTACAACTACAGGGTATATTTATTTTAAAACAGAGTACAAAATGAGGGTGAATATTTTTTAATTCAGAGTAGAAACAGAGGTTGTATTTATTTTAAAACAGAGTACAGGTAGAGGGAGTATATTTTTTATAACAGAGTACAAATTGAGGGTGTAAAATTTTTATAGCGGTGTAGAATTTTTCAGTGTATTTCTTTTAAAACAGAGTACATATATAGGGTGCATATTTTTATAACAGAGTACCAATAGAGGTAGTATTAATTTTAAAACAGAGTACACACAGAGGATATGTATTTTTAATAACAGAGTAAAAAGTGAGGGTGAATATTTTTTATAACAGAGTAGAAACAGAGGTTTTGTTTATTATAAAACAGAGTACAGGTAGAGGGAGTATATTTTTTAAAACAGAGTACAAACTGAGGGTGTACACTTTTTATACCAGTGTAGAAATAGGGGCGTATTTGTTTAAAAACAGAGTACATATGTAGGGTGGATATTTTTTATTACAGAGTACAAATAGAGGTAGCATTTATTCTAAAACAGAGTACACTCAGAGGGTATATATTTTTGATAACAGAGTTAAATATGAGGGTGTATATTTTTTATGACAGAGTAGAAATAGAAGTTGCGTTTATTATAAAACAGTGTAGAGGTAGAGGGGAGTATTTTTTTTCATTACAGAGTACAAACTGAGGGTGTATAATTTTTATAACAGTGTAGAAATACAGGGTGTATTTATTTTAAAACAGAGTGCATGTAGAGGATGTATATTTTTTATAACATGGTACAAATAGAGATAGTATTAATTTTAAAAAGAGAACATCTAGAGCGTATATATATTTTAATACAGAGTACTTAATGAGGGTGAATATTTTTTATTACAGATTAGAAACAGAGGTTTTATTTAAATTAAAGCAGAGTACGGGTAGACTGAGTATATTATTTATAACAGAGTAAAAATTGAGGGTGTAAAATTTTTATAACAGTGTAGAAATAGGAGGTGTATTAGTTTTAAAACAGTACATTTTCCGGGTTTATATTTTTTATAACAGGTTAGAAATTGAAGGTGTATAATTTTTATAACACTGTAGAAATAGAGGGTGTATTTATTTTAAAACAGAGTACATGTAGAGGGTGTATATTTCTTATAACAGTGTACAAATAGAGATAGAATTTATTTTAAAAGAGAGTAAAACTAGATGGTATATATATTTTAAAACAGTGTACTAAAGGTGGGTGAATATTTTTATTACAGATTAGAAACAGAGTATGTATTTAAATTAAAAGAGAGTACAGGTAGAGGGGAGAATATTTTTTGTAACAGAGTAAAAATTGTGGGTGTATAATTTTTAAAACAGTGTAGAAATAGAGGGTGTATTTATTTTAAAAAAGAGTACGTGTAGAGGGTGTATATTTTTTATAACAGAGTACAAACAGAGGTAGAATTTATTTTAAAAGAGAGTTCAACTAGAGAGTATATATATTGTAAAACAGAGTACTAAATGGGGGTTAATATTTTTATTACAGAGAAGAAACAAACGTTGTGCTTATTTCAACACAGAGTACAGGTAGAGGGAGTATATTTTTTATAACAGAGTACAAATTGAGGGTGCATAATTTGTATAACAGTGCAGAAATAGAGGGTGAATTTATTTTAAAACAGAGTACAAGTAGAGGGTGTATATATTTTGTAAGAGAGTACAAATAGAGATAGTATTTATATAGAAAGAGAGTAAAACCAGAGGGTATATATATTTTAAAACAGAGTATTAATGAGGTTGAATATTTTTTATTACACAGTAGAAACAGAGGTTGTATTTATTTTAAAACTGAGTACATGTAGAGGGAGTGTATTTTTTATAACAGAGTACAAATTGAGGTTTTATAATTTTTATAGCAGTGTAGAAATATTGGATGTATTTGTTTTAAAACAGAGTACATGTAGAGGTTGTGTATATTTTATAACAGAGTACAATCAGAGGTTGTATTTATTTTAAAACGGCCTTCACCCAGAGGGTATATATTTTTATAACAGTGTACAAAGTGATGGTGAATATATTTTATAACAGAGTAGAAACAGAGGTTATATTTATTGTAAAACAGAGTACAGCTAGAGGGCGTATATATTTTATAACAGAGTACAAATTGAGGGTGTATAATTTTTATAGCAGTGTAGAAAAAGTGGGTGTATTTGTTTTAAAACAGAGTACACGTCTAGCGTGTATATTTTTATAACAGTGTGCAAATAGAGGTAGTATTTATTTTATAACAGAGTACACCCCAGAGTGTACATATTTTTTATAACAGAGTACAAACTGGGTGTGAATGTTTTTTATACCCGAGTTGAAACAGAGCTTGTGTTTACTGTAAAACAGAGTACAGGTAGAGGGAGTAAATTTTCTATAACAGAGTACAAATTAAGGGTGTATAATTTTTATAACAGAGTACCAATTGTCGGTGTATTTATTTTAAAACAGAGTACACCCAGAGAGTATATATTTTTCATAACAGAGTACAATGTGAAGGTGAATATTTTCTATAACATAGTAGAAACAGAGGTTTTGTTTCCTGCAAAACTGTGTACAGGTACAGGGAGTATATTTTCTGCAACAGAGTACAAATTGACACTGTATAATATTTAAAACAGTGTAGACATAGAGGGTGTATTTATTTTAAAACAGAGTACATATAGAGGGTGCATATTTTTTATAACAGAGTATAAATAGAGAGAATATTTATTTTAAAAGAGAGTACAACTAGAGGGTATATATATTTTAAAACAGAGTACTAAATGAGGGTGAATAGTTTTTATTACACAGTAGAAAGAGAGGTTGTATTCATGTTAAAACAGAGTACAGGTAGAGGGAGTATATTTTTTATAACAGAGTACAAATTGAGGGTGTATAATTTTTACAGCAGTGTAGATATAAGGGGTGAATTTATTTTAAAAGAGAGTACATTTATGAGGGGGTGGATCCAAGATGGCCGATTAGGAGCTGCTGAAGATTGCAGCTCATAGTGAAAGCGCGGAGGGTGAGGTGACGCCGCATTGCCAGACGATTTTTATTGCCCACAGACCAGGAGATTCCCAGGGGGAGGAGCCTCACGGGTCGCCAGCGCGGCTGGTTTGGCTGGCGCAGCAGTTTTTGCTGGCGCCACTGTTTTCGCCAGCGGTGCTGCTGTTTTGGGCGGAGTCCCGGCGCAGCGGTTCCCCATACAAAATACGTGGGTCCGGGTGCCGTTTTAGCTGGCAATTGGAGCTCCGGGAAGGCAGAGCCGCCCATTCATCTGATTAAAAAAGGGGACTGAAACAGGTAGCCAGGCCCGGAGATTTCCCTGGCAAAAAAACGCCACGAATCTCCGCGCCCGCGGTTTCAGCCGGCGCAGTGGGTCGCCGCACGGGAAATCACACAGATCCCGGTGCCTTTTCAACAGGCGGCTGGAAAACCTGGGAGACTCTGAGGCAGGGAGCCAGGTGATCAGGCTCGGCTGGTCTCACCCCCCACAAAAAAGCAGCCATCGGAAACGCTCTAGATCGAGAGTTTCACAGCAAGCACAGCCAAGCCCGGGACGGCCCAGCTCTGTGGGGGAGGTGCGTCCGCCATTACTGAGGCAGTCTGCCGCTACAGAGGTAGTTTGCCATTGCCGAGGCGGTTCTCACTACACCGGTATAAACAGAACTGCAGGGAAGTTCATACGGCAGCTGGGCGGAGCCCACAGCAGCTCAGCAAAACCTCTGTAGGCAAACAGTGACTAGGCTGCCTCATCGCTGGGCAAGGCAGCCCTGAGAAAAAGGCAGCAGCACCAGGGAAACTCATAAATAAAGCCCTAACTCCCGCGGGACAGAGTACCTGGGGAAAAAAGGGGTTTATGAGTTCTGCTGCAGCAGACTTAAACGTACCTGCCCAGCAACTCTGAATGAACAACGGAGCTCACAGCTCAGCACTTGAGCTCCTATAAAGGAAACTCTGTCTCCTCAAGCAGCTCCCTGATCCCCGTATATCCAACGAGTCACCTCACAAAGGAGTGCTCAGATGGACATCTGGTGGGTATTCTTCTGGGACAAAGATAGCAGAAGAAGAGACTGGCAGCAACCGTTACTGTTCTGCAGCTGCTGCAGGTGATCCCCCCAGGCAAGCAGGGCCGGGAGTGGACCTCAGCAGCCCTACAGCAGAGGAGTCAGACTGGTAGAAGGAAAACTAAGAAACAGAAATAAATAACTTCATCATCAACAAACGGGACGTCCACTGAGAGACCCCATCTGAAAATCACCAACCACAAAGACCACACATAGATAAATCCACAAAGATGGGAAGAAACCAGCGCAAAAAGGAGGTAAACACCCAAAACCAGAACGCCTCTCCTCCTACAAGGGATCACAACTCCTCACCAGCAAGGGAACAAGGCTGGATGGACAATGAGTGTGATGAAATGACTGAATCAAGCTTCAGAAGGTGGGTAGTAAGAAACTTCTGTGAGCTAAAAGAACATGTTCTAACCCAATGCAAACAAACTAACAACCTTGAAAAAAGATTTGACGAAATGCTAATGAGAATAACCAACTTAGAGAGGAATGTAAGTGAATTGATGGAGCTGAAAAACACAACACAAGAACTTTGCGAAGCATACACAAGTTTCAACAGCCGAATTGACCAAGCAGAAGAAAGGATATCAGAGGTCGGAGATCAACTCAATGAAATAAAACGAGAAGGAAAGAGTAGAGAAAAAAAGGGTAAAAAGGAATGAACAAAGTCTCCAAGAAATATGGGACTATGTGAAAAGACCTAATCTACGTTTGATAGGTGTACCTGAATGTGAAGGAGAGAATGAATCCAAGCTGGAAAATACTCTTCAGGATATTATCCAGGAGAACTTCCCCAACATAGGAAGGCAGGCCAATATTCAAGTCCAGGAAATACAGAGAACACCACAAAGATATTCCTCAAGAAGAGCAACCCCCGAGGCACATAATCGTCAGATTCACCAGGGTTGAAATGAAGGAGAAAATGCTAAGGGCAGCCAGAGAGAAAGGTTGGGTTACCCACAAAGGGAAGCCCATCAGACTCACAGCAGATCTCTCAGCAGAAACCCTACAAGCCAGAAGAGAGTGGGGGCCAATATTCAACATCCTTAAAGAAAAGAACTTCCAACCCAGAATTTCATATCCAGCCAAACTGAGCTTCATAAGTGAAGGAAAAATAAAATCCTTTGCGAACAAGCAAGTACTCAGAGATTTCATCACCACCAGGCCTGCTTTACAAGAGCTCCTGAAAGAGGCACTAAACATAGAAAGGAATAACCAGTACCAGCCACTCCAAAAACATACCAAACAGTAAAGACCATCAACACAATGAAGAAACTGCATCAACTAACGGGCAAAACAGCCACCTAGCATCAAAATGGCAGGATCAAATTCACACATAACAATATTAACCCTAAATGTAAATAGGCTAAATGCCCCAATTAAAAGACATAGACTGGCAAACTGGATAAAAAGCCAAAACCCGTCTGTGTGCTGTATCCAGGAAACCCATCTCACATGCAGAGATACACAAAGGCTCAAAATAAAGGGATGGGGGAAGATTTACCAAGCAAATGGAGAGCAAAAAAAAGCAGGAGTTGCAATTCTCATCTCTGATAAAATAGACTTTAAACCAACAAAGATCAAAAGAGACAAAGAAGGACATTACATAATGGTAAAAGGATCAATGCAACAAGAAGAGCTAACGATCCTAAATATATACGCACCCAATACAGGAGCACCCAGATACATAAGGCAAGTTCTCAAAGACTTACAAAGAGACTTAGATTCCCACACAATAATAGTGGGAGACTTGAACACCCCGTTGTCAATGTTAGACAGATCAACAAGACAGAAAATTAACAAGGATATCCAGGACTTGAACTCACACCTGGCTCAAGCAAACCTAATAGACATTTACAGAACTCTCCACCCCAAATCCACAGAATATACATTCTTCTCAGCACCACATCGCACCTACTCTAAAATTGACCACATAATTGGAAGTAAATCACTCCTCAGCAAATGCAAAAGAACAGAAATCATAACAAACAGTCTCTCAGACCACAGTGCAATCAAGTTACAACTCAGAATTCAGAAACTGACTCAGAATCACACAGCTTCATGGAAACTGAACAACTGGCTCTTGAATGTTGACTGGATAAACAATGAAATGAAGGCAGAAATAAAGATGCTCTTTGAAACCAACGAGAACGAAGACACAACATACCAGAATCTCTGGGACACATTTAAAGCAGTCTCTAGAGGAAAGTATATAGCAATAAATGCCCACATGAGAAGCAAGGAGAGATCTAAAATTGACACCCTATCATCAAAATTGAAAGAGCTAGAGGAGCAAGATCAAAAAAACTCAAAACCTAGCAGAAGACAAGAAATAACTAAGATCAGAGCAGAACTGAAGGAGATAGAGACACGAAAAACTCTTCAAAAAATCAACAAATCCAGGAGCTGGTTTTTTGAAAAGGTCAACAAAATAGACAGACCACTAGCCAGATTAATAAAAAAGAAAAGAGAAAATAATCAAATAAATGCAATAAAAAACGATAAAGGGGATATCACCACAGATTCCACAGAAATTCAAACCATCATCAGAGATTATTACAAACAACTCTATGCACATAAACTAGTAAACCTGGAAGAAATGGATAAATTCCTGGACACATGCATCCTCCCAAGCCTAAACCAGGAAGAAGTCGAAACCCTGAATAGACCAATAACAAGGTCTGAAGTTGAGGCAGCAATTAAGAGCCTACCACCCAAAAAAGCCCAGGTCCAGATGGGTTCACAGCCGAATTCTACCAGACATACAAAGAGGAGCTGGTACCATTCCTTCTGAAACTATTCCAAACAATCCAAAGAGAGGGAATCCTTCCTAAATCATTTTATGAGACCAACATCATCCTGATACCAAAACCTGGCAGAGACTCAGCAAGAAAAGAAAACTTCAGGCCAATATCCATGATGAACATAGATGCAAAAATCTTCAATACAATACTGGCAAACCGATTGCAACAGCACATCAAAAAGCTTATCCACCATGATCAAGTAGGCTTCATCCCGGGGATGCAAGGCTGGTTCAACATACGCAAATCTATAAACATAATCCACCACATAAACAGAACCAAAGACAAAAACCACATGATTATCTCAATTGATGCAGAGAAGGCCTTTGACAAAATTCAACAGCCCTTTATGCTAACAACTCTCAATAAACTAGGTATTGATGGAACGTATCTCAAAATGATAAAAGCTATTTACAACAAACCAACAGCCAATATCATACTGAATGGGCAAAAATTAGAAGCATTCCCTTTGAAAGGTGGCACTAGACAAGGATGTCCTCTCTCACCACTCCTATTCAATATAGTACTGGAAGTTCTAGCCAGAGCAATCAGGCAAGAAAAAGAAATAAAGGGTATTCAAATAGGAAAGGAGGAAGTCAAATTGTCTTTATTTGCAGACGATATGATTGTATATCTAGAAGACCCCATTGTCTCAGCCCAAAATCTCCTGAAACTGATAAGCAACTTCAGCAAAGTCTCAGGATATAAAATCCATGTGCAAAAATCACAAGCATTCCTATACACCAATAACAGACTTAAAGACAGCCAAATCAAGAACCAACTGCCATTCACAATCGCTACAAAGAGAATAAAATACCTAGGAATACAACTAACAAGGAACATAAAGGACCTCTTCAAGGAGAACTACAAACCACTGCTCAATGAAATAAGAGAGGACACAAACAGATGGAGAAATATTCCATGTTCATGGCTAGGAAGAATCAATATTGTCAAAATGGCCATACTGCCCAAAGTAATTTACAGATTCAATGCTATCCCTATCAAGCTACCAATGACCTTCTTTGAAGAAATGGGAAAAACCACCTTAAACTTCATATGGAACCAAAAGAGAGCCCGCATAGCCAAGTCAATTCTAAGCAAAAAGAACAAAGCTGGAGGCATCACACTCCCGGACTTCAAATTATACTACAAAGCTACAGTAATCAAAACAGCATGGTACTGGTACCAAAACAGAGATATAGACCAATGGAACAGGACAGAGACCTCCGACGCAACACAACACATCTACAACCACCTGATCTTTGACAAACCTGACAAAAACAAACAATGTGGAAGCGAGTCCCTGTTTAATAAATGGTGTTGGGAAAACTGGCTCGTCTTGTGCAGAAAGCAGAAGCTGGACCCCTTCCTGACACCTTACACTAAAATTAACTCCAGATGGATTAAGAACTCAAACATAAGACCTAAAACCATAAAAACCCTAGAAGAAAACCTAGGCAAAACCATTCAGGACATAGGTGTAGGCAAGGACTTCATGACCAAAACACCAAAAGCAGTGGCAACAAAAGCCAAAATAGACAAATGGGACCTAATCAAACTCCATAGCTTCTGCACAGCAAAAGAAACAGTCATTAGAGTGAATCGGCAACCAACAGAATGGGAAAAAATTTTTGCAGTCTACCCATCTGACAAAGGGCTGATAACCAGAATCTACAAAGAACTGTAACACATTTACAAGAGAAAAACAAACAAGCCCATTCAAAAGTGGGCGAAGGATATGAACAGACACTTTACAAAAGAAGACATACATGAAGCCAACAAACATATGAAGAAATGCTCATCATCACTGGTCATTAGAGAAATGCAAATCAAAACTACATTGAGATACCATCTCACGCCAGTTAGAATGGCGATCATTAAAAAATCTGGAGACAACAGATGCTAGAGAGGATGTGGAGAAATAGGAACGCTTTTACACTGTTGGTGGGAGTGTAAATTAGTTCAACCATTGTGGAAGACGGTGTGGCGATTCCTCAAGGACCTAGAAATGGAAATTCCATTTGATCCAGCAATCCCATTACTGGGTATATATCCAAAAGACTACAAATCGTTCTACTCTAAGGACACATGCACACGAATGTTCATTGCAGCACAGTTTACAATAGCAAAGACCTGGAACCAACCCAAATGTCCATCGACGATAGACTGGAGAGGGAAAATGTGGCACATATACACCATGGAATATTATGCAGCCATCAAAAACGATGAGTTCGTGTCCTTTGTAGGGACATGGATGAACCTGGAAACCATCATTCTCAGCAAACTGACACAAGAACAGAAAATCAAACACCGCATGTTCTCACTCATAGGCGGGTGTTGAACAATGGGAATACATGGACACAGGGAGGGGGAGTATCACACACTGGGGTCTGTCAGGGGGGAAAAAGGGGAGGGATAGTGGGGGGTGGGGAGTTGGGGGAGGGATAGCATGGGGGAGAAATGCCAGATATAGGTGATGGGGAGGAAGGCAGCAAATCACACTGCCATGTGTGTACCTATGCAACAATCTTCCATGTTCTTCACATGTACCCCCAAACCTAAAATGCAATAAAAAAATAAAAATAAAAAATAAAAAAGTACATTTGTGTAACTAATACTCCTTATAATGACACTGAATGGAATTGGCCTTTAGTTAAAGCCCATTTGCAAGGTATTTGGAGTCATAATAACTTGTCTTTGGATGTATTTAAACTTCAACAACAGATACATGCCATTGATTTTTCTCTTCAGGAAATCCCAACGATGCCACCATTGCTCGTGATATCGTTGACACGCTGTCCTCGTGGACTTGCTGTTTTCACCTGCCTTCTTTGTCTTCTATCATTGCTGTGGGAGGCTGTGTCCTTTTTATTATCCTTCTCCTGCCGTTCCTCTTTCCCCTTGTGTTCTCCTCCCTCCAGTGTATTCAACTCAAACTCTTTAAGTTGCATTTAAGAAATAAAAATGGGGGAGATGTGGGTTCGCCACAGTGTAGAGACCCCTAAGAGTGTCTCCGCCATAATGTGAGCTTGAGCCCAGAAGAAATTTCCCCCCTCCTGGTGGCAGTTGAGCTATGGGAAAGTAGGAACTGAGGGATGAATGATTTTGTAAAAGGTTATTTTAGACTCCTTGGCACTGACATAATGGCTCGGTGATGGCTGTGTGGTTTTACTAAGGCATTGTGTCTTGTCTTGGTTTCTGTACTGGGCTAGTTTGATGGCTCTGTTTACGGATACTGCTTGAACCCTGTGATTATTCATGTGATTTTTGATGATTGTTGTCTCTAGGATTTATGGTGGGTTTAACCTGTAAAGAATGTCACTCTGTTAAATATAAAATTCTTACACAATAGATAAAGGAAGATAAATTGTAGTTTTGCATCACTTGTGGTTACTTTATGACTCTCAGTTATGTGCTCTTTTCTTAACCAAAATTTTATCTTCCTTGCCAGATTTGTAGTGTTATAACTTTCTGTTCCCTTTATTGTTTAAGTTGAAACAATGTACATTGATGTCAGCCATTGAAAGCTGACAGTATATATTGGGACCCTATGCACAAATAAAGCTGCTGTTTAGGCATTGCCTAATTCAGTCCTCCAGAACCCGCTGTCTGTCTATCTTTTTCCGTGCACTCTCTCTTCCAGGTATTGGGACCCTCTTGCTGACCAAGAGTTCCCTGGCATTCGTGCCATCCCCGACACAGAGGATGTATATTTTTTATACCACAGTAAAAATTGAGGGTGTATATTTTTTATAACATAGTAAAATTTGTGAGTGTATCTTTTTTTATAACAGAATACAAATAGAGGCAGTATTTATTTTAAAACAGAGTACACCCAGAGGGTATATATTTTTTATAACAGAGTACAAAGTGAGAGTGAATATTTTTTATAACAGAGTAGAAACAGAGGTTGTGTTTATTGTAAAACAGGGTACAGGTAGAGGAAATGTATTTTTTATAACAGAGTACAAACTGAGGGTGTATAATTTTAAACACTGTAGAAATAGACGGTATATATATTTTAAAACAAAGTACATATAGAGGTTGTATATTTTTCATAACACAGCAAAAACAGAGAGAGTATTTATTTTAAAAGAGAGTACAGTTAAGGGTATATATATTTTAAAATAGAGGACTAAATGAGGTGAATATTTTTTATAACAGAGTAGTAAGAGAGTTTGCATTTATGTTAAAACAGAGAACATGTAAAATGAGTATATTTTTTAAAACAGAGTACAAAGTGAGTGTGTATATATTTTAAAACAGAGTAGAAATAGAGGGTGTATTTATTTTAAAACAGAGAACATGCAGAGGAGGTATATTTTTTATAACACAGTAAAAAGTGAGTGTGTATATTTTTTATACCATAGTAAACTTTGTGGGTGTATATTTTTTATAACAGAGTAAAAAAAGAGGTAGTATTTATTTTAAAACAGAGTACACACAGCGGGTATATATTTTATATAACAGACTACAAAGTGAGGGTAAATATTTTTTATAACAGATTAGAAACAGAGATTGTATTTATTTTAAAACAGAGTACAGGTAGAGGGAGTATATTTTTTATAACAGACTACAAATAGAGAGTGTAAAATTTTTATAGCAGTGGAGACATAGGGAGTGTATTTGTTTTAAAACAAAGTACATGTATAGGGTGTATATTTTTTATAACAGAGTACAAATAGAGGTACTATTTATTTTAAAACAGAGTACATACAGATGGTATATATTTTTTATAACAGAGTACAAACTGAGGGTGAATATTTTTATAACATTTTAGAAACAGCGGTTGTGTTTATTGTAAAACATGGTACAGGTAGAGGGAGTATATTTTTATAACAGAGTACAAATAAAGGGTGTATAATTTTAATAACAGTGTAGTAATAGAGGGTGTATTTATTTTAAAACAGAGTATATGTAGAGGGTGTATATTTTTTATAACAAAGTAGAAATAGAAATAGTATTTATTTTAAAAGAGAGTACATATAGAGGGTATACATATTTTAAAACAGAGTACTAAATTACGGTGAATATTTTTTATTACAGGGTAGAAACAGAGGTTTTATTTATTTTAAAATAGAGTACAGTTAGAGTTAGTATATTTTTTCTATCAGAGTACAAATTGAGGGTGTATAATTTCTATAGCAGTGTAGAATTAGGGGTGTATTTTTTTAGAAACAGTACATGCAGGGGTTGTATATTTTTTATAACACAGTAAAAATTGAGGGTGTATAATTTTTATAACATAGTAAAAATTGTGGGTGTATATATTTTATAACAGAGTACAAATAGATGTAGTATTTATTTTAAAACAGAGAACACCCAGAGGGTATATATTTTTTATAACAGAGTACAAAGTTAGGGTGAATATCTTTTATAAGAGAGTAGAAACAGAGGTTGTATTTATTTTAAAACAGAGTACAGCTAGAGGATGTATATTTTTTATAACAGAGTACAAAGTGAGGGTGAATATTTTTTGTAACATAGTAGAAACAGAGTTTGTATTTATTTTAAAACAGAGTACAGGATGACGGAGTATATTTTTTTATAACAGACTACAAATTGAGGGTGTATAATAATAAAACACTGGAGAAATAGACGGTGCATTTTTTTTAAAACAGGGTACATGTAGAAGTTTTATATTTTTTATAACAGAGTACAAATTGAGGATGTATAAATTTTATGACAGTGTAGAAATAGAGGGTGTATTTATTTTAAAACAGAGTACATGTAGAGGGTGTATATTTTTTATAACAGAGTACAAATTGAGAGTGAATATTTTTTATAACAGAGTAGAAACAGAGGTTGTATTTATTTTAAAAGAGAGTACAGGTAGAGGGAATATATTTTCTATAACAGAGTACAAATTGAGGGTTTATAATTTTAAAACACTGTAGAAACAGAGGCTGCATTTATTTTAAAACGGGTTACATGTAGAGGGTGTATATTTTATATAACAGAGTAAAATTTGTGTTTGTATAATATTTATAACAGTGTAGAAATAGAATGTGTATTTATTTTAAAAAGAGAGTACATGTAGAGGGTGTATATTTTTTATAACAAAGTACAAAAAGAAGTAGTATTTATTTTAAAATAGAGTACAGCCAGAGTGCATATATTTTTTATAACAGAGTACAAAGTGAGGGTGAATATTTTTTATAACAGAGTAGAAAAAGAGGGTGTTTTTATTTGAAAGGAGAGTCCAGGTAGAGGGAGTATATTTTTTATAACAGAGTACAAATTGAGGGTGTATAATTTTAAAACACTGTGGAAATAGAGGCAGCATTTATTTTAAAAGAGGGTACATGTAGAGGGTGTATATTTTTTATAACAGGGTACAAATTGAGGTTGTATAATTTTTATAAAAGAGTAGAAATAGAGGGTGTATTTATTTTAAAACAGAGTGCATACAGAGGGTGTGTATTTTTTATAATAAAGTAGAAACAGTGGTAGTATTTTTTTTAAATTAGAGTACATGCAGAGTGTATACATTTTTTATAACAGTGTATAAAGTGTGGGTGTATATTTTTATAACCGAGTAGATATAGAGGTTGTTGTTATTTTAAAACTGAGTACATGCAGTGGATGTATATTGTTGCTGCACAATAAAAATTGAGGTTGTATATTTTTCATAATATTGTAAAATTTGTGGGTGTATATTTTTTATAACAGAGTAGAAACAGAGGTTGTATTTATTTTAAAACAGAGCACAGGTAGAGGGAGCATATTTTTTATAACAGAGTACGAATTTATAGTGTAAAATTTTTTAACAATGTAGAAATAAAGGGTGTATTTACTTAAAAACAGAGTATATGTAGAGGGTGTATATTTTTCATAACAGAGTATATATAGCAGTAGTAATTATTTTAAAACAGAGTACACCTAGAGTGTATATATATTTTATAACAGTATATAAAGTGTTGGTGTATATTTCTTATAACCGAGTAGATATAGAAGATGTTTTATTTTAAAACAGAGTACATTTAGACGGTGTATATTTTTTATAACAGAGTACAAAAAGAGGTATTATTAATTTTAAATGTGAGTACACATAGAGGGTATATATTTTTATAACTGAGTACAAAGTGAGATTGTGTATTATCTATAAGAGATTAGAATCAAATGTTGTATGTATATTAAATCAGAGTACAGGTAGATTGAGTATATTTTATATAACAGAATACAAACTGAGGGTGTATAATTTTAAAACACTGTAGAAATAGAGGATGTATTCATTTTAAAACAGAGTACATGTAGAGGATGTATATTTTTTATAACAGAGTACAAATAGAGATAATATTTATTTTAAAAGAGAGTACACATAGAGGGTATTTATATTTTAAAACAGAGCACTAAATGAGGGTGAATATTTTTTATAACAGAGTGGAAAGGGAGGCTGTATTTATGTTAAAACAGAGTATATGTAATATGAGTATATTTTTCAAAACAGAGTACAAATTGAGGGTGTATATATTTTATAACAGAGTAGAAATAGAGGGTGTGTTTGCTTTAAAACAGAGTACATGCAAAGGATGTATTTTTTTATACCACAGTAAAAATTGTGGGTGTATATTTTGCACAACAGACTACAAATAGAGGTAGTATTTGTTTTAAAACAGAGTACAGAGAGAGGGTATATATTTTTTATAACAGAGAACAAAGTGAGGGTGAATATTTTTTATCACAGAGTAGAAACAGAGGTTGTGTTTATTTTAAAACAGAGTAGAAGTAGAGGGAGTATATTTTTTATAACAGAGTACAAATTGAGGGTGCATAATTTTTATAACAGTGTAGAAATACAGGGTGTATTTATATTAAAACAGAGTACAGGTAGAGGGTGTATATTTTTTATGACAGAGTACATATAGAGATAGTATACATTTTAAAAGAGAGTACAACTAGAGGGTATATATTTTTTATAACAGAGTACAAAGTGAGGGTGAATATTTTTTATAACAGAGTAGAAACAGAGGTTGCATTTATTTTGAACCAGAGTACAGGTAGAGGGAGTATATTTTTTATAACAGAGTACAAATTGAGGGTGTATAATTTCTATTGCAGTGTAGAAGTAGGGGATGTATTTTTTTTAAGACAGAGTACATATATAGAGTGTATGTTTTTTATAACAGAGTACAAACAGCGGTATTGTTTATTTTAAAACAGAGTACACCCAGGAGGTTTATATTTTTTATAACAGTGTAGAAAGTGCGTGTGAATATTTTTTTTAAGAGGGTAGAAACAGAGGATGTGTTTATTGTTAAACAGAGTACAGGTAGAGTGATTATATTTTTTATAACAGAGTACAAATTGAGGGTTTATAATTTTTATACCACTGTAGAAATTGGGGGTGTATATGTTTTAAAACAGAGTACATATATAGGGTGTATTTTTTTATAACAGAGTACAAAAGAGGTAGAATTTATTTTAAAACAGAGTACACCCAGAGGGTTTATATTTTTTTAACAGAGTACAAAGTGAGGGTGAATATTTTTTATAACAGGGTAGAAACAGAGGTTGTGTTTATTGTAAAACAGACTACAGGTGGAGGGGAGTATATTTATTATAACAGAGTAGAGATTGAGGGTGTATAATTTTTATAACAGCGTAGAAATAGAGGGTGTATTTATTTTAAAACTCAGTATAT
Organism: Ateles fusciceps; assembly: GCA_036589455.1. Classification (NCBI taxonomy): domain Eukaryota; kingdom Metazoa; phylum Chordata; class Mammalia; order Primates; family Atelidae; genus Ateles; species Ateles fusciceps. The sequence continues at coordinate 26,713 of JAZHEH010001869.1, forward strand.
GTAGAGGGTGTATATTTTTTATAACACAGTACAAAGAGGGATATAGTTTATTTTAAAAGAGAGTACAAATAGAGGGTATATATATTTTAAAACAGAGTCCTTAATGATTGTTAACATTTTTTACGACAGAGTAGAAACATAGGTTGTATTTATTTTAAAATGGAGTACAGGTAGACTCAGTATATGTTTTATAACAGAGTACAAATTGAGGGTGTATAATTTTTATAGCAGTGTAGAATTAGTGGGTGTATTTGTTTTAAAACAGAGTACATGTGTAGGGTGTATATTTTTTATAACAGAGTACAAATAGTGTTAGTATTTATTTTAAAACAGAGTACACCTAGAAGGTATATATTTTTTATAACAGAGTAGAAACTGAGAGTGAATATTTTTTATTACAGGGTAGAAACAGAGGTTGTGTTTATTGTAATACAGTACTGGTAGCGGGAGCATATTTTTTATAGCAGAGTACAAATTGAGGGTGTATAATTTTTATAACAGTGTAGAAATAGACTGTGTATTTATTTTAAAACAGAGTACATGTATAGGCTGTATATTTTTAATAACAGAGTACAAATTGTGGATGTATAATTATTTTAACCATGAAGAAATAGAGGATATATTTATTTAAAAACAGAGTACATGTAGAGGGTGTATATTTTTAATAACAGAGTAACAATAGGGAGAGTATTCATTTTAAAAAGATTACAACTAGAGGGTATATATATTTTAAATCTAAGGAATAAATAAAGGTGAATATATTTTATTACAGAGTAGAAACAGAGTTTGTATTTATTTTAAAACAGAGTACAGGTAGTGGGAAAATATTTTCTATAACAAAGTACAAATTGAGGATGTAAAATTTTTATAGCATTGTTGTAATAGGGGGGTGAATTAATTTTGAAACAGAGTACATGTATAGGGTGTATATTCTTTATAACAGAGTACCAGTAGATGTAGTATTTATTTTAAAACAGAGTGCACACAGAGGGTATATATTTTTTATAACAGAGTAAAAGTGAGGGTGAATATTTTTAAAAAAGAGTAGAAACAGAGGTTGTGTTTATTGTAAAACAGAGAACAGGTAGAGGCAGTTTATTTTTTATAAGAGAGTACAAATTTAGGGTGTATAATTTTTATAACAGTGTAGAAATAGAGGGTGTATTTATTTTAAAACAGAGTACAGGTAGAGGGTGTATATTTTTATAACAGTGTAAAAATAGGGATAATATTTATTTTAAAAGAGAGTACAACTAGAGGTTATATATATTTTAAAACAGAGAACTAAATAATTGCGAATATTTTTCATTACAGAGTAGAAACAGAGGTTGTATTTATTTTAAAACAGAGTAGAGGTAGTGAGAGCATATTTTTTATAACAGACTACAAACTGAGAGTGTACTTATTTTAAAACAGAGTACACACAGAGGGTATATATTTTTATTTTATTTTATTTTATTTTTTATTATTGCATTTTAGGTTTGGGGGTACATGTGAAGAACATGGAAGATTGTTGCATAGGTACACACATGGCAGTGTGATTTGCTGCCTTCCTCCCCATCACCTATATCTGGCATTTCTCCCCATGCTATCCCTCCCCAACTCCCCACCCCCCCACTATCCCTCCCCTTTTTCCCCCCCGACAGACCCCAGTGTGTGATAGATACTCCCCCTCCCTGTGTCCATGTGTTCTCATTGTTCTACACCCGCCTATGAGTGAGAACATGCGGTGTTTGATTTTCTGTTCTTGTGTCAGTTTGCTGAGAATGATGGTTTCCAGGTTCATCCATGTCCCTACAAAGGACACGAACTCATCGTTTTTGATGGCTGCATAATATTCCATGGTGTATATGTGCCACATTTTCCCTGTCCAGTCTATCGTCGATGGGCATTTGGGTTGGTTCCAGGTCTTTGCTATTGTAAACTGTGCTGCAATGAACATTCGTGTGCATGTATCCTTATAGTAGAACGATTTATAGTCCTTTGGATATATACCCAGTAATGGGATTGCTGGATCAAATGGAATTTCTATTTCTAGGTCCTTGAGGAATCGCCACACCGTCTTCCACAATGGTTGAACTAATTTACACTCCCACCAACAGTGTAAAAGCGTTCCTATTTCTCCACATCCTCTCCAGCATCTATTGTCTCCAGATTTTTTAATGATCGCCATTCTAACTGGCGTGAGATGGTATCTCAATGTAGTTTTGATTTGCATTTCTCTAATGACCAGTGATGATGAGCATTTTTTCATATGTTTGTTGGCTTCATGTATGTCTTCTTTTGTAAAGTGTCTGTTCATATCCTTCGCCCACTTTTGAATGGGCTTGTTTGTTTTTTTCTTGTAAATGTGTTTCAGTTCTTTGTAGATTCTGGTTATCAGCCCTTTGTCAGATGGGTAGACTGCAAAAATTTTTTCCCATTCTGTTGGTTGCCGATTCACTCTAATGACTGTTTCTTTTGCTGTGCAGAAGCTGTGGAGTTTGATTAGGTCCCATTTGTCTATTTTGGCTTCTGTTGCCACTGCTTTTGGTGTTTTGGTCATGAAGTCCTTGCCTACGCCTATGTCCTGAATGGTTTTGCCTAGGTTTTCTTCTAGGGTTTTTATGGTGTTAGGTCTTATGTTTAAGTCTTTAATCCATCTGGAGTTAATTTTAGTGTAAGGTGTCAGGAAGGGGTCCACTTTCTGCTTTCTGCACATGGCTAGCCAGTTTTCCCAACACCATTTATTAAACAGGGACTCACTTCCACATTGGGTATATATTTTTTATAACAGAGTACAATGTGAAGGTGAATATTTTTTATAACAGAGTAGAAACAGAGGTTGTGTTTGTTGTAAAACTGTACAGGTAGAGGTAGTAAATTTTTTATAACGGAGTACAAACTGACATTATAAAGTTTTTAAAACAGTGTAAAAATAGAAGGTGTATTTATTTTAAAACAGACTACATATAGAGGGTGCATATTTTTTATAACAGAGTAAAAATAGAGATAGTATTTATTTTAAAAGAGAGTACAACTGGAGGGTATACATATTTTAAATCAGAGTAGTAATTGCGTTTGAATATTTTTTATTACAGAGTAGAAACAGAGGTTGCATTTATTTTAAAACAGAGTACAGGTAGAGGGCATATATTTTTTATAACAGAGTACAAATTGAGGGTGTATAATTTTTATAGCATTGTGGAAATAGGGGGTGTATTTGCTTTAAAACAGAGTACATATATTTTGTGTATATTTTTTATAACAGAGCAAAAACAGAGGTAGTATTTATTTTAAAACACAGTACAAGTATAGGGTGTATATTTTTTATAACAGAGTGCTAACAGAGGTAGTATTTATTTTAAAAGAGAGCACAACTAGAGGGTATGTAATTTTTAAACAGAGTACTAAACGAGGGTGAACATTTTTTATAACAGAGTAGAAACAGACCTTGTGTTTATTTTAAAACAGAGTACAGGTGGTGGGAGTATATTTTTTATAACAGAGTACAAATTGAGTGTGTATAGTTTCTATAACACTGTAGAAATATAGGATGTATTTCGTTTAAACAGAATACTTGTTGAGGGTGTATATTTTTTATAACAGAGTGTAAATTAAGGGTGTATAATTTTTATAACAGTGTAGAAATAGAGTGTGTATTTATTTTAAAACAGAGTACAGGTAGAGGGAGTATATTTTTTATAACAGTACAAATTAAGGGTGTATAATTTTTATAGCAGTGTAGAAATAGAGGGTGTGTTTATTTTAAAACAGAGTACAGGTAGAGGGAGTATTTTTTTTATTAACAGAGTAGAAATTGAGGGTATAAAATTTTTATGGCAGTGTAGAAATAGGGGGTGTATTTGTTTTAAGACAGAGTATATATTTAGGGTGAATATTTTTTATAACAGAGTAGGAACAGAGTTTGTTTTTATTGTAAAACAGAGTACAGGTAGAGGGAGTATATTTTTTATATCAGAGTACAAATTGAGGGTGTACTATTTTATAGCAGTTTAGAAATAGAGGGTGTTTTTATTTTAAAACAGAGTACATGTATAGGCTTTATATTTTTTTAAACAGAATTAAAATAGGGACAGTGTTTATTTTAAAAGATAGTACAACAAGAGGGTATATATATTTTCAAACAGAGTACAATATGAGGGTGAATATTTTTTATTACAGTGTAGAAACAGAGGTTGTATTTATTTTAAAACAGAGTACAGGTAGTGGGAGAATATTTTTTATAACAGAGTACAAACTGAGGGTGTAAAATTTTATAGTAGTGTAGAAATAGGGGGTGTTTTTGTTTTTAAACAGAGTGCATGTACAGGGTGTATATTTTTTATAACATAGTACAAATAGAGGTAGCATTTATTTTAAATCAAAGTTCACACAGAGGGTCTATATTTTTTATAAGAGAGTAGAAAGTGACTGTGAATATTTTTTATTACAGTGTAGAAACAGACGCTGTGCTTATTTTAAAACAGAGTACAGGAAGAGGGAGTATATTTTTATACCAGAGTATAAATTGAAGCTGTATAATTTTTATAACAGTGTAGAAATACAGGGTGTATTTATTTTAAACAGAGTACATGTAGAGGGTGTATATTTTTTATAACAGAATAAAAATGCCGATTGTATCTATTTTAAAAGAGAGTACAACTAGAGGGTATATATATTTTATAACAGTATACAAAGTGTTGGTGTATATTTTTTATAACCGAGTAGATAAAGAGGATGATTTATTTTAAAACAGAGTACATGTAGAGGGTGTATATTTTCTATAACAGAGTACAAAAGAGGTATTATTTATTTTAAAATTGAGTACACTAAGAGGGTATATATTTTTATAACTGAGTACAAAGTGAGATTGTGTATTATGTATATCAGAGTAAAATCAAAGGTTGTATGTATATCAAATCAGAGTACACGCGGAGGGAGTATATTTTGTATAACAGAATACAAACTGAGGGTGTATAACTTTAAAACACTGTAGAAATAGAGGGTGTATTTATTTTAAAACTGAGTACATGTAGAGGGTGTATATTTTTTATAACAGAGTAAAAATTAGAGTGTATATTTTTTATAACAGAGAGAATTAGAGAAAGCATTTTAAAGAGAGTACACTTAGAGGGTATATATATTTTAAAACAGAGTACTAAATGAGGCTGAATATTTTTTATAACAGAGTGGAAATAGAGGCTGTATTTATTTTAAAACAGAGAACATGTAATATGAGTATATTTCTTATAACAGAGTACAAATTGAGGGTGTATATATCTTATAGCAGAGTAGAAATAGAGGGTGTATTTATTTTAAAACAGAGTACATGCAGAGGATGTATATTTTTTTAACAAAGTAACAATTGAGGGTGTATATTTTTTATAACAGACTACAAATAGAGGTTAGTATTTATTTTAAACAGAGTATACCCCGAGGGTATATATTTTTTATAACAGACTACAAAGTGATTGTGAATATTTTTTACAACAGAGTAGAAACAGAGATTTTATTTATTTTAAAACAGAGTACAAGTAGAGGGAGTACATTTTTTAAACAGAGTACAATTTGAGGGTGTATAATTTTTAAAACAGTGTAGAAATAGGGGGTGTATTTATATTAAAACAGAGTACATGTAGAGGGTGTATATTTTTTATAACAGAGTCCAAATAGGGGTAGTATTTATTTTAAAACAGAGTACACCCAGAAGGTATATATTTTTTATAACAGTGTACTAAAGTGAGGGTGAATATTTTTTATAAAAGAGTAGAAACAGGGGTTGTTTTTATTTTGAAACAGAGTACACCTAGAGTGCATATATTTTATATAACAGTGTACTAAAGTGTGGGTGTATATTTCTTATAACTCAGTAGATATAGAGGTTTTTTTTATTTTATAACAGAGTACATGCAGAAGGGAGGTATATTTTTTATAGCACAGTAAAATATGAGGGTGTGTATTTTTTATAACAGGTAAAATTTGTGGGTGTATCTTTTTTATAACAGAGTACAAATAGAGGTAGCATTTATTTTAAAACAGAGTACAGCCAGAGGGTATATATTTTTGAAAGCAGAGTAAAATGTGAGGGTGAATATTTTTTATAACAGAGTAGAAACAGAGGTTGTGTTTATTGTAAAACACAGTATAGGTAGAGGGAGTATATTTTTTATAACAGAGTACAAACTGAGGTTGTATAATTTTTAAACAGTGTAGAAATCGAGAGTGTATATATTTTAAAACAGAGTATATATATAGGGTGTATGTTTTTTATAACAGAGTACAAATAGCAATAGTATTTATTTTTAAAGAGAGTACAGTTAAGGGAATATATATTTTAAAACAGAGGACTAAATGAGGGTGAATATTTTTTATAACAGAGTAGAAAGAGAGGTTGCATTTAAGTTAAAACAGAGAACATGTAAAATGAGTATATTTTTCAAAACAGAGTAGAAATTGAGGGTGTATAATTTTAAAACACTGTAGAAATAGAGGGTGTATTTATTTTAAAACAGAGTACATGTAGAGGGTGTATATTTTTTATAACATAGTACAAAGAGAGGTAGTATTTATTTTAAAACAGAGTACACCAAGAAGGTATATATTTTTTATTACAGAGTACAAAGTGAGGGTGAATATTTTTTATAACAGGGAAGAAACAGAGGTTGTATTTATTTAAAACAGAGTACAGGGAGAGGGAGTATATTTTTTATAACAGAGTACAAATAGAGGTTGAATAAATTTAAAACACTGTAGAAATAGAGGGTGTATTTATTTTAAAACAGAATACATGCAGATGGTGTATATTTTTTATAACAGAGTACAAATAGAGGTTGAATAAATTTAAAACACTGTAGAAATAGAGGGTGTATTTATTTTAAAACAGAATACATGCAGATGGTGTATATTTTTTATAACAGAGTACAAATAGAGGTACTATTTATTTTAAAACAGAGTACATCTAGAGGGTATGTGTTTTTTATAACAGAGTAGAAACAGAGGTTGTATTTATTTTAAAAGAGAGTACAGGTAGAGGGGAGTATATTTTTTATAACAGAATGAAAATTGAGGGTGTATAATTTTAAAAAACTGTAGAAATTGTGGGTGCCTTTATTTTAAAACTGGGTACATGTAAAGGGTGTATATTTTTTATAACAGAGTAGAAATTGGGGGCATATAGTTTTTATAACAGTATAGAAATAAAGGGTGTATTTATTTTAAAACAGAGTACATGCATAGGGGTGTATATATATTTAACAGAGTAAAAATAGCGGTAGTATTTATTTTAAAAAAGAGTATACCTAGAGTGTATACATTTTAATAAAAAGTGTATAAATTGTGGGCGTATATTTTTAATAATCGAGTAGATATAGAGGTTGTTTTTATTTTAAAACAGAGTACATGCAGAGGATGTATAATTTTTATAACACAGTGAAAATTGAGGGTGTATATTTTTGATTACATAGTAAAATTTGTGGATGTATATTTTTTATAACAGAGTACAAATAGAGGTAGTATTGATTTTAAAACAGAGTGCACATAGAGGGTATGTATTTTTATAACACAGTACAATGTGAGGGTGAATATTTTTTATAACGGAGTAGAAACAGAGGTTGTGTTTATTTTAAAACAGAGTACAGGTACAGGGAGTATATTTTTTGTAACCGAGTACAAACTGAGGCTGTATAATTTTAAAACTCTGTAGAAAAAGGGTTTGTATTTATTTTAAAACAGAGTACATGTAGAGGGTGTATATTTTTTATAACAGAGCACAAATAGAGATAGTGTTTATTTTAAAGAGAGTACACCAAGAATGTATATACATTTTAAAACAGAGTAATAAATGAGAGAGAATATTTTTTATTACAGAGGAGAAAGAGAGGTTGTGTTTATGTTAAAACAGAGTACACGTAAAAGGAGTATATTTTTCAAAACAGAGTACAAAATGAGGGTGTATATTTTTTATAACAGAGTAGAAATAGAAGGTGTATTTATTTTAAACAGAGAACATGCAGTGGGTGTATATTTTTTATAACACGGTAAAATTTGGGAGTGTATATTTTTATAACATAATAAAATTTGCGTGTGTATATTATAATAACAGAGTACAAATATAGGTGTTAATTTTTTTTAAAACAGTGTACATATACAGGGTGTATATTTTTTATAACAGCATAGAAATAGCAGTAGGATTTATTTTAAAACAGAATACACCTAGAGTGTATACATTTTTTAAAACAGTGTATAAAGTGTGGGTGTTTATTTTTTATTACACCGTAGAAAAAGAGATTGTATTTTTTTAAAACACTGTACAGGTAGAGGGAATATATTTTTCATAACAGAGTACAAATTGAGGGTGTATAATTTTTATACCAGTGTAGAAATAGGGGGTGTATTTGTTTTAAAACAGAGTAAATATATGTTGTGTATATTTTTTATAACAGAGAACAAATAGAGGCAGTATTTATTTTAAAACAGAGTACATCCAGAGGGTATATCTTTATAATAACAGAGTACAAAGTGTAGGGTGAATATTTTTTATAACAGAGTAGAAACCGAGTTTCTGTTTATTGTAAAACAGAGTACAGGTAGAGAGAGTATATTTTTTAAAACAGAGTACAATTTAAGGGTGAATATTTTTTATCACAGAGTAGAAACAGAGGTTGTATTTAAATTAAAATAGAGTACAGGTAGTGGGAGTATATTTTTTGTAAAAGAGTACAAATAGAGGTTGGATAATTCTTATAGAATTGTAGAAATAGGGGTGTATTTGTTTTAAAACAGAATACATGTATAGGGTGTATATTTTTATAACATAGTAAAAATAGAGGTAGTATTTATTTTAAAACAGAGTATACCCAGAGGGTATATATTTTTTGTAACAGAGTACAATGCAAGGGTGAAAATTTTTTATAACTGAGTAGAAACAGGCGATGTGTTTATTTTAAAACAGATTAAAGGTAGAGGGAATATATTTTTTATAACAGAGTACAAATTGAGGGTGTATAATTTTTATAACAGTGTAGAAATAGAGGGTGTACATATTTTAAAACAGAGTACAGGTAGAGGGTGTATATTTTTTATAACAGTGTACAAATAGAGATAGATTTTTTTTTTTTTTTTTTTTTTATTTTTTTTAAAAGAATACAACTAGAGGGTGTATATATTTTAATACAGAGTACTAAATGAGGGTGAATATTTTTTATTACAGAGTAGAAACAGGTTTTATTTATATTAAAACAGAGTAAAGGTAGAGGGAGTATATTTTTTATAACAGAGTACAAATTGAGGCTGTATAATTTTTATACCATTGTAGAAAAAGGGGGAGTATTAGTATTAAAACAGAGTATATATATAAGCTGTATATTTTTTGTAACAGACTACAAAAGAGGTAGTATTTATTTTAAAACAGAGTACACCCAGAGGTTATGTATTTTTTTTAACAGAGTACAAATTGAGGTGAATATTTTTTATAACACAGTAGAAACAGAGGTTGTGTTTAATGTAAAACTGACTACAGGTAGAAGGAATATATTCTTTATAACAGAGTAAAATTTGAGGGTGTATAATTTTTATAACAGGGTAGAAATAGAGGTTGTATTTATTTTAAAACAGAGTACAGGTAGAGGGTGTATATTTTTTAAAACAGAGTAATAATACACATAGTATTTATTTTAAAAGAGATTACACCAAGAGGATATATATATTTTAAAACAGAGTACTAAATGGGGGTGAATATATTTAATAACAGAGTAGAAAAGAGGCTTTAATTATGTTAAAACAGAGTACATGTAAAATGAGTATATTTTACAAAACACAGTAAAAATTGAGTTTGTATATACTTTATAACAGAGTAGAAATAGAGGGTGTATTTATTTTAAAATATTATACATGCAGAGGATGTATATTTTTTATAACATAGTAAAAATTGAGGGTGTATGTTTTTTATAACACAGTAAAATTTGTGGGTGTATATTTTTTATAACAGAGTATAAATAGAAGTAGTATTTATTTTAAAACAAAGTACAACCAGAGGGGATATATTTTTATAGCAGTGTACAATATGAGGGTTAATATTTTTTATAGCCGATTAGAAACAGACGTTGTGTTTATTTTAAAACATAGTACAGGTAGAGGGAGTACATTTTTTATAACAGAGAAAAAATTGATTGTGTAAAATTTTTAGAGCAGTGTAGAAAGAGGGGGTGTATTTGTTTTAAAACAGAGTACACATATAGGGTGTATATTTTTTATAACAGAGTACAAAGAGAGATAGTATTTATTTTAAAAGAGAGTACAACTAGATTGTATATGTATTTTAAAACAGAGTACTATATGAGGGTGAATATATTTTTTTACATAGAAGAAACAGAGGATGTATTTATTTAAAAACAGTACAGGTATAGGGAGTATATTTTACATAACAGAGTACAAATTGAGGGTGTATAAATTTTATAACAGTGTAGAAATAGAGGGTGTATTTATTTAATACAGAGTACATGTAGAGGGTGTATATTTTATATAAGAAAGTACCAATTGTGTTTGTATAATTTTTATAAGAGTGTAGAAATAAAGGGTGTATTTATTTTAAAATAGAGTACATGTGGAGGGTGTATATATTTTATAACAGAGTACAAGGAGATATAGTATTTATTTTAAAAGAGAATACAACCAGAGGGTATATATATTTTAAAACAGAGTATTAATGAGGGTGAATATTTTTTATTACAGAGTAGAAACAGAGCTTGCAATTATTTCAAAACAGAGAACATGTAGAGGGAGTATATTTTTTATAACAGAGTACAAATTGAGGGTGTAAAATATTTATAGCAGTGTAGAAATAGGGGGTGTATTTGTTTTAAGACAGATTACAAGTATAGGGTGTGTATTTTTTGTAGCATAGTATAAATAGAGGTGGTATTTATTTTAAAGCAGAGTACACACAGAGGGTATATATTTTTTATAACAGAGTACAAAGTGAGATTCTATATTTTTTATAACAGAGTACAATGAGGGATAGTATTTATTTTAAAAGAGAGTACAACTAGAGGGTTAAAACAGAGTACTAAATGAGGGTGAATATTTTTATTACAAATTTGAAACAGAGTTTCAATTTATTTTAAAACAGAGTACAGGTAGAGGGAGTATATTTTTATAACAGAGTACAACCTGAGGGTTTTAAATTTTTATAGCAGTGTAGAAAAAGAGGGTGTATTTGCTTTAAAACAGAGTACATGTATAGCGTGTATATTTTTATCACAGAGTACAAATAGAGGTACTATTTATTTTAAAACGGAGTGCACCCAGAGTGTATATATTTTAAATAAAAGAGTGCAAACTGGGTGTGAATATTTTTATACCTGAGTAGAAACATCGGTTTTATTTACTGTAAAACAGAGTACAGGTAGAGGGAGCATATTTTTTATAATAGACTACAAATTGAGGGTGAATAATTTTTATAACAGGGCAGAAGTAAACAGTGTATTTATTTTAAAGCAGAGTACATGTTGAGGGTGTATATTTTTTATAACAGAGTACAAATAGAGATAGTATTTATTTTAAAAAGGAGTACAACTAGAGGGTTAAAACAGAGTACTAAATGAGGGTGAATATTTTTTATTACAGAGTAGAATCAGAGGTTGTATTTATTTTAAAACAGAGTACAGGTAGAGGGAGAATATGTTTTATAACAGAGTAAAAACTTAGGGTGTAAAATTTTTATAGCAGTGTAGAAATAGGCGGTGTATTTGTTTTAAAACAGAGTACAAATATAGGGTGTATATTTCATGTAACAGAGTACAGATAAAAGTAGTATTTATGTTAAACAGAGTACACCCAGAGTGTATATATTTTGTATAACGGAGTACAAACTGGGGTGTGGATATTTTTATACCTTAGAAGAAACAGAGGTTGTGTTTAATGCAAAACAGAGTACAGGTAGAGGGAGTATATTTTTTATAACAGAGTACAAATTGAGGTTACATAATTTTTATAACAGTGTAGAAATAGAGGGTGTATTTATGTTAAAACAGAGTACATATATAGGGTGCATAGTTTTTATAGGTAGTAATTTATTTTAATGAGTTAGGTATAGTATATTATTTAACAGAGTACAAATGTGAGGGTGTATAATTTTTATAACAGATGTAGAAATAGAGGTTGTGTTTATTGTCAAAACAGTGCAGAGGTAAATGGAGTATATTTTTTATAACCAGTACAAATTGAGATAGTATATATTTTAATAACAGTGTAGAAATAGAGTGTGTATATATATTTTAAAACAGAGTAACAAATAGAGGGTTTATATTTTTTATTACAGAGTTCAAATAGAGATAATATTTATTTTAAAACAGAGTAAAACTAGAGGGTATATATATTTTATAACAGAGTATTAAATGAGGATGAATATTTTTTATTTAAGAGAAGAAACAGAGGTTGTATTTAAATTAAAGCAGAGTAGAGGTAGAGGGAGTATATTTTTTATAACAGAGATGTAAAATTGAGTGTATATAATTATTATAGCAATGTAGAAATAAGGGGTGTATTTGTTTTAAAACAGAGTACATGTATAGGGTGTATATTTTTTATAACAGAGTACAAATAGGGGTAGTATTTATTTTAAAACAGAGTACACCCAGAGGGTATATATTTTTTAAAGCAGAGTTCAATGTGAGGGTGAATATTTTTTATAACAAAGTAGAAACAGAAGTCACGTTTATTATAAAACAGAGTACAGGAAGAGGGAGTATATTTTTATAACAGTACAAATTGAGGGTGTATATTATTTTAAAACAGAGTACATTTAGAGGGTGTATATTTTTTATCCCAGAGTACAAATAGTGATAGTATTTAGATTTTTTTAAAGAGAGTACAACAAGAGGGTATATATATTTTAAAACAGAGTACTAAATGAGGGGGAATATTTTTTATTACAGAGTAGAAAGAGAGGTTTTATTTATTTTAAAGAATAGTACAGGTAGAGGGAGTATGTTTTTTATAACAGAGTACAAATTGAGGGTGTAAAAATTTTATAGCAGTTTAGAAATAGGGGGTGCATTTGTTTTAAAACAGAGTACATGTATAGGGTGTATATATTTTATAACAGAGTATAAATACTGGTAGTATTTATTTTAAACTGAACAAACCCAGAGGGTATATATTTTTTATAACAGAGTACACAGTGAGGGTAAATTTTTTTATAACAGAGTAGAAACAGACCTTGTGTTTATTTTAAAACAGAGTACATGTAGAGGGAGTATATTTTTTATAACAGAGCAGAAATTGAGGGTGTATAATTTTTATAGCGGTGTATAAATAAGGGGTTTATTTGTTTTAAAACAGAGAACATGGATAGGGTGTATATTTTTTATAACAGAGTACAAATAGTGGTAGTATTTATTTTAAAACAGAGTACAACCTGAGGGTATATATTTTTTATAAAAGAGTAAAAAGTGAGGGTGAATATTTTTTATAACAGATTAGAAACAGAGGTTGTGTTTATTGTAAAACAGAGTACTGGTAGATGGAGAATATTTTTTATAACAGAGTACAAATTGAGGTTGTATAATTTTTATAACAGTATAGAAATAGAGGGTGTATTTATTTTAAAACAGAGTACAGGTAGAGGGTGTATATTTTTTATAACAGTAAAATTAGGGATCATATTTATTTTAAAAGAGACTACAACTATAGGGTATATATATTTTAAAACAGAGTACAAAATGAGGTGAATTTTTTTATTACAGAGTAGAAACAGAGGTTGTATTTTAATTAACACAGAGTACAGGTAGAGAGAGAATATTTTTTATAACACAGTACAAATTGAGGGTGTAAAAGTTTTATAGCATTGTAGAAATATGGTGTGTATTTGTTTTAAAACAGATTAAATGTATAGGGTTTATATTATTTATAACAGAGTAGAAATAAAGGTAGTATTTGTTTTAAAACAGAATACGCACAGAGGGTTTATATTTTTTATAACATAGTACAAAGTGAGGGTAAATATTTTTATAACAGAGTAGAAACAGACTTTGATTTTATTTTCAGACCGAGTACAGGTAGAGGCAGTATATTTTTTGTAACAGAGTAGAAATTGAGGGTGTATAATTTTTATAGTAGTGTATTAATAGGGTGTTTATTTGTTTTAAAACAGAGTACATGTATAGGGTGTATATTTTTATAACAGAGTACAAATAGAGGTAGTATTTATTTCAAAACAGAGTACACCCAGAGGGTATACATTTTTATAACAGAGTACAAAGTGAGGGTGAATATTTTTTATAACAGAGTAGAAACAGAGGTTGTGTTTATTGTAAAACAGAGTATTGGTACATGGACTATATTTTTTATAACAGAGTTCAAATTGAGGTTGTATAATTTTTATAACAGTATAGAAATAGAGGGTGTATTTATTTTAAAACAGAGTACATTTAGAGGGTGTATGTTTTATAACACAATAAAATAAGGGATCATATTTATTTTAAAAGAGAGTACAAGTAGAGGGTGTATACATTTTGAAAAAGAGTAATAAATGAGGGTGATTATTTTTTATTACACAGTAGAAACAGAATTTGTATTTCTTTAACACAGAGTACAGGTTGAGGGAGTATATTTTTTATAACAGAGTACAAATTGAGGGTGTAAAGTTTTTATACAAGTGTAGAAATAGGGGATGTATTTGTTTTAAAACAGAGTACATGCATAGGTTGCATATATTTTATAAAAGAGTACAAATACAGATAATATTTTTTGAAAACAAAGTACACCCCAGAGGGTATATATTTTTTATAACAGAGTACAAAACGAGGGTGAGTATTTTTTATAACAGTGTAGAAATAGAGGTTGTGTTTATGGTAATAGAACAGGAAGAGGGAGTATATTTTTTGGAACAGAGTACAAATTGAGGGTGCATAATTTATATAACAGTGTAGAAATAGAGGGTGTATTTATTTTAAAACAGAGTACATGTAGAGGGTGTATATTTCTTATACCAGAGTACAAATAGTGATAGTATTTATTTTAAAAGAGAGTACAACCAGAGGGTTAAAACAGAGTAGTAAATGAGTGTGAATATTTTATATTACAGAGTAGAAACAGAGGTTGTATTTATTTTAAAACAGAGTACAGGTAGAGGGAGTATATTTTTTATAACAGAGAACAAATTGAGGGTGTATTTATTTTAAAAAAGAGTACATGTAGAGGGTGTATATTTTTTAACCCAGAGTACAAATAGAGATAGTATTTATTTTAAAAGAGAGTACAACCAGAGGGTTAAAAGAGAGTAGTAAATGAGTGTGAATATTTTATATTACAGAGTAGAAAGAGAGGTTGTATTTATTTTAAAACAGAGTACAGGTAGAGAGAGTATATTTTTTATAACAGAGAACAAATAGAGGGTGTATTTATTTGAAAACAGATTACAGGTAGAGGGAGTGTATTTTTATGGCAGAGCACAAATTGAGGGTGGATAATTTTTATAACATTGTAGAAATAAAGGTGCATTTATTTTGAAACAGAGTACATGTAGATGGTGTATATTTTTTATAACAGAGTACAAATATTGATAGTATTTTTTGTAAGAGAGAGTATAAATAGAGGGTATATATATTTTAAAACAGAGTACTAAATGAGGCTGAATATTTTTTATTACAGAGTAGAAAGAGAGGTTGCATTTATTTTAAAACAGAGTACAGGTATAGGGAGTATATTTTTATAACAGAGAAAAAATTGAGGTTGTTAAATTTTTATAGCAGTGTAGAAATATGGAGTGTATTTGTTTTAAAACAGAGTACATGCATAGGGTGTATATTTTTTATAATAGAGTACAAATAGAGATAATATTTATTTTAAAACAAAGTACACCCAGAGGGTATATATATTTTATAAGAGAGTACAAAGTGAGGGTGAACATTTTTATAACAGGGTAGAAACAGAGTAGACACATGGTAAAACAGAGTACAGCTAGAGGGAGTATATTTTCTATAACAGAGTACAAATAGAGGGTGTATAATTTTTATAACAGTGTAGAAATATTGGATGTATTTATTTTAAAACAGTATTTGTAGAGGCTGTATATTTTTTATAACAGAGTACAAATAGTGATAGTATTTATTTTAAAAAAAAGAGTACAAGTACAGGGTATATATATTTTAAAACAGAGTACTAAATGATTGTAAATATTTTTTATTACATAGTAGAAACAGAGGTTGTATTTATTCTAAAACAGAATACATGATGAGGGAGTTTAGTTTTTATAACAGAGTACAAATTGAGGGTGTAAAATTTTTATAGCAGTGTAGAAATATGGTGTATATTTGTTTTAAAACAGAGTACAGGTTTAGGGTGTATATTTTTTATAACAGTGTAGAAATAGAGGGTTTATTTCTTTTAAAAGAGTAAATGTAGAGGGTGTATATTTTTTATAGTAGTTCCAATAGTGATAGTATATATTTTAAAAGCGTAGAACTAGAGGGTATATATAATTTGAAGCAGAGTACTAAATGATGGTGAATATTTTTTATTACAGAGCAGAAACAGAGGTTGTGTTTATTTTAAAACAGAGTATAGGTAGAGATAGTATATTTTTAATAACAGAGTACAAATTGAGGGTGTTAAGTTTTTCTAGCAGTGTAGATGTAGGGAGTGTATTTGTGTTAAAACATAGTACATGTATAGGGTGTGTATTTTTCATAACAGAGTACAAACAGAGGTAGTTTTTATTAAATTTAAAACAGAGTACACACTAAGGGTATATTTTTTTAACAGAGTACAAAGTGAGGGTGAATAATTTTTATAACACAATAGAAAGAGAAGTTGTGTTTACTGTAAAACAGTGTAGAGGTACAGGGAGTATATTTTTTATAACAGAGTACAAATTGAAACTCTATAATTTTTATAACAGTGTAGAAATAGAGGGTTTATTTATTTTAAAACAGAGTACATATAGAGGGTGTATATTTTTTATAACAGAGCTCAAATAGAGATAGCATTTATTTTAAAAGAGAGTAAAAATAGAGGGTACATATATTTAAAAACAGAGTACGAAATGAGGGTGAATATTTTTTATTTCAGAGTGGAATCAGAGGTTTTATTTAAATTAAAGCAGAGTACAGGAAGAGGGAGTTTTTTATTACAAAGGAGAAGTTGAGTGTATATAATTTTTATAGCAATGTAGAAATATGGGGTGTATTTGTTTTAAAACAGAGTACATGTATAGGGTGTATATTTTTTATAACAGAGTACAAATAGAGGTAGTATTTATTTTAAAACAGAGTACACCCAGAGGGTATATGTTTTTTAAAGCAGAGTACAATATGAGGGTGAATATTTTTTATACCAAAGTAGAAACAGAATTCGCCTTTAATGTAAAACAGAGAACAGGTAGCGGGAGTATATTTCTTATAGCAGAGTACAAATTGAGGGTGTATAATTTTTGTACAGTTTAGAAATAGAGGGTGTTTTATTTTAAAACACAGTACATGTATGGGGTGCATATTTTTTATAACAGAGTACCAATAGAGGTAGTATTTATTCTAAAACAGAGTACAAACAGAATGTATATATTTCTTATAAGAGAGTACAAAGTGAGGGTGAATATTTTTTATAACAGAGTAGAAACAGAGGTTGTGTTTATTGTAAAACAGACTACAGGTAGAGGGAGTATATTTTTTATACAGAGTACAAATTGAGGGTGTATAATTTTTATAACACTGTAGAATTAGAGGGTGTATTTATTTTAAACAGAGTATATGTAGAGGGTGTATATTTTTAATAAGAGAGTTCAAATAGAGATAGTCTTTATTTTCAAGGGATTACAACTAGAGGGTATATATATATTAAAACAGAGTATTAAATGAGAGTGAATATTTTTTATTACAGAGTAGAAGCAGAGGTTGTATTTATTTTAAAATAAAGTACAGGTAGAGTTAGTAAATTTTTTATAACAGAGCACAAATTGAGGATGTACAATTTTTACAGCACTGTAGAGTTAGTGGGTGTATTTGTTTCAATACAGAGTACATTTATAGTGTGTATATTTTTTATAACAGAGTACAAATAGAGGTAGTATTTATTTTAAAACAGAGTACACCAAAAGTATATATACTTTTTATATCAGAGTACAAATTGATTGTGAATATTTTTATAACACAGTAGAAACGGAGGTTGTGTTTATTGTTAAACAGAGTACATGTAGACGGAGTATATTTTTTATAACAGAGTACAAATTGAGGGTGTATAATTTTTATAAAAGTGCAGAAATAGAAAGTGTATTTATTTTAAAACACACTACATGTAGAGGGTGTATATTTTTTATAGCAGAGTACAAATTGAGGTTGCACAATTTTTGTAACAGTGTAGAAATAGGGGGTGTATTTATTTTAAAACAGAGTACATGTAGAAGGTGTATATTTTTTATAACAGAGTAAAAATCGGGATAGTATCTATTTTAAAAAAGAGTACAACTATAGGGTATATATATTTTAATACAGAGTACTAAATTAGGGTGAATATTTTTTATTACAGAGTAGAAACAGGGGTTGTATTTATATTACAACAGAGTACAAGTTGAGTGAGTATATTTTTTATAGCAGAGTACAAATTGAGGGTGTAAAATTTTTATAGCAGTGTAGAAATAGGGGGTGTATTTGTTTTAAAACAGAGTACATATATACGGTGTGTATTTTTTATAACAGACTACAAATAGTGGTAGTTATTTATTTTAAAACAGAGTACACACAGAGGGTTTATATGTTTTATAACAGAAAAAATAGTGAGGGTGAATATTTTTTATAACAGAGTAGAAACACAGGTTGTGTTTATTGTAAAACAGTACATTTAGAGGGAGTATATTTTTTATAACAGATACAAATTGAGGGTGTATAATTTTTATTACAGTGTAGAAATAGAGGGTGATATTTTTTAAAACAGAGTACATATATAGGTTGCATATTTATTATAACATAGTATAAATAGAGGTAGTATTTATTCTTAAACAGAGTACACCCAGAGGGTATATATTTCTTATAAGAGAGTAAAAATGAGGGTGAATATTTTTTATAACAGAATAGAAACAGATTTTGTGTTTACTGTTAAACAGACTAGAGGTAGAGGGAGTATATTTTTAATACAGAGTACAAGTTGAGATTGTATAATTTTTATAACAGTGTAGAAATAGAGGGTGTATTTATTTTGAAACAGAGTACATGACGAAGGTGTATATTTTTTATAACAGAGTACAAATAGAGACAGTATTTATTTTAAAAAAAATATAACTAGAGGTTATATATATTTTAAAACAGAGAACTAAATGAGGGTGAATATTTTTTATTACAGAGTAGAAACAGAGGTTATATTTATTTTAAAACAGAGTACAGGCAGAAGGAGCATATTTTTTATAACAGTACAATTTGAGGTGTATTATTTATATAACAGTGTAGAAATATGGGGTGTATTTGTTTCAAAACAGAGAATATATATAGTGTGTATATGTTTTATAAAAGAGTACAAATAGTGGTAGTATTTATTGGAAAACAGAGTACACACAGAGGGTACATATTTTTATAACAGAGTACAAAGTGAGGGTGAATAATTTTTATAATAGAGTAGAAACAGAGTTTGAGTTTATTGTACAACGGAGTACAGGTAGAGGGAGTATATTTTCTATAACAGAGTAAAAATTGAGGGGTGTATAATTTTTATAACAGTGTAGAAATAGAGGGTGTATTTATTTAAAAACAGAGTACATGTACAGGATGTATATACTTTATAACAGAGAACAAATAGAGATAGTATTTATTTTAAAGAGAGAACAAATAGAGGATATATATTTTTTAAACAGAGTACAAAATTAGGGTGAATTTTTTTTATTACACAGTAGAAACAGATGTTGTATTCATTTTAAAACAGACTACAGGTATAGGGAGTATATATTTTATAACAGAGTAAAAATTGAGGGTGTATAATTTTATAGCAGTGTAGAAATAGGGGGTTTATTTGTTTTAAAACAGACTACATATATAGGGTGTGTATTTTTTTAACATAATAAAAAGAGAGGTAGTATTTATTTTAAAACATAGTACACCCAGATGGTATATATTATTTAAAACACAGTACAAAGTGAGGGAGAATATTTTTTATAACAGAGTAGAAACAGACGTTGTGTTTATTTTAAAACAGTGTATGGGTAGAGGGAGTATATTTTGTATAACAGAGTACAAATTGAGGGTGTATAATTATTATAACAGTGTAGAAACAGAGGGTGTATTTATTTTAAAGCAGAGTACAAATAGAGGGTTTATTTTTTTGTAACAGAGTACAAGTAGAGATAGTATTTATATTGAAAGGGATTACAACTAGAGGGTATATATATTTTAAAACAGAGTACTAAATAAGGGTGAATATTTTTTATTACAGAGCAGAAACAGAGGTTGTTTTTATTTTAAAACAGAGTACAAGTAGAGGGAGTATATTTTTATAAAAGAGTACGAAATGAAAGTGAATATTTTTATAACAGAGTAGAAACAGAGTTTGTGTTTATTCTAAAACAGAATACAGAAACAGAGTGTATATTTTTTATTAGATTGTACAAATTGTGTATAATTTTTATAACAGTGTAGAAATAGAGGGTGTATTTATTTTAAAACAGAGTACATGTAGAGGGTGTATATTTTTCATTACAGAGTACAAATAGAGGTAGTATTTATTTTAAAATTGAGTACCCATGGAGGTTATATATTTTTTACAGCAGACTAAAAATTGAGGGTGAATATTTTTTATAACAGAGTAGAAACAAAATTTGTGTTTATTGTTAAACAGAGTACAGGTAGAGGGAGTATATTTTCTATGACAGAGTACAAATTGAGGGTATATAATATTTATAACAGTGTAGAAATAGAGGGTGTATTTATTTTAAAACCGAGTACATGTAGAGGATGCATATTTTTTATAACAGAGTTAAAATAGAGATAGTATTTATTTTAAAGGAGAGAACAACTAGAGGGTATATATATCTTAAAACAGAGTACTAAATGAGGGTGTATATTTTTTATTACAGAGTAGAAACAGAGGTTGTATTTATTTTAAAACAGAGTACAGGTGGAGGGAATATATTTTTATAACAGACTACAAATAATGGGTGTGAAATATTTATAGCAGTGTAGAAATAGGGATTGTGTTTATTTAAAAACAGAGTACACGTATAGGGTGTATATTTTTGATAACAGAGTACAAATAGAGGTAGTATTTATTTTTAAACACAGTACACGTAGAAGATATATATTTTTTATAACAGTGAAAAGGGAGGGTGAATACTTTTTATAACAGAGGAGAAACATAGGTTGTGTTTATTTTAAAACAGACTACAGGTAGAGGGAGTATATTTTTTATAACAGAGTACAAATTTAGGGTGTATAGTTTTACAACAGTGTAGAAATAGAGGGAGGATTTATTTTAAAACAGAATACATGTAGAGGGTGTATATTTTTTATAACAGAGTGCAGATAGAGATAGTATTTATTTTAAAGAGAGTACAAATAGAGGGTATATATATTTAAAAACAGAGTACTAAATGAGGGTGAATATTTTTTATTACAGAGTAGAAACAGAGGTTGTATTTATGTAAAACAGAGTACAGGTTGAGGGAGTATATTTTTTATAACAGAGTACAAATTGGGGGTGTATAATTTTTATAACATTGTAGAAATAGGGGTGTATTTGTTTTTAAACAGAGTACATATATAGGGTGTATATTTTTTTAAAACAGTAAAAATAGTGATAGAATTTATGTTAATATAGAGTACAACTAGAGGGTATATATATTTTAAAATAGAGTTCTAAATGGGGGTGAATGTTTTTTATAACAGAGTAGAAAGACAGGCGGTATTTATGTTATAAAAGAGTACATATAATATGAGTATATATATTGCAAAACAGAGTACAAATTGAGGGTGTATATATAACAGAGTAGAAATAGAGGGTGTTTTTATTTTAAAACAGAGCACATGCAGAGGATATATATTTTTTATAACACAGTAAAATTTGTGGGTGTATATTTTTTATAAAATACTAAAAGTTGTGGGTGTATATTTTTTACAACAATGTACAATAAGAGGTATTTTTTATTTTAAAACAGAGTACACCCAGAGAGTATATATTTTTTTTAACAGAGTAAAAATTGAGGGTGAATATTTTTTATAACAGAGTCGAAACATAGGTTGAAATTATTTTAAAAGAGAGTACAGGAAGATGGAGTATATTTTTTATAACAGAGTACAAATTGAGGCTGCATAATATCAAAACACTGTAGAAATAAAGGGTGTATTTATTTTAAAACAGAGTACAAGTTGATAATTTTTTATAACAGAGTACAAATAGAGATAGTATTTATTTTAAAAGAGAGTACACCTTGAGGGTATTTATATTTTAAAACAGAGTACTAAATTCTGGTGTATATTTTTTTTTACAGTGTAGAAAGAGAGGTTGTATTTATGTTAAAACATAGTACATGTAAACGGAGCATATTTTTAAAAGCAAAGTACAAATGGAGGGTGTATATTTTTTATACCAGAGCAGAAAAAGGGGTGTATTTATAACAGAGAATATGCAGAGGGTGTATATATTTTATAACAGTAAATATTGAGAGTGTATATTTTTTAAAACATAGTAAAATTTGTGGGTGTATTTTTTTTAACAGAGTACAAATATAGGTTGTGTTTATTTTAAAACAGAGTGCATGTGGATTGGGTATATTTTTTATAACAGAGAGCAAATAGTGGTAGTATTTATTTTAAAACAGAGTACACATAGAGTGCATATATTTTTTATAACAGTGTATAAAGTGTGGGTGTATACATTTTATAATCGAGTATAGAGGTTGTTTTTATTTTAAAACCGAGTATATGTAGAGGGTGTATATTTTTTATAACAGAGTACAAATAGTGGCAGTATTTATTTTAAAACAGAGTACACCCAGAGGGTATATATTTTTTATAACAGAGTACAAAGTGGGGGGTGAGGATTTTTTGTAACAGAGTAGAAACCGAGGTTTTATTTAATTTAAAACAGAGTACAGGTAGAGGGAGAATATTTTTTATAACAGAGTACAAACTGAGGATGTATAATTTTTATAACAGTGTAGAAATAGAGGGTGTATTTATTTTAAAACAAAGTACATGTAGAGGGTAATATTTTTTATAACAGAGTAAAATTAGAGGTAGTATTTATTTTAAACAGAGTACACCCAGAAGGGTATATATTTAATACAGAGAAAAAGTGAGGGTGAATATTTTTTATAACAGAGTAGAAATAGAGGTTGTGTTTATTGTAAAACAGAGTACAAGTAGAGGGAGTATATTTTTTATAACAGAGTAAAAATTGAGGGCGTATAATATTTATAACAGTGTAGAAATAGAGGGTGTATTTATTTTAAAACAAAGTACATGTAGAGGGTGCATATTTTTTATAACAGACTACAATTAGAGGTAGTATTTATTTTAAAACAGAGTACACCCAGAGGGTATATATTTTTTAATACAGAGAACAAAGTGAGGGTGAATATTTTTTATAACAGAGTAGAAATAGAGGTTGTGTTTATTGTAAAACAGAGTACAAGTAGAGGGAGTATATTTTTTATAACAGAGTAAAAATTGAGGGCGTATAATATTTATAACAGTGTAGAAATAGAGGGTGTATTTATTTTAAAACAAAGTACATGTAGAGGGTGCATATTTTTTATAACAGACTACAATTAGAGGTAGTATTTATTTTAAAACAGAGTACACCCAGATTGTATATATTTTTTAATACAGAGTTCAAAGTGAGGGTGAATATTTTTTACAACAGAGTAGAAACAGAGGTTGCATTTATTTTAAAACAGTACAGGTAGAGGGAGTATATTTTTTATAACAGAGTAGAAATAGAGGTAGTATTTATTTTAAAACAGAGTACACCCAGAGGGTGTATACATTTTAAAACAGAGTATTATATGAGGGTGAATTTTTTTTATTACAGAGTAGAAACAGAGATTGTAGTTATTTTAAAACAGAGTACAGGTTGAGAAAGTATATTTTTATAACAGATTACAAATTGAATCTGTATAATTTTTATAACAGTGTAGAAATAGAGGGTGTATTTATTTTAAAACAGAGTACATATAGAGGGTGTATATTTCTTATAACAGAGTACAAATATAGATAGTATTTATTTTAAAAGAATACAACTAGAGTGTATATATATTATAAACAGAATACTAAATGAGGGTGAATATTTTTTTTTTACAGAGTAGAAACAGAGGTTGTATTTATTTTAAAGTAGAGCATAGGTAGAGGGAGTATATTTTTTATAACACAGTACAAATTGAGGGTGTAAAATGTTTATAGCAGTGTGGTAATAGGGGGTGTATTGGTTTTTAAACAGAGTACATGTTTAGATTGTATATTTTTTATAAGAGAGTACAAATAGAGTTAGTATTTATTTTAAAACAGTACACCCAGAAGGTATATATATTTTAAAGCCGAGTACAATGTGAGGGTGAATATTTTTTATAACAAAATAGAAACAGAAGTTGCATTTATTGTAAAACAGGGTACAGGTAGAGGGGAGTAAATTTTTTATTACAGACTACAAATTGAGGGTGTATAAGTTTTATAACAGTGTAGAAATAGAGGATGTATTTATTTTAAAACAGAGTATATGTAGAGGGTGTGTATTTTTTATAACACAGTACAAAGACAGATAATATTTATTTTCAAAGAGAGTACAACTAGAGGGTATATGTATTTTAAGACAGAGTACTAAATGAGGGTGAATATATTTTATTACAGAGTAGAAACAGAGGTTGTATTTATTTTGAAAGAGAGTACAGGTACATGGAGTATACTTTTTATAACAGAGTAAAAATTAAGTGTGTAAAATTTTTATACCAGTATAGAAATAGGGGGTGTATTTGTTTTAAAACAGAGTACATATATACGGTGTATATTTTTTAAAACAGAGTACAAATAGAGGTAGTATTTATTTTAAAACAGAGCATACCCAGATTGTATATATATTTTATAACAGAGTAGAAAGTGAAGGTGAATATTTTTTATAAAAGAGTAGAAACAGAGGTTGTGTTTATTGTAAAACAATCTAGAGGTAAAGGGAGTATATTTTTTTATAACAGAGTACAAATTGAGATTGTATGCTTTTAGAAACAGTGTAGAATTAGAGGGTGTATTTATTTTAAAACAGGGTGCACCCAGAGGGTATATATTTTTTATAACAGAGTATAAAGTGAGCGTGAATATTTTTTATAACAGAGTAGAAACAGAGGCTGTGTTTCTTGTAATACAGAGTACATGTAGAGGGAGTATATTTTTTGTAACAGAACAAATTGAGGGTGTATAATTTTAAAACACTGTAAAACAGAGGGTGTATTTATTTTAAAACAGACTACATGTAGAGGGTGTATATTTTTTATAACAGAGTATATATAGAGACATTACTTATTTTAAAAGAGAGTACACCTAGAGGTTATATATATTTTAAAACAGAGAATAAATGAGGGGTGAATTTTTTTTTAACAAAGTAGAAAGAGTGGCTGTATTTATGTTAAAACAGAGCACATGTGTAATGAGAATATTTTTCAAAACATAGTAAAAATTGAGGGTGTATAATTTTTATAACAATGTAGATATACAGGGTGAAAACGTTTTTAAACAGAGTACATGTAGAGGTTGTATATTTTTTAAAACAGAGTATAAATAGAGATAGTATTTATTTTAAAAGAGAGTACACATAGAGGGCATACATATATTAAAACAGAGAACTATATGAGGATGAGTATTTTTTATAACGGAGTAGAAAGATTTTGTATTTATGTTAAAACAGAGTACATGCAAAAGGAGTATATTTTTCAAAACATAGTACAAAATGTGGGTGTATATTTTTTATAAAAGTAGAAATAGAGGGTGTATTTATTTTAAAACAGATCACACAGAGGGTGTGTATTTCTTATAACACAGTAAAAATTGAGAGTATATATTTTTATAACATAGTAAAATTTGAGGGTGCATTTTATTATAACAGAGTATAAATATATTATTTTTTTTAAAAACAGAGTACACGTAGAGTGTATATATTTTTTATGACAGTGTATAAAGTGTGGGTGTATATTTTTTATAACCGAGTAGATATAGAGGTTGTTTTTATTATAAAACCGAGTACATGTTGATGGTGTATATTTTTAATAACAGAGTACAAATAGAGATAGTATTTATTATAAAACAGAGTACACACAGAGGGTATTTTTTATAACAGAGTAAAAATGGAGGGAGAATATTTTTTGTAACAGAGTAGAAACAGAAGTTGTGTTTATTGTAAAACAGAATACAGATAGAGGGAGTATATATTTTATAACAGAGTACAAATTGAGGGTGTATAATTTTTATAACAGTGTAGAAATATAGGGTGTATTTATTTTAAAACAGAGTACATGTTGAGGATGTATATTTTTTATAACAGAGTACAAACACAGACAGTATTTATTTTAAAAGAGAGTACAACTAGAGAGTATATGTATTTTAAAACAGTAATGAATGAGGGTGAATATTTTTTACTACAGAGTAGAAACAGAGATTGTAGTTATTTTAAAATAGAGTAAAGGTTGAGGGAGTATATTTTTTATAACAGAGTACAAATTGAGAGTGTAAAATACTTATAAAAGTGTAGAAATAGGGGGTGTGTTTGTTTTAAAACAGAGCATATGTTAAGGGTGTATATTTTTTATAAAAGTGTAGAAATAGAGGGTGTATTTATTTTATAACAGAGTACATGTAGAGGGTGTATATTTTTTATAACAGAGTTCAAATAGAGATAGTATTTATTTTAAAAGTATAGAACTAGGGGGGTATGTATATTTTATAACAGAGCACTAAATGAGGGTGAATAATTTTTATTACAGAGTAGAAACAGAGGTTGTATTTATTTTAAAAGAGAGTACAGGTAGAAGGAGTATATTTTTTATAACAGAGTACAATGTGAGGGTGAATATTTTTCATAACAGAGTAGAAACAGAGGTTGTGTTTCTTGTAATACAGAGTAAAGGTGGAGGGATCATATTTTATATAACAGAGTACAAATTGAAGGTGTATAATTTTTTTAACAGTGTAGAAATAGAGGGTGTGTTTTTTTTAAACAGTACATGTAGAGGGTGTATATGTTTTATAACAGAGTACAAATAGGGATAGTATTTATTTTAAAAGAGAGTACAACTAGAGGGTATATATTTTTTATAACAGAGTACAAAGTGAGGGTGGATATTTTTTATAACAGAGTAGAAACAGATTATGTGTTTATTGTAAAACAGAGTACAGGTAGAGGGGGTATATTTTTTATAACAGAGTACAAATTGAGGGTGTATAATTTTTATAACAGTGTATAAATAGGAGGGGATTATTTTAAAACAGAGTACATTAGAGGCTGATATATTTTTATAACAGAGTACAAATGTTAGAGGGTGGATATTTTTTATAACAGAGTAGAAACAGAGGTGTGTTTATTGTAAAACAGAGTACAGGTGGGGGAGTATATTTTAAAAACAATTACAAATTGAGGGGTGTATAATTTTATAACAGTGAAGAAATACAGGGTGTAATTATTTTAATAACAGAGTACAATGTTGAGGGTGTATATTTTTTATAACAGGGTACAAATGGAGTATAGTATTTATTTTAAAAGAGAGTACAACTAGAGGGTAAATATATTTTTAAAACAGAGTACTAAATGAGGGTGAATAATTTTTATTACAGAGTAGGAACAGAGGATGTATTTATTTTAAAACAGAGTACAGGTGGAGGGGTGTATATTTTTTATAACAGAGTACAATTTGTGGGGTGTATTATTTTTATAACAGTGTAGAAAAAGAGGGTGTATTTATTTTAAAACTGAGTACATATGTGAGGGTGTATATTTTTTATAACAGAGTACAAATAGAGGTAGTATTTATTTTAAAACAGAGTACACCCAGATGGTATATATGTTTTATAAGAGAGTACAAAGTGAGGGTGAATGTTTTTTATAACAGTAGAAACAGAGGTTGTGTTTCTTGTAAAACAGAGTACAGGTAGAGGGGAGTATATTTTTTCTAACAGAGTACAAATTGAGGGTGTATAATTTTTATAACAATGTAGAAATAGAGGGTGTATTTATTTTAAAACAGAGTACATATAGAGGGTGTATATTTTTTATAACAGTAAAAATAGTGATAGTATTTATTTTAAAGAGAGTACAAATATAGGGTATATATATTTTAAAACAGAGTACTTAATGAGTGTTAATATTTTTTATTACAGTGTAGAAACAGAGTTTCTATTTATTTTCAAACAGATTACAGCTAGAGGGAGTATATTTTTTAAAACAGAGTACAAATTGAGGGTGTAAATTTTTTATACCCGTGTAGAAATAGGGGGTGTATTTGTTTTAAAACAGAATACATATATAGGGTGTAAATTTTTTATAACAGAGTACAAATAATGGTAGTATTTATTTTAAAACAGAGTACACCCAGAAGGTACATATATTTTATAACAGAGTACAAAGTGAGGGTGAAAAAAATATTCACCCTCATTTAATACTCTGTTTTAAAATATATATACCCTCTAGTTGTACACTCTTAAAATAAATACTATCTCTATTTCTACTCTGTTATAAAAAATACACACCCTCTATTTGTACTCAGTCGTAAAATATGTAAACCCTCTATTTTACTCGGTTATAAATATATACACATTTGCAAAATATTTTTATAAACATATGAATCCTCTATTTGTACTCTGTTATAGAAAATATACACCCCCAGTTTTTACTCTGTTATAAAAATATACAAAGTAAAAAATAGACTTTTGCAAAACATATAAACCCTCTGTTTCCACTCTGTTATAAAATATATACACCCTCTATGGGAACACTGTGAGGAATAATATACACCCTCTATTTCTACATTGTTATACAAAACACAAACTCTCTGTGTACTCGGTTGTAGAAAATATACACCCTCTATTGTACTCTCTTATAAAAAATGTACACCGTTTGTGCCCTGTTATAAAAAACATGCACACTCACACAATAGTCTTTTATTAAATATCTAAACTCTCTATTTGTACTGTTATAAAAAATATACGCAATCTATTTCCACTGTGTTATAAAAAATATGAACACTCTATTAGTACTCTGTTATCAAATATATACATACTCACAAAATACTCTTTTCTTAAAAATATAAACCCTCTATTTTTACTCTGTTATAGAAAAATACACCCTCTGTTTGTACTATGTTTTAAAACATGCAAACCATCTACTTGTACTCTGTTCTAAAATCATACAAACTTCCAAAGTATCTCTATAAAAAATATAAACCCTCTATTTGTACTCTGTTATGAAAAATATATACCCTCTCTTTCTACTCGGTTATGTGAAATATACACACTAAAAAAGTTTTATAAAAAATAGACGCACTCTGTTTATACTCTGTAATACAAAGTATACACCGTCTGTCTATACTCTGTTATACAAAACATACACCCTCTAATTGTATTCTATTATAAAAAATATACACCCACAATTTTTACTCTGTTATAAAAATATACTCCATCAAAAACTTGACTTTTACCAAAAAAGTAAACCTTCTATTTGTACTGTGTTACAAAATACACGCATATTCTCTGTGTACAGTATTATAAAATATGTACGGCCTCTCTTTTTACTCTGCTATAAAAAATACACACTCTATTTCTACTCTGTTATAAAACATATACACACTGTATTTGTACACTGTTGTAAAATATATACACCCATATTTTATCCTCTGGTATGCAAAATATACACACTCACAATAAAGCATATTACAAAATGTATAAACCTTATTTTGTACTGTGTTATATAGTTAATACACCCTCCCTTTGTACTGTGTAAGAAATTACATACAGCTTCTATGGTACTCCGTTGTGTAATAAAATATATACACCCTCTATTGCACTCTGTTATACAAAATGTACACCCTCTATTTGTTCTCTGTTATAAAAATTATACACACTCACATAATGGATTTCATAAAAATAGAATCCCTCTATTTGTACTCTGTTATAAAGTGTATAAAACCTCTCTATGTACTCTCTTATAAAATATATACTCCCCTCTTTTTTCAGACTTATTAATTATATACTTATTCAGAAAATTTTCTTCTATACAAAATATAAACCCTCTCTTTGTGCTGGTATTTAATATATACACCCTCTATTTGAACTCGGTTATAAAATATATACACATTCACAAAATTGTCATTTGTCAAAAACATACACCTTCTACCTGTACTCTGCTATAAAGAATATAAACCCTATCTATTTACTCTGTTTAAAAGAATATGCACTCTCTGTTTGTAGTCTGTTATAAAAAATATACACCCTCTATTTATACTCTGTTATAAAGAATATACACACTCACAAAAGTCTTTCATAACAAATATAAATCTTGTATTTTTACTCTCTTAAATATACCTAATGCACAGTAAGTACTCAGTGAATGTTAGTCATCTATTTTTTTTCTCACTCATATTTCTTTTATGTAAGAATAAAATTACTCAATTACAATACATTTAACTGGTCCAAATAAGTTTAGGAATGCATGCAACTGGCTCTTGATATGCTTTCAGTCCAAACGGAGGGGAACAAAATTAGAGTGGCATGTAAGACAACAAAAACCAGAACATACAGCAGTAGTTGCCAGTAGTATGTTTTCCAGAAGGAATGGAGACCAGCAGGTAAGTTAAATGGAGGTCACTTAAGAGAGTTGCCTCTTTGATGAAGCTCTAACCTCTCCCCCCGTACACTCTATTCCCAACCAGGTCTGATGCTTCTTGTGGCACAGGCTGTGGCCCACACAAAGATACCCGGCTGAGAAGGTGAGTGGGGGGGTTGGAACCCATCCATGCTCCAAAGGAAGAGACAGCTTTCCCTAATTCACACATCCATTCTCCCTTCTTCTTCCCTCAACCTGCCTCCTACTCAAGCCCACGCATGATGACATAGAACACAATTAGTCAGGTGAAAGCACTGTCAAGGATGCTCTCATTCAAAACAACAGCACAGTCAGACAGAGAGCACAGTTGCATGTGAAATGGGATTAATTCTTTCAGACATGGCTCAAGATGACTGGGGCCACACCGCCAGGACAGCAGCTCTGCTCTGCACCGAGCCTAACTGTCTGTCTGGCCACACCCCAGAATGCTTCCTACTCTCTCATTTCACCCTCAGAGGCAGACAAGAGGACTGCAAAGGACCCATGTCTTCTCCCATACTCTCTGAAAAGGACTCCCATTTCTCCTGGGGGACCAAAAGGAACAACAAAAGTAGCTTTCTCTTGGTAGAGCACACAACTTTTTCAAAGTACAGAGCTAAAACTCTCCCTGCTTTAAGTGCTAAAGCAGGGAGAGTTTTAGCTCTGTATTTTGAAAATCTTGTCTCCCTTGAAGTGCTGTAGCTGATGAAGTTAGAATGAGTGATCTGTGTCCACTGGAGCATTCTTGTAGTAATCAAGGATTCGGTGACATTTTAATTCTTTAGAACTGATCCTCATTCTTGTCAATCAACTGTGAATTTTCCCTGTTCATTTCTATTTGTATTGTGGTTTAAAAAAATATAAACCCTCTCTTTGTATTCTGTTAGAAAAAAAATAAATACACTCACAAAATACTCTAATAAAAAATATAAACCCCTATATGTACTCTGGGATAAAATATATCCAAACTCTCTTGTACTCTATTATAAGATATATACACCCTCTCTTTTAACACTGTTATAAAAAATATACAGACGTATTTGTACTCTGTTATAAAAAATATACACCCTCTATTTGTACAGTGTAAAAAAATATGTACACCCTCTATTTGTACTCTGGCATAAAAAATAGACACACTCTCAAAATAGTCCTTTAACTCTATATAAACACACTATTTGTACTCTGTTATACAGCATATTCACCTTCTGATTGTTCTCTGTTAGAAAAGATGTACATACTCAAAAAATAGTCTTTTATGGAAAATATGCACCCTCTGTATGTTCTCCATTTATAAAATAGGCACCCTCTATATGTACTCAGTCATAAAATGATATACCCTCTATTTGTACTCTGTTATAAAAAATACACACCCTCTATTTGTACTCTGTTGTAAAAAATGTAAACCCTCTATTTTACTCAGTTATAAATATATACACACTTGCAAAATATTTGTATAAACATATGAATCCTCTATTTGTACTCTGTTATAGAAAATATACCCCCCCAGTTTTTACTCTGTTATAAAATTATACAAAGTAAAAAATAGACTTTTGCAAAACATATAAACCCTCTATTTCCACTCTGTTATAAAATATACACACATTCTATGGGAACACTCTTAGAAAAAATATACACCCTCTATTTCTACACTGTTATACAAAACACACACTCTATGTGTACTCTGTTTTAGAAAATATACACCCTCTATTGTACTCTGATATAAAAAATGTACACCATTTGTGCCCTGTTATAAAAAATATACACACTCACACAATAGTCTTTTATAAAATATATAAACTCTCTATTTGTACTGTTATAAAAAATAGACACAATCTATTTCCACTGTGTTATAAAAAATATGAACACTCTATTAGTACTCTGTTATCAAATATATACATACTCACAAAATAGTCTTTTCTTAAAAATATAAACCCTCTATTTTTACTCTGTTATAGAAAAATACACCCTCTATTTGTACTATGTTTTAAAACATGCAAACCATCTACTTGTACTCTGTTCTAAAATCATACAAACTTCCAAAGTATCTCTATAAAAAATATAAACCCTCTATAGGTACTCTGTTATGAAAAATATACACCCTCTCTTTCTACTCGGATATATATAATATACACATTAACAAATGTTTTTATAAAAAATAGATACACTCTATTTATACTTTGTAATACAAACTATACTCCGTCTGTTTGTACTCTGTTATACAAAACATACGCCCTCTAATTGTATTCTATTATTAAAAATATACACCCACAATTTTTACTCTGTTATAAAAATATACTCCATCAAAAACTTGACTTTTCCAAAAAAAGTAAACCTTCTATTTGTTCTTTGTTACAAAAAACATACACATTCTGTGTGTACACTATTATAAAATATGTACGACCTCTCTTTTTACTCTGCTATAAAAAATACACACTCTATTTCTACTCTGTTATAAAACATATACACACTCTATTTGTACACTCTTATAAAATATATACACCCATATTTTTTCCTCTGGTATTCAAAATATACACACTCACAATAAAGCATTTTAAAAAATGTATAAACCCTATTTTGTACTCTGTTATAAAGTAGATACACCCTCCCTTTGTACTGTGTAAGAAATTATATACAGCTTCTATGGTACTCCGTTAGAAAAAATAAGCAACCTCTATATATAATCTGTTATAAAAAATATGCACACTCACATCCTAGTGTTTTAAAAAAATATAAATCCTGTATTTTTACTCTGTTATAAATAATACACACCCTCCCTGCTTACTCTGTTATAAAAAATATGGACCCACAAATTTTACTCTCTCATAAAAATGTACTCAGTCATAAATTTGACTTTTACAAAAAAAAAAAATAAACCCTCTATTTGTACTCAGTTATAAAATATGTACACTTTCTATACGTACACTATTATAAAATATATACGCCCTCAATTTTAACTCTGTTATACAAAATACACACTCTGTTTCTACTCTGTTATAAAAAATATTCACACTCTATTTGAACACTGTTATAAAAAAATATACGCCCAAAATTTATACTCTGTTATAAAAAATATACACACTCACGATAAAGTATTTTACAACAAGGATAAACCCTACAGTGTACTCTGTTATAAAATATATACTCCCCTCTCTTTGTACTGTGTAAGAAATTATATACACCCTCTATTGTACTCTGTTATAGAGAATAAATACCCTGTATTTATAATCTGTAATAAAAAATATACACACTCACAACCTAGTCTTTTAAAAAATTATAAATCCTCTATTTTTACTGTTATAAATAATATACACCTTTCCTTTTTTACTCTGCTATATAAAGTATACACCCTTTATTTTTATTCTGTTATAAAATGTACACACCCACTATTTCTACTCTGCTGTAAATATATATACACTTTATTTGTACTCTGTTATAAAATCATACACCCTCCTTATGTACAGTGTCATAAAATATATACACCCTCTTTTTACTCTGGCATAAAAATTATACACACTCACACAATACACCTTTAAAAATATATAAACACTCTATTTGTACTCTGTTAGAAAACATATTCACCATCTGTTTGTTCTCTGTTAGAAAAGATATAAGCACTGGAAAAATAGTTTTTATGAAAAATATGCACCCTCTATATGTAGTATGTTATAAAAATATGCACCCTCTATATGTATTCTGTCATAAAAAGATACACCCATTATTTGTACTCTCATAAAAAATATACACCCTGCATTTGTACTCTGTTATAAATATAAACACCTTCTCTTTGTACTCTGTTATAAAAAATATACAAACTCAAGAAATTGTCATTTATAAAAAATACAAACCCTATATTGTACTCTGTGATAAAATATATACACCCTTTGTTTGTATTGTGTAATAAAATATATACACCCTCTATTGCACTCTGCTATGCAAAATGTACACCCTCTATTTGTACTCTGTTTAAAAATTATACACACTCACATAATGGATTTTATAAAAATAGAATCCCTCTATTTGTACTCTGTTATAAAGTGTATGCAACCTCTCTATGTTCTCTTATAAAATATATACTCCCTCTATTTTCACACTTATTCATTATATACTTATTCAGAAAATTTTCTTCTATACAAAATATAAACCCTCTCTTAGTGCTGTCATTGAATACATACACCCTCTATTTGTACTCGGTTATAAAAAATATACACATTCACAAAACTGTCATTTGTAAAAGACATACACCTACTACCTGTAATCTGTTACAAAAAATATAAACAGTATGTATTTACTCTGTTTAAAAGAATATGCACCCTCTCTTTGTAGTCTGTTATTAAAAATATACACCCTCTATTTGTACTGGGTTATAAAAAATATACCCCCGCAAATTTTACTATGTTATTAAAAATATACACTAACAATTTTTACTGTGTTATAAAAAATATACACCCTCTGCATGGACTCTGTTTTACAATAAATACACCCTCTCTTTCTACTCTGTTATAAAATGTATACACCCTCAATTTGTACTCTGTTTTGAAAAATATACTCATTTTTCATGGAATCTGTTTTAACATAAATACAGCCTCTCTACTCTGTTGTAAAAAATATTCACCCTCATTTAGTACTCTGTTTTAAAATATATATGCCCTCCAGGTGTACTGTCTTTTAAAATAAATACTATAAGTATTTGTACCCCGTTATAAAAATATACACCCTCTACATGTACTCATGTGAAGATGGCCGATTAGCAGTAGTTCAGGATTGTAGCTCCCACTGAAAGCACAGAGAGTGGGTGTACGCCACATTTTCACATGAATTTTCATTGCCCACGGACCAAGAGATTCTTGACGGAGGAGCTCCATGGGTCACCAGCGCAACCCTTTTGGAGGGCGCGGCCGTTTGCAGGCGTCCCGACGCGGCGGTTCTCAGTCCACAGTATACGGAGCTGAGTGCCCTTTTGGTTGGCTTTGGGAGCTCCGGGAAAGCAGAGTCTCCCATTCAGCTGATTGAAAAGTGGACTGAAGTGGGGAACTAGACCAGGAGATTCCTGGACAGAAAAGCGCCACAAATCTTAATGCTGCTGTTTTGGCCAGCATAGTGGGTCGCCGCAGGGGAAGGCTTGTAACCTCCACCACAAAAAAAAAAAAAAAAAAAAAAAATGAAAACAGCAGTTGGAACTGCTGAAGATTGAGAGTTTCACACCAAGTACAGCTGAACCTAGAAAGGTCCAGCTCTGTGGGGGAGGGTCATCAGAAAAAAGGAAAATTAAGAAACAGAAAAAAATTTATCACCAACAAGCTGGACGTCCACTCAGAGACCTAATCTGAAAGTCAGCAATTACACAGATGACAGGTGGATAAATCCACAAAGATGGGGAAAAAAACAGCGCAAAAAGGCTGAAAACACCCGAAATCAGAATGCCTCTCCTCTTACACAGGATTGCAGTGCCTTATCACCAATTGAACAAGGCCTGATAGAAAATGAATGTGAGGAATCAACAGAATCAGGCTTCAGAAGGTGGATAATGAGAAACTTCTTGAGCTAAAAGAACATGTTCTAGCCCAATGCAAGGAAACTAAGAACCTTGAAAAAAGGTTTCACGAAATGTCCATGAGAATGGACAATTTAAAGAGGAATATAAGTGAATTAATGGATCTGAAAAGCAGAATATGAGAACTTCGAGAAGTATGCACAAGTTTTAACAGTCAAATTGATCAAGCAGAAGAAAGGATTTCAGAGGTCAAAGACCAATTTAATGAAATAAAACGAGAAGACAAGATTAGAGAAAAAAGGATAAAAAGGAATGAGCAAAGTCTCCAAGATATATGGGACTATGTGAAAAGACCTAATCTACGTTTGATAGGTGTACCTGAATGTGACGAAGAGAATGAATCCAAGCTGGAAAATATTTTTCAGGATATTATCCAGGAAAACTTTCCTAACCTAGCAAAGCAAGACAATACCCAACTCCAGGTAATACAGAGAACACCACAAAGATATTCCTCAAAAAGAGCAACCCCAAGGCACATAATCATTAGATTCATCAGGGTTGAAACAAAGGAGAAAATACTACGGGCAGCCAGAGAGAAAGGTCAGGTTACCCACAAGGGGAAGCCTATCAGACTCATAGCTGATCCCTCAGCAGAAACCCTACAAGCCAGAAGAGAGTGGGGGCCAATATTCAACATCCTTAAAGAAAAGAACTTTCAACCCAGAATTTCATATCCAGCCAAACTAAGTTTCATAAGTGAAGGAAAAATAAAACTTTTTGTAAACAAGCAAGTACTCAGAGATTTCATTACCACCTGGCCTGCTTTACAGAGCTTCTGAAAGAGGCACTATATATAGAAAGGAACAACCAGTATCAGCCACTTCAAAAAACCCATCAGTAAGCTGCATCCAGATCCATCTTACATGCAAGGATATACAGAGACTCAAAACAAAGAGATGGAGGAAGATTTGCCAACCAAATGGAGAGCAAAAAAAAAAAAAAAAAAAAAACAGTAGTTACAATTCTTATCTCAGATAAAATGGACTTTAAAGTAATAGAAACCGAAAGAGATAAGAAGGACATTGTATAATGGTAGAGGGATCAATGTAACGGGAAGAGCTAACGACCCTAAGTCTATGAGCACCCAATATAGGAGCACCCAGATACATAGGGCAACTTCTTGGTAACTTACAAAGAGATTTGGACTCCCACACAATAATAGTGGGAGACTTTAACATTACATTGTCAATATTGGACAAATTAATGAGACAGAAGGTTAACAAGGATATCCGGGACTTGAACTTAAACCTCAAACAAGTAAATTTAATAAACATTTACAGAAATCTCTACTCCAAATCCACAAAACATACATTTCTTTTTCAGTACCACATCACATTTATTCTAAAAGTGACCACATGGTTGGGAGTAAATCACTCCCGTAGCAATAGCACAGCATTTCATAGGTTTAGATGAAATATTGGTTGTCTGATTGTTTGTTATTTTTCTCCCTTATTCCTTCCTGTCTCCATTGTATAACACAATTATTAGTATAAAAAACTTTTAATATCCATTTGTAGACGGCATTCTAGCCTGGGCAATAGAGCAAGATTCCCGTTCTCTCTCCCTTTTTTTCTTCTTCTTTTTCTCTTTATTTCATTCTTTTTCTCTTTCTTCTTTCTCTTTTTCTATTTTTTCTAAAAAAAAAAAAGAAATTAAAAAAAAGAAAAAATATATACACTCTATGTGTACTCTGTTTTAAAATAAAAACTACCGCTGTTTCTACTCTGTTATAAAAATTATACACCATGAACCTGTAGTCTGTTTTAAAATAAATACACAATCTATTTCTACACTGTTATAAAAATTATACACAATCAATTTGTACTCTGTTATAAAAATATGCACCCTCCACATGTACCCTGTTTTAAAATAAATGCACACTTCAATTCTACAGTGTTTTAAAATTATACACCCTCAATTTGTACTCTGTTATAAAAAATATACTCCCTCTACCTGTACTCACTTTCAAAATAATTACAACCTCTGTTTCTACTCTTTAATAAAAAATATATACCCTCTATTTATACTCAGTTTTAAAATAAATATTACCTCTTTTTGTACTCTGTTATAAAAAAAATCTATCCTCCAAGTGTACTCTGTTTTAAAATAAATACACCCTCTATTTCTACACTGTTATAAAAATTATACACCCTCAAATTGTACTATGTTATAAAAAATATACTCCCTCTACCTGTACTGTTTTAAAATAAATACAACCTCTGTTTCTACTCTGTTATAAAAAATATACACCCACAAATTTTACTATGTTATAAAAAATATAAACCCTCATTTTTTACTGTTATAAAAATATACATCCTCTGCATGTTCACTGTTTTAAACTAAATACACCCTCTATTTCTTCTCTGTTATAAAATATATACACCCTCAATTTGTACTCTGTTTTCAAAAATTATACTCATTTTACATGTAATCTGTTTTAACATAAATACAGCCTCCCTTTCTACTCTGTTATAAAAAAAATTCACCCTCATTTTGTACTCTGTTTTAAAATATATATACCCTCTAGGTGTACTCTCTTTTAAAATAAATACTATCACTATTTGTACCATGTTATAAAAAATATACACCCTCTAATTGAACTCTGTTTTAAAATAAATACACCTTCTGTTTTTACAGTGTTTTAAAATTATACATCCACAATTTGTACTCTGTTATAAAAAATATACTCCCTCTACCTGTACTCTGTTTTAAAGTAAATACAACCTGGGATTCTACTCTGTTATAGAAAATATTCACCCTCACTTTGTACTCTCTTATAAAACATATATACCCTCTGTGTGTACTCAGTTTTAAAATAAATACTACCTCCTTTTGTATTCTGGTATAAAAAATATACACCCTCTAAATGTACTCTGTTTTAAAATAAATACACCTTCTTTTTCTACACTGTTATAATTATTATGCACCCTAAATTTGTTCTCTGTTATAAAAAATATACTCCCTCTACTTGTACTCGGTTTTAAAATATATACAATCTCTGTTTCTATTAAGTTATAAAAAATATTCACCCTCAGTTTGTACTCTGTTATAAAAAATATATACCCTCTGGGTGTACTCTGTTTTAAAATAAATACTACCTCTATTTGTACTCTGTTATAAAAAATATATACACACAAATTTTACTATGTTAAAAGATATATACACCACAATTTTTACTGTGTTAGAAATAATATACATCCTCTGCATGTACTCTGTTTTAAAATAAATACACCCTCTATTTCTACTCTGTTATAAAATATATACACCATCAAATTGTACTCTGTTTTGAAAAATATACTCATTTTACATGTACTCTGTTTTAACAAAAATATAACCTCTCTTTCTACTCTGTTATAAAAAATATTCACCGTCCTTTAGTACTCTGTTTTAAAATATATACTCTCTGTGTGTACTCTCTTTTAAAATAAATACTATCTCTATGTGTACTCTGTTATAAAAAGTATACACCCTCTACATGTACTCTGTTTTGGAATAAATACACCGTCTATTTCTACACAGTTATAAAAATTATACACCCTCAATTTCTACTGTGTTATAAAAAATATACTCCCTCTACCTGTACTCTGTAGTACAAGAAACACAACCTCTGTTTCTACTGTGTTATAAAAAATATTCACCCTCATTTTTTACTGTGTTATAAAAATATGTAACCTCAGTGTGTACTCTGTTTTAAAATAAACACTACCTGTATTTGTACTCTGTTATAAAAAATATACACCCACAAATTTTACTATGTTATTAAAAATATACACCCTCAAGTTTTTACTGTGTTATAAAAAATATACATCCTCTGCATGCACTCTGTTTTAAAATAAATACACCCCTCTATTTCGACTCTGTCATTAAATATATACATCCTCAATTTGTACTCTGATTTGAAAAATGTACTTATTTTACATGCACTCTGTTTTAATATAAATACAGTCTCTCTACTCTTTTATAAAAATATTCACCCTCATTTACTATTTGGTTATAAAATATATATACCCTCTAGGTGTACTCTCTTTTAAAATAAATACTATCACAATTTGTACTCTGTTATAAGAAATATATACCCACTACATGTACTCTGTTTAAAAAAAAAAATCTCTATATGTACTCGGTTATAAAAACACACACCCACACTTTATACACTATAATAAAAAATGTATACACTCTGGGTGTACTCTGTTTTAAAATAAATCCTACCGCTATTTCTACGCTGTTATAAGAAATAATCACCCTCTACATGTACAATGTTTTAAAAAAAAAATACCTACATATGTACTCTGTTATAATAAAATACACACACAAATTTTACTATGTTTAAAAAATATACACTCTCAATTTTTATTGTGTTATAAAATATATACACCCTCTCCATGTTCTCTGTTTTATAATAAATTCAGTCTCTATTTCTACTCTGTTATAAATAATATACACCCTCATTTTGTACTCTGTTTTGAAAAATATACTCCTTTTACGTGTACTCTGTTTTAACATAAATACAGCCTCTCATTCTACTCTGTAATAAAAAATATTCACCCTCATTTATTACTCTGTTTTAAAATATATATACCCTCTAGATGTACTCTCTTTAAAAAAAATACTAGCTCTATTTGTACTCTGTTATAAAAAATATACACCCTCTACCTGTACTCTGTTTTAGAAAAAATACACCCTCTATTTCTACAGTGTTTTAAAATTATACACCCTCAGTTTGTACTCTGTTATAAAAAATATACTCCCTCTACGTGTTTTCTGTTTTAAAATAAATACATCCTCTATTTCTACACTGTTATAAAAATTATACACACTCAATTTGTACTCTGTTATAAAAATATTCTCCCTCTACCTGTACTCGGTTTTAAAGTAAATACAACCTCTGTTTCTACAATGTTATAAAAAATATTCACCCTCACTTTGTACTCTTTTATGAAAAATATATACCCTCTATATGTACTCATTTTAAAATAAATACTACATTTTTTTAAACTGTGTTATAAAAAATATACACCCACAAATTTTACAGTTATAAAATATATACACCCTCAATGTTTACTGTGTTATAAAAAAAGATACATCCTCTGCATGTACTGTTTTCAAATAAATACTCCCTGTATTTCCACTCTCTTATAAAATATACACCCAATCTATTTGTACTCTGTTTTGAAAAATATAATCATTTTACATGTACTCTGTTTTAACATAAATACAGATTCTCTTTCTACTCTGTTATAAAAAATATTCACCCTCACTTAGTACTCTGTTTTAAAATATATATACTCTATATGTGTGCTCTCTTTTAAAATAAATACTATCTCTATTTGTACTCGTTATAAAAATTATTCACACTCTCTTTGTACACTGTTATAAAAATATATACCCTCTGGGTGTACTCTGTTTTAAAATAAATACTACCTCTATTTGTACTCTGTTTTAAACCAAATACACCCCCTATTTCTACAATGCCATAAAAATTTTACACCCTCAATTTGAACTCTGTTATAAAAAATATACTCCCTCTACCTGAACTCTGTTTTAAAATAAATACAACCTCTGTTTCTACTCTGTAATAAAAAATATTCACCCTCATTTACTACTCTGTTTTAAAATATATATACCCTATAATTGTATTCTCTTTTAAAATAAATACTACCTCTATTTGTACTCTGGTATAAAATATATACAAACACAAATTTTGCTATGGTATGAAAAATATAGACAATTTGTACTGTGTTATAAAAAATATACATCCTCTGCATGTTCATCTGTTTTGAAATAAATACACCCCTCAATTTCTACTCTGTTACAAAGTATATACACATTTGTTTTGTACTCTGTTTTGAAAAATATACTCGTTTTACATGTACTCTGTTTTAACATAAATACAGCC
The DNA here is from genome assembly GCA_036589455.1 of Ateles fusciceps. Classification (NCBI taxonomy): domain Eukaryota; kingdom Metazoa; phylum Chordata; class Mammalia; order Primates; family Atelidae; genus Ateles; species Ateles fusciceps. The sequence continues at coordinate 68,946 of JAZHEH010001869.1, forward strand.
TCTCTTTCTACTCTGTTATAAAAAATATTCACCCTCATATGTACTATGTTTTGAAATATATATACCTTCTGGGTGTACTCTCTTTTAAAATAAATACTACCTCTTTTTTTACTCTGTTATAAAATATATACACCCTCTACATGTACTCATTTTTAAAAAAGAAACAACCTCTACATCTACTCGGTTATAAAAAATACAACCACACTTTATACACTGTTATAAAAATATATACACTCTAAGTGTACTCTATTAAAAATAAATACTACTACTATTTGTACTCTGTTATAAAAAATATACCCCCTCTACATGTATTCTGTTTTAAAATAAATACACCCTATATTTCTACACTGTTTTAAAAATTGTACATCCTCAAATTGTACTCTGTTATAGAAAATATACTCCCTCTACCTGTATTCTGTTTTACAATAAACACAACCTCTGTTTCTACTCTGTTATAAAAAATATTCTCCCTCCATTTTTACTCTGTTATAAAAAATATATACCCTCTGGGTGTACTCTGTTTTAAAATAAATACTACCTCTATTTCTACACTGTTATATAAAATATACACCCTATACATGTACTCTGTTTTAAAACAAATACACCCTGTATTTCTACACTTCTATAAAAATTTTACACCCTAAATTTGTACTCTGTTATAAAAAATATACTCCCTCTACCTGTACTCTCTATTACAAGAAAGAACCTCTGTTTCTACTCTGTTATAAAAAATATTCACAATCACTTTGTACTCTGTTATAAAAAATATATACCCTCTGGGTGTACTCTCTTTAAAAATAAATACTATCTCTATTTGTACTCATTTACAAAAAATATACACCATCTACATGTACTCTGTTTTAAAATAAATACACCCTTTTCTTTCTACACTGTTTTAAAAATTATACACCCTCAATTTATACTCTGTTATGGAACATATACTCCCTCTATCTGTACTGTTTTACAATAAACACAGTCTTTCTACTCTGTGAATAAAATATTCACCCTCACTTTGTACTCTGTTATAAATAATATATACCCTGTGGGTGTACTCTGTTTTAAAATGAATACTACCACTATTTTTACTCTGTTATAAAAAATATGTCCCTATATATATACTCTGTATAAAAACAAATACACACAATTATTCTACACTGCTTTAAAAATCATACACCGTCAATTTGTACTCTGTTATAAAAAATATTCTCCCTCTACCTGTACTCTGCTTTTCAGTAAACACAACCCCGTTTTCCACTCAGGTATAAAAAATATTCACCCTCATTTTGTACTCTGTTATAAAAAATATATACATTCTGGGTGTACTCTGTCTTAAAAAAAATACTAACTCTATTTGTACTCTGTTATAAAAAATATACACCCTATACATGTACTCTGTTTTAAAACAAATACACCCCTTTTTTCTACACTCTTATCAAAATTATACTCCCTCAATTTGTACTCTGTTATAAAAAATATACTCCCTCTACCTGTACTCTGTTTTAAAATGAATACAGCCTCGGTATGTACTCTGTAAAAAAAATATTCTCCCTCATTTAGTACTCTGTTTTAAAATATATATACCCTGGAGAGAGATCCAAGATGGCTGATTAGCAGCAGCTCAGGATTGTAGCTCCCACTGAAAGTGAAGAGAGTGAGTGGAGGCCACATTTTCAGACGAATTTTCATAGACCACAGACCAGGAGATTCTTGGCAGAGGAGCCCACGGGTCGCCAGCGCGACCCTTTAGGAGGGCGTGGCCGTTTTGCAGGCGCCCTGACGCGGCGGTTCTCAGTCCAGAGTATCCGGGACTGAGTGCCCTTTTGGTTTTCGTTTGGAGCTCCGGGAAAGCAAAGTCTCCCATTCAGCTGATTAAAAGGGACTGAAGTGGGGAACCAGACCAGGAGACTCCTGGGCAGAAAAGCACCACGAATCTTAATGCCGCTGTTTCAGCCGGCATAGTGGGTCACCGCAGGGGAAGGCTGGTACCCCCCTCCACAAAAAAAAAAAAATGAAAACAGCAGTTGGAACTGCTGAAGATTGAGAGTTTCACAGCAAGTGCAGCTGAACCCGGGAAGGTCCAGCTCTGTGGGGGAGGGGGCATCCACCAAAGGAAAATTAAGAAATAGAGGAAACTTTATCACCAGCAAGCTGGTCGTCCACTCAGAGACCTAGTCTGAAGGTCAGCAATTACACAGACGACAGGTGGATAAATCCATGAAGATGGGAAGAAACCAGCGCAGAAAGGCTGAAAACACTCGAAATCAGAATGCTTCTCCTCCTACAGAGGATTGCAGTGCCTCATCACCAATTGAACAAGGCCTGATAGAAAATGAATGTGAGGAATCAACAGAATCAGGCTTCAGAAGGTGGATAATGAGAAAACTTCTGTGAGCTAAAAGAACATGTTCTAGCCCAATGAAAGGAAACTAAGAACCTTGAAAAAAGGTTTCACGAAATGTTCATGAGAATGGACAATTTAAAGAGGAATATAAGTGAATTAATGGAGCTGAAAAACACAATACGAGAACTTCGTGAAGTATGCACAAGTTTTAACAGTCGAAGTGATCAAGCAGAAGAAAGGATTTCAGAGGTCGAAGACCAATTTAACGAAATAAAATGAGAAGATAAGTTTAGAGAAAAAAGGGTAAAGGAATGAGCAAAGCCTCCAAGAAATATGGGACTATGTGAAAAGACCTACTCTACGTTTGATAGGTGTACCTGAATGTGACGAAGAGAATGAATCCAAGCTGGAAAATATTTTTCAGGATATTATCCAGGAAAACTTTCCTAACCTAGCAAGGCAAGACAATACCCAACTCCAGGTAATACAGAGAACACCACCAAGATATTCCTCAAAAAGAGCAACCCCAAGGCACATAATCATTAGATTCATCAGGGTTGAAACGAAGGAGAAAATACTACAGGCGGCCAGAGAGAAAGGTCAGGTTACCCACAAGGGGAAGCCTATCAGACTCATAGCTGATCCCTCAGCAGAAACCCTACAAGCCAGAAGAGAGTGGGGGCCAATATTCAACATCCTTAAAGAAAAGAACTTTCAACCCAAGAATTTCATATCCAGCCAAACTAAGTTTCATAAGTGAAGGAAAAATAAAACTTTTTGTAAACAAGCAAGTACTCAGAGATTTCATTACCACCAGACCTGCTTTACAAGAGCTTCTGAAGGAGGCACTATATATAGAGGGGAACAACCAGTATCAGCCACTTCAAATAACCCATCAGTAAGTTGCATCCAGATCCATCTTACATTCAAGGATATACAGAGACTCAAAACAAAGGGATGGAGGAAGATTTGCCAACCAAATGGAGAGCAAAAAAAAAAAAAAAAAGCAGGAGTTGCAATTCTCATCTCTGATAAAATAGACTTTAAAGTAATAGAAACCAAAGAGATAAGAAGGACATTGTATAATGGTAGAGGGATCAATGTAACGGGAAGAGCTAACGACCCTAAGTCTATGAGCACCCAATATAGGAGCACCCAGATACATAAGGCAACTTCTTGGTGACTTACAAAGAGACTTGGACTCCCACACTATAATAGTGGGAGACTTTAACATTACATTGTCAATATTGGACAAATTAATGAGACAGAAGGTTAAGAAGGATACCCGGGACTTGAACTTAAACCTCAAACAAGTAAACTTAATAAACATTTACAGAACTCTGTACTCCAAATCCACAAAATACCCATTTTTTTTTTTCAGTAACACATCACATTTATTCTAAAAGTGACCACATGGTTGGGAGTAAATCACTCCCTAGTAACTGCATAGTATTTCATAGGTTTAAAAGAAATATTGGTTGGCTGTTTGTTTGTTATTTTCCTCCCTTATTCCTTCCTGTCTCCATTGTATAACACAATTATTAGTATAAATAAAGCTTTTAATATCCATTTGTAGACTGCATTCTAGCCTGGGCAATAGAGCAAGATTCCAGTTCTCTCTCACTTTTTTTTTTTTCTTCTTCTTTTTCTCTTTATTTCATTCTTTTCTTTCTTGCTTCTTTCTCTTTTCTCTTTTTTCTAAAAAAAAAAAAAATATATATATATATATACCCTCTAGTTTTACTGTCTTTTAAAAAAAAATACTAACTCTATTTGTACACTGTTATAAAAAATATACACCCTCTACAGGTACTCTGTTTTAAAATAATTATACTGTGTATTTGTACACTAGTATAAAAATTATACAATCTCAATTTTTACTCTATCATAAAAAATATACTCCACCTACCTGTGCTCTGTTTAACAATAAACACAACCTCTGTTTCTACCCTGTTATATAAAATATTCACCCTCACTTTGTACTCTGTTATAAAATATATATAATCTCTGTGTTTACTTGCTTTTATAATAAATACAACCTTCTATTTGTACTCTGTTATAAAAAGTATACACAATAAATATGTACTCTGCTTAAAAACAAAAACACCCCCTATTTCTGCACTGCTATAAAAATTATACACCCACAATTTGTACTCTGTTATAAAAAATATAATCCCCTCTTCCTGTACTCTGTAGTACAAGAAACTCAACCTCTGTTTCTACTCTGGTATAAAAAATATTCACCCTCACTTTGTACTCCGGTATAAACAGTATATACCCTCTGGGTGTACTCTGTTTTAAAATAAATACTAACTCTATTTGTACTCTGTTATAAAAAATATACACCCTATAAATGTACCCTGTTTTAAAACAAATACACCCCTATTTCTACACTGCTATAAAAATTTTACACCCTCAGTTTGTTCTCTATTATAAAAAATATACTCCCTCTACCTGTACTCTGTTTTGAAATAAACACAACCTCTGTTTCTACTCTGTAATAAAAAATATTCACCCTAATTTAGTACTCTGTTTTAAAATACACTTACCCTCTAGTTGTATTCTTTTAAAATAAATACTACCTCTATTTGTACACTGTTATAAAACATATACACCCTCTAAATGTACTCTGTTTTAAAACAAATACACCCTCTATTTCTACACTGGTATAAAATATTACAATCTCAATTTGTACTCTCTTATAAAAAATATACTCCCTAAACTTGTACTCTGTTTTAAAACTAACTCAACATCTGTTTCTACTCTGTTATAAAAATATTCTCCCTCACATTGTACTCTGTTTTAAATAATATATAACCCCTGGGTGTACTCTGTTTTAAAATAAATACTACTTCTCTTTGTACTCTGTTATAAAAAATATGTACAAAATATGTGTACTCTGTTTTAAAACAAATACAGCCCTATTTCTACAGTGCTATAAAAATTATACACCCTCAATTTGTTCTCTGTTATAAAAAATATACTCCCTCCACCTGTACTCTGTTTTGAAATAAACACAACCTCTGTTTCTACTCTGTAATAAAAAATATTCACCCTAATTTAGTACTCTGTTTTAAAATACACATACCCTCTAGTTGTATTCTTTTGAAATAAATACTACCTCTATTTGTACACTGTTATAAAGCATATACACCCTATACATGCACCCTGTTTTAAAACAAATACACTCTCTATTTCTACACTGCTATAAAAATATTACAATCTCAATTTGTACTCTCATAAAAAATATACTCCCTCAACCTGTACTCTGTTTTAAAATAAACACAACATCTCTTTCTGCTATGTAATGAAAAATATTCACTCTAATTTACTACTCTGTTTTAAAATACACATACCTTCTAATTGAATTCTTTGAAAATAAATACTACCTCTATTTGTACACTGTTATAAAAAATATACACCCTATTCATGTACTCTGTTTTAAAACAAATACACCCCCTATTTCTACACTGCTATAAAAATATTACACCCTCAATTTGTACTCTGCTCTAGAAATATACTCCCTCTATCTGTACTCTGTTTTACAATAAACACAACCTCTTTTTCCACTCTGTTATTAAAAATATTCACCCTCTCTTGGTAGTGTTATAAAAAATATATACCCTCTGAGTGTACTCTGTTTTAAAATAAATACTACCTCTATTTGTTCTCTGTTATAAAAATATACACCCTATATATGTACTCTGTTTTAAAACAAATACAACCCCTATTTCTACATTGCTATAAAAATTTTACACACGCAATTTCTACTCTTTTATAAGAAATATACTCCCTCTACCTGTACTTTGTTTTAATTTATATACAACCTCTAATTCTACCCTGTAATAAAAAATATTCACCCTCATTTAGTACTCTGTTTTAATATATATATACCCTCTAATTGTACTCTCTTTAAAAATAAATACTCTCTCTGTTTATACTCTGTTATAAAAAATATTCACCATTATTTAGTACTCCGTTTTAAAATATATATACCCTCTTGTTGTACTCTTTTTTAAAATAAATAATATCTCTATTTGTACTCTGTTATAAAATATATATGGGGAGAAATGCCAGATATAGGTGATGGGGAGGAAGGCAGCAAATCACACTGCCATGTGTGTACCTATGCAACAATCTTCCATGTTCTTCACATGTACCCCCAAACCTAAAATGCAATAAAAAAATAATAATAAAATAATATATATATATATACATCCTCTAATTCTACTCTGTTTAAAAATAAATACACCCCATATTTCAACACTGTTATAAAAATTATACACCCTCAGTTTGTACTCTGTTAAAAAAAATACTCCCTCTACCTGTACTCTTTTTAAAATAAACACAACGTCTGTTTCTACCCCGTTATAAAAAATATTCACCCTCATTTTTGTACTCTGTTATAAAAATTATATTCCCTCTGGGTGTACTCTGTTTTAAAATAAATACTACCTCTACTTCTACTCTGTTATAAAAAATATACACCATATACATGTACTCTGTTTTAAAATAAATACACCCTCTATTTCTACACTGTTATAAAAACTATGCAATCTCAATTTGTAATCTGTTATAAAAAATATACTCCCTCTACCTGTACTCTTTTTAAAATAAACACAACGTCTGTTTCTACTGTGTTATAAAAAATATTCACCCTCACTTTGTAGTCTGCTTTAAAAAATATCTACCCTCTGGGTGTACTCTCTTTTAAAATAAATATTATCTCTATTTATATTCTGTTATGAAAAATATACACCCTATATATGTACTCTGTTTTAATAAAAATGCACCCCCTATTTCTACACTGCTATAAAACTATTACACCCTCAATTTGTACTCTGTTACAAAAAATATACTCCCTCTACCTGTACTCTGTTTTACAATAAATGCAACTTCTGTTTCTACTTTGTTATAAAAAATATTCTCCTTCACATTGTACTCTGTTATAAAATATATATACCGTCTGGGTGTACTCTGTTTTAAAAAAAATGCTACCTCTATTGTTATGCTGTTATAAAAAATATACCCCCTCTACATGTACTCTGTTTTAAAGCAAATACTCCCACTAATGCTACACTGCTCTAAAAATTATACTCCCTCAATTTGTTCTCTATTACAAAAATATACTAACTCAAACTCTACTCCATTTTAAAATAAATACAACCCCTATTTCTACTCTTTTATAAAAAATATTCACCCTCACTCTTTACTCTGTTATAAAAACGATATACCATCTGGATGTACTCTGTTTTAAAATAAATACTACCTCTATTGGTACTCTGTTATATAAAATATACACCCTGTACATGTACTCTGTTTTAAATCAAATACACTCCCTAATTCTACACTGGTATAAAAATTATACACCCTCAATTTGTACTCTGTTATAAAAAATATACTCCCTCTCCCTGTACTCTGTTTTAAAATAAATACAACCTATGTTTCTACTCTGTAATAAAAAATATTCACAATTATTTAGTACTCTGTTTTAAAATATATATACCCTCTAGTTGTACACTCTTTTAAAATAAATACTATCCCTATTTTTACTCTGTTATAAAACCTATATTCCCTCTACATGTACTCTGTTTTAAAATAAATACACCCTCTATTTCTACACCGTTGTAAAAATTATACACCTTCAATTTTTACGCTGTTATATAAAATATATACCCTCTACATGTACTCTGTTATAAAAAAATACACCCCCTACATGTACTCTGTTTTAAAATAAATACACCCTCTATTTCTACACTGTTATAAAAATTATACACCGTCAATTTGTACTCTGTTATAAAAAATATACTCCCTCTACCTGTACTCTGTTTTACAATAAACACAACCTCTGTTTCTACTATGTTATAAAAAAAGTATTCACCCTCATATTGTACTCTGTTATAAAAAATATATACCCTCAGGGTGAACTCTGTTTTACAATAAATACTAAAACAATTTGTACTCGGTTATAAAAAATATACACCCTATATATATATTGTTTTAAAACACATACACCCCTAATTCTAAACTGCTATAAAAATTATTCCCCTCAATTTGTACTCTGTTATAAAAAATATACTAAACTAATTTGTACTCTATTTTAAAATAAATAAAGCCTCTGTTTCTACTCTGTTATAAAAAATATTCACCCTCATTTAGTACTTTGTTTTAAAATATATATACCCTCTAGATGTACTCTGTTTTAAAATAAATACTACCTCTTTTGTACCCTGTTATAAAAAATATGCACCCTCTACATGTACTCTGTTTTAAAACAAATAGACACCCTAATTCTACACTGCTTTAAAAATTATACACCCTCAATTTGTACTCTGTTATAAAAAATATACTCCTTCTAGATGTACTCTGCTTTAAAATAAATACAACCTCTGTTTTACTCTGTAATAAAAAATATTCACCCTCATTTTGTACTCTGTTTTAAAATATATATACCCTCTATTGTACTCCCTTTAAAAATTAATACTATCTCTATTTGTACTCTGTTATAAAAAATATACACCCTCAACATGTACTCTGTTTTAAAATAAATACATCCCCTATTTTACACTGTTATAAAAATTACCCACCCTCAATTTCTACTCTGTTATAAAAAATATACTCCCTCTCCCTCTACTCTGTTTTAAAATAAATACAACCTATGTTTCTACTCTGTAATAAAAATATTCACAATTATTTAGTACTCTGTTTTAAAATATATATACCCTCTAGTTGTACACTCTTTTAAAATAAATACTATCCCTATTTTTACTCTGTTATAAACCTATATTCCCTCTACATGTCTCTGTTTTAAAATAAATACACCCTCTATTTCTACACCATTGTAAAAATTATACACCTTCAATTTTTACGCTGTTATATAAAATATATACCCTCTACATGTACTCTGTTATAAAAAAATACACCCCCTACATGTACTCTGTTTTAAAATAAATACACCCTCTATTTCTACACTGTTATAAAAATTATACACCGTCAATTTGTTACTCTGTTATAAAAAATATACTCCCTCTACCTGTTACTCTGTTTTACAATAAACACAACCTCTGTTTCTACTATGTTATAAAAAAAGTATTCACCCTCATATTGTACTCTGTTATAAAAAATATATACCCTCAGGGTGACTCTGTTTTACAATAAATACTAAAACAATTTGTACTCGGTTATAAAAAATATACACCCTATATATATATTGTTTTAAAACACATACACCCCCTAATTCTAAACTGCTATAAAAATTATTCCCCCTCAATTTGTACTCTGTTATAAAAAATATACTAAACTAATTGTACTCTATTTTAAAAATAAATAAAGCCTCTGTTTCTACTCTGTTATAAAAAATATTCACCCTCATTTAGTACTTTGTTTTAAAATATATATACCCTCTAGATGTACTCTGTTTTAAAATAAATACTACCTCTATTTGTACCCTGTTATAAAAAATATGCACCCTCTACATGTACTCTGTTTTAAAACAAATAGACACCCTAATTCTACACTGCTTTAAAAATTATACACCCTCAATTTGTACTCTGTTATAAAAAATATACTCCTTCTAGATGTACTCTGCTTTAAAATAAATACAACCTCTGTTTCTACTCTGTAATAAAAAATATTCACCCCTCATTTTGTACTCTGTTTTAAAATATATATACCCTCTAATTGTACTCCCTTTAAAAATTAATACTATCTCTATTTGTACTCTGTTATAAAAAATATACACCCTCAACATGTACTCTGTTTTAAAATAAATACATCCCCTATTTCTACACTGTTATAAAAATTACCCACCCTCAATTTCTACTCTGTTATAAAAAATATACTCCCTCTACCTGTACTGTGTTTTACAATAAACACAACCTCTGGTTCTACTAGGTTTAAAAAATATTCACCCACACATTTTACTCTGATATACAAAATACATACCCTCTGGGTGTACTCAGTTTCAATATAAATACTACCTCTATTTGTACTCTGTTTTAAAAAATATACACCCTATATATGTACTCTGTTTTGAAACAAATAGAACCCCTATTTCTACACTGGTATAAAAATTGTACACCCTCAATTTGTACTCTGTTATAAAATATATATTCCCTATACCTGTAGTCTGTTTTAAAATAAATACAGCCTCTCTTTCTACTCTGTAATAAAAAAAATCACCATAATTTAGTACACTGTTTTAAAATGTATATATCTTTTATTTGTACTCTCTTTAAAATAAATACTATCACTATATGTACTCTGTAATAAAAAATATGCACCCTCTATCTGTACTCTGTTTTGAAATAAATACACCCTCTATTTCTACACTGTTATAAAAATTATACACTCTCAATTTTTACTCTGTTATAAAAATTATACGCTCTCTACCTGTACTCTGTAGTACAAGAAACACAACCTCTGTTTCTTCTCTGTTATGAAAAATATTCAACCTCACTTTCTACTCTGTTATAAAAATATATACCCTCTGGGTGTACTCTGTTGTAAATAAATACTACCTCTATTTATACTCTGTTATAAAAAATATACACCCTATACCTGTACTCTGTTTTAAAACAAATACACCCTCTATTTCTACACTGGTATAAAATTATACAATCTCAATTTGTACTCTGTTAAAAAAAATATAATCCTTCTACCTGTGCACTGTTTTACCATAAACACAACCTCTTTCTACTCTGTTATAAAAAATATTCACCCTCTACATGTACTCTGTTTTAAAATAAATACACACTCTGTTTCTGCACACTTATAAAATTTATACACCCTTAATTTGTTCTCTGTTATAAAAAATATACTCCCTCTCCCTGTACTCTGTTTTACAATAAACACATCATCTGTTTCTACTCTATTATAAAAAATATTCACCCTCAGTTTGTACTGTGTTATAAAAATATACACCCTATGCATGTGCTCTGTTTAAAAAAAATATACCCCGTTTATCTACACTGATATAAAAATTATACACCCTCAATTTGTACTCTATTAGAAAAAATATACTCCTTCTACCTGTACTCTGTTTTAAAATAAATACAACCTCTGTTTCTACTGTGTGATAAAAATATTCACCCTCATTTAGTACTCTGTTTTAAAATATATATACCCTCTAGTTGTACTTTCTTTCAATATAAATACTATCTCTACTTGTACTCTGTTATAAAAATATACTCCCTCTACCTGTACTCTGTTTTAAAATAAAGACAACCCCCTCTTTTCTCTCTGTTATAAAAATATTCACCCTCATTTTGTACTCTGTTATAAGAAATATATACCCTCTGGTTGTACTCCTTTTTAAAATAAATACTACCTCTATTTGTACCCTGTTATAAAAAATATACACCCTATTCATGTACTCTGTTTTAAAATAAATACACCCCTTCTTTCTACACTGCTATAAAAATTTTACACCCACAATTTGTACTCTGTTATAAAAAATATACTCCCTCTGCCTGTACTAATGTTTAAAATAAACACAACGTCTTTTTCTACTCTGTTATAAAAAATATTCTCCCTCACTTTGTACTCTGTTTTAAATAATATATACCCTCTGGGTGTATTCTGTTTTAAAATAAATACTATCTCTATTTGTATTCTGTTATAAAAAAATATACCCCCTATATATGTCCTCTGTTTTAAAACAAATACACCCCTATTTCTACACTGCAATTAAAAATATTCACCCTCAATTTGTATTCTGTTATAAAATATATCCTCCCTGTACCTGTAGTCTGTTTTAAAATAAATACAACCTCTGTTTCTACTCTGTAATAAAAACAATTCAGCCTCATTTAGTACTCTGTTTAAAAACATATATATACTCTAGTTGTAATCTCTTTAAAATACATAATATCACTATATGTAGTCTGTTATAAAAAATATACACCCTCTACATGTACTCTGTTTTTAAATTAATACACCCTCTTTTTACACTGTTATAAAAATTATACACCCTCAATTTTTACTCTGTTATACAAAATATACACCCTCTACATGTACTCTGTTGTAAAATAAATACATCCTCTCTTCTACACTTTTATAAAAATTATACTCCCTCAATTTGTACTCAGTTATAAAAATATACTCCCTCTACCTGTACTCTGTTTTCGAATAAACACAAGGTCTGTTTCTACTCTGTTATAAAAATATTCACCCTCACTTTGTGCTCTGTTATAAAAAATATACACCCTATACATGTACTCTGTTTTAAAACAAATACATCCCCTATTTCTACACTGCTATAAAAATTTTGCACCCTCTATTTGTACTCTGTTATATGAAATATTCCCTCCACCTGTACTCTGCTTTAAAATAAATACAACCTCTGTTTCTACAATGTAATAATAAATATTCACCGTTATTTAGTACTCTGTTTTAAAATATATGTACCTTCTAGTTTTACGCTCTTTTAAAATAAATATTATCACTATTTTTATTCTGTTATAAAAAATATACACCCTCTGCATGGACTTTGTTTTAAAATAAATACACCCTCTATTACAACAGTGTTATAAAAATTATGCAACCTAAATTTGTACTCTGTTATAAAAATATATGAACTCTACCTGTACTCTGTTTCAAACTAAATACAACCTCTGTTTCTACTCTGTAATAAAAAATATTCACCCACATTTAGTACTCTGTTTTAAAATATTTATACCCTCTATTTGTACTCTCTTTTAAGATAAATACCACCTCTATATGTACTATGTTATAAAAAATATACACCCTCTTCATGTACTATGTTTTAAAATAAATACACCCTATATTTGTACACTGTTATAAAAATTATGCACCCTCAATTTGTACTCTGTTATATAAAATATACTCCCTCTACTTGTACTCTGTTTTACAATAAATGCAACTTGTGTTTCTACTCAGTTATTAAAAATATTCACCCTCACATTGTAGTCTGTTTTAAAAAATATATACCCTCTGGGTGAATTCATTTTAAAATAAATACTGCCCCTCTTTGTACTCTCTTATAATAAATATACACCTTATACATGTAGTCTGTTTTAAAACAAATACACCCCCCTATTTCTAAAGTGCTGTTAAAATTATACACCCTGAGTTTGTACTCTGTTATTAAAAATATACTCCCTCTACCTGTACTCTGTTTTAAAATAAATACAACCACTCTTTCTACTCTGTAATAAAAAATATTCACCCTTATTTAGTACTCTGCTTTAAAATATATATACGCTCTAGTTGTACTTTCTTTTAAAATAAATACTATATCGATTTTTACTCTGTTATAAAAAAAAAACCCTCTACATGTACTCGGTTTTAAAATAAATACACCCTCTATTTCTACACTGTTATAAAAATTATACACCCTCCATTTGTACTCTGTTATAAAAATACACTCCCTCAATCTGTACTCTGTTTTAATTTAAATACAACCTTTGTCTCTACTTTGTAATAAAAAATATTCACCCTCATTTAGTACTCTGTTTTAAAATATATATACCCTCTAGTTGTACTCTCTTTTAAAATAAATACTATTTCTATCTGAACTCTGCTATAAAAACTATTCACCCTCTAAATATACTCTGTTTTAAAATAAATACATATTTAAAATAAATATTTAAAATAAATATTTCTGCACTTTTATAAAATTTATACACCCTCAATTTGTTCTCTCTTATAAAAAATGTACTCCCTCTCCCTGTACTCTGTTTTACAATAAACACATCCTCTGTTTCTACTCTATATAAAAAATATTCATCCTCACTTTGTACTCTGTTATAAAAAATATATACACCCTGCGTGTACTCTGTTTTAAATAAATACTACCACTATTTGTACTCTGTTATAAAAATTATACACCCAAAATATATACTCTGTTTTAAAACAAATACACTCCCTATTTCTACGCTACTAAGCAATTATACACCCTCAAATTGTACTCTCTTATAAAAAATATACTCCCTCTACCTGTACTCTGTTTTCAAATAAACAAAATGTCTCTTTCTACTCTGTTATAAAAAATATTCTCCCTCACTTTGTACTCTGTTTTAAATAATATATACCCTCTGGGGTGTACTCTGTTTTAAAATAAATACTACCTCTACTTGTATTCTGTTATAAAAAAATATACACCCTATATATGTCCTCTGTTTTAAAACAAATACACCCACTATTTCTACACTGCTATACAAATTACACACCCTCAATTTGTACTCTGTTATTAAATATATACTCCCTATACGTTTAGTCTGTTTTAAAATAAATACAACCTTGGTTTCTTATCTGTAATAAAAATTTCAAACTAATTTAGTACTCTGTCTTAAAATGTATATATCCTCAAGTTGTACTCTCTTTAAAATAAATACTATCACTATATGTACTCTGTTATAAAAATTTACACTATCTACACGTACTCTGTTTTGAAACAAATACACCCTCTATTTCTACACTGTTATAAAAATTATACACCCTGAATTTGTACTCTGTTATTAAAAATATACTCCCTCTACCTGTACTCTGTAGTGCAAGAAACACAACCTTTGTTTCTACTGTCTTATAAAAATATTCACCCTCACTTTGTACTCTGTTATAAAAAATATATACCCTCTGGCTGTACTCTGCTTTAAAATAAATACTACCTCTATTTGTACTCTGTTATAAAAAATATACACCCTATACATGTACTCTGTTATAAAATAAATTCACCCCCTATTTCTTCATTGTTATAATAGTTTTACACAATCAATTTCTACTCTCTATAAGAAATATACTCCCTTTACCTGTACTCTGTTTTAATTTAAATACAACCTCTGTTTCTACACTGTAATAAAAAATATTCACCCTCATTTAGTACTCTGTTTTAAAATATATATACCCTCTATTTGTAGTCCCTTTTAAAATAAATACTATGTCTATTTGAACTGTTTTATAAAAAAAATACAGCCACTACATGTACTCTGTTTTAAAATAAATACACCCTCTTTTCTACACAGTTTTAAAAATTATACACCCTCAATTTTTACTATGTTTTAAAAAATAAACTCCCTCTACCTGTACTATTTTTTACAATAAACACAACCTCTGTTTCTACGCTGTTATAAAAAATATTCACCCTCATATTGTACTCTGTTATAAAAAATAAAAACCCTCTGGGTGTACTCTGTTTTACAATAAATACTAAAACTATTTGTACTCTGTTATAAAAAATATACACACTATATATATTCTCTGTTTTAAAACAAATACAGCCAATATTTCTACACTGCTATAAAAATTATGCACCACAAATTGTGCTCTGTTATTAAAAATATAATACTTCTACCAGTATCTGTTTTAAAATACATACAGCCTCTATTTCTACTCTGTAATAAAAAACATTCACCCTCATTCAGTACTCTGTCTTAAAATATATACACCCTCTATTTGTAATCTCTTTTAAAATAAATACTATCTCTATTTGAACTCTGTTATAAAAAATATACACCCATTACATGTACTCGGTTTTAAAATAAATACACTCTCTTTTTCTACACAGTTATAAAAATTATACACCCTCAATTTGTACTCTCTAAAGAAAATATACTCCGTCTACCTGTACTGTGTTTTTAAATAAACACAACCTCTGTTTCTACTCTGTTATAAAATATATTCACCCTCACTATTTACTCTGTTATAAAAAATAAAAACCCTGTGGGTGTACTCTGTTTTAAAATAAATACTACCACTATTTATACTCTGTTATAAAAAAATATACACCCTTTATGTTTATTCTGCTTCAAAACAAATACACTCCCTATTTCTACACTGCTATAAAAATTTTACACCCTCAACTTTTACTCTGTTATAAAAATTATACTCCCTCTACATGTACTCTGTTTAACAATAAACACAACCTCTGTTTCTACTATGTTATAAAAAATATTCACCCTCACATTTTACTCTGTTTAAGAAAAATATATACCCTGTGTGTGTACTCTGTTTTAAAATAAATATTACCTCTACTTGTACTCTGTTATAAAAATATACTGCCTCTGCCTGTACTCTGTTATAAAATGAATATAACCTCGGTTTCTTACTCTGTAAAAAATATATTCATCCTCATTTAGTACTTTGTTTTAAAATATATATACCCTCTAGTTTTACTCCCTTTTAAAATAGATATTATCCCTATTTTTAATCTGTTATAAAAATATTCACCCTCTACATGTACTCTGTTTTAAAATAAATACACCCTTTATTTCTACTCTGTTATAAAAATTATACACATTCAATTGTTACCATCTAATAAAAATATGCTCCCTCTTTATCTGTTCTCTGTTTTACAATAAACACAACCTCAGTTTCTACACTGTTATGAAAATATTCACCCTCATTTTGTTCGGTGTTATAAAAAATATACTCCCTCTACCTGTACTCTGTTTTAAAATAAATACAACCTCTGTTTCTACTCTGTAATAAAAAATATTCACCCTCATTTAGTACTCTGTTTTAAAATATATATACCCTGTATTTGTACTCTCCTTAAATATAAATACAATCTCTACTTGTTCTCTGTTACAAAAATATACACCCTTTATTTGTACTCTGTTTTAAAATAAATACACCCTCTATTTCTACACTGTTATAAAAAGTATACACAATCAATTTGTACTGTGTTATAAAATACATACTATCTCTACCTGTACTCTATTTTACAATAAATGCAACTTCTGTTTCTACTCAGTTATTAAAAATATTCAACCTCACATTGTAGTCTGTTTTAAAAAACATATACCCTCTGGGTGTATTCTGTTTTAAAATAAATACTACCTCTACTTTTTCTCTCTTTATAAAAATATTCACCTTATACATGTACTCTGCTTTAAAACAAATACACCCCTATTTCTACAGTGCTATAAACTTATATACCCTCAATTTGTTTTCTCTTATAAAAATATACTCCCTCTCCCTCAACTCTGTTTTACAATAAAAACATCCTCTGTTTCTTCTTATTATAAAAAATATTCTCCCTCACTTTGTACTCTGTTTTAAATAATATATACCCTCTGTGTGTACTCTGTTTTAAAATAAATACTACCTTATTTGTACTCTGTTAATAAAAATATTTCACCCTATTTGTCCTCTGTTTTAAAACAAATACAACCCTATTTCTACACTGCTTAAAGATTACTACACCCTCAATTTGTACTCTGTTATAAAAAATATACTTCCCTCTACCTGTAGTCTGTTTTAAAATAAATACAACCTTTGTTTTTACTCTGTAGTAAGAATACTCACCCTCATTTAGTACTCTGTTTTAAAATATATATACCCTCTAGTTGTACTCTCTTTTTAAATAAATACTATCTCTGTTTGTCTTGTTATAAAAAATATACACCCTCTAAAGTACTCTGTTTAAAATAAAATTACCCTGTTATTTCTACACTGTTATAAAAACTATACACCTTCAATTTTACTCTGTTATAAAAATATACACGCTATACCTATACTGTTTTAAAACAAATACACCGCCTCTTCTACACTGTTGTAAAAATTATACACCCTGTATTTGTAGTCTGTTATAAAAATAAACTCACTCTACCTGTACTCTGTTTTAAAATAAATACAACCTCTGTTTCTACTCTGAAATAAAAAATATTCACACTCATTTATCTACTCTGTTTTAAAATATATATACCCTGGAGGGTGTTACTCTCTTTTAATATAAATACAATCACTATTTTTACTCTGTTATGAAAAATATACACCCTCTACATGTACTCTGGTTTAAAAATAAATTCACCCTCTATTTTATACACTTGTTATAAACCTATACATCGCAATTTGTACTCTGTTATCAAAAATATACTCCCTCTACCTGTACTCTGTTTTAAAATAAATACAACCTCTGTTTCTACTCTGTAATAAAAATATTCACCCTCATTTTTTACTCTGTTTTAAAATATATATAAACTCTAGTTGTACTCTCTTTAAAAATAAATACTATCTCTATTTGTACTCTCTTATAAAAAATATACAACCTCTACATGTACTCTGTTTTAAAATAAATGCTACCTCTATTTGTACTATGTTGTAAAAATATACACCCAATATATGTACTCTGTTTTCAAACAATTGCACCCCCTATTTCTTCAGTGCTATAAAAATTTTACACCCTCAATTTCTACTCTCTCATAAGAAATATACTCCCTCTACCTCTACTCTGTTTTAATTTTAATACAACCTCTCTTTCTACTCTGCAATAAAAAATATTCACCCAAATTTATTACTCTGTTTTAAAATATATATACCCTCTAGTTGTACTCTCTTTTATAATAAATACTACCTGTATTTGAACTCTGTTATAAAAAATATACACACACTATATGTACTATGTTTTAAAATAAATAAACCCTCTATTTCTACACTGTTATAAATGTTATATACCCTCAATTTGTACTCGGTTATAAAAATAAACTCCCTCTACCTGTACTCTGTTTTACAATGAACGCAACCTCTTTTCTACTCTGCTATAAAAATATTCACCGTCACTTTGTACTCTGTTATAAAAAATATATACCTTCTGTGTGCACTCTGTTTTAAAGTAAATACTACCTCTATTTGTACTCTGTTATAATAAACATACACCCTGTGCATGTACTCTGGTTTAAAACAAATACACCCCCTATTTCTGCACTGGTATAAAATTTTACACCCACAATTTTTACACTTTTATAAAAAATATACTCAATCTACCTGTTCTCTGTTTTAAAATAAATACAACCTCTGTTTCTACCCTGTTATAAAAAATATTCACCCTCTTTAATACTCTGTTTGAAAATATGCATACACTCTTTTTGTACTGTCTTTTAAAATAAATACTATCTGTATTTGAACTCTGTTATAAAAAATATACACCCTCTACATGTACTCTGTTTTAAAATAAATAAACCCTCTATTTCTACAGTTATAAAAATTATGTGCCCTCAATTTGTTCTATGTTATAAAAATATTCTCCCTCTACCTGTACTCTGTTTTACAATAAACACAAACTCTGTTTCTACTCTGTTATAAAAACTATTCACCCTCACTTTGTACTCTGTTTTAAAAAATATATACACTCTGGGTGTACTCTGTTTTAAAATATATACTACCTCTATTTGTTCTCTATTATAAAAAATATACACCCTATACATGTACTCTGTTTTAAAACAAATAAGCTCTATATTTCTACACTGCGATAAAAGTTATACACCCTCAATTTGTACTCTCTTATAAAAAATATACTCCAAGTGTATTCTGTTTAGAAATAAATAGAACCTCTGTTTCTACTCTGTAATAAAAAGTATTCACCCTCATTTAGTGCTCTGTTTTAAAATATATATACCCTCTAGTTGTACTCTCTTTTAAAATAAATACTATCCCAATTTTTAATCTGTTATAAAAATATGCACCATCTACATTTACTCTGTTTTAAAATAAATACACCACCATTTCTACCCTGTTATAAAAATTATACACCCTCAGTTTGTACTCTGTTATAAAAAATATACTCCCTCTACCTGTACTCTGTTTTAAAATAAATACAAGCACTCTTTCTACTCTGAAATAAATATATTCACCCTTATTTAGTACTCTGTTTTAAAATATATATACCCTCTAGTTGTACTTTCTTTAAAAATAAATACTGTATCGATTTTTACTGTGTTATAAAAAATGTGCACCCTCTACATGTACTCGGTTTTAAAATAAATACACGCTCTATTTCAACACTGTTATAAAAATTATAAACCCTCAATTTGTACTCTGTTATAAAAATATACTCCCTCTACCTGTACTCTGTTTCACAATAAATACAACCTCTCTTTCTATTCTGTTATAAAAAATTTTCACCCTCACCTTTTTCTGTGTTATAAAAATATATACCCTCTGGGGTGTACTCTGTTTTAATATAAATACTACCCGTATTTGTACTCTGTTATAAAAAATATACACCCTATGCATGTACTCTGTTTTTAAACAAATACACCTGCTATTTCTACATTGCTATAAAAATTATACACCCTCAAATTGTACTCTGTTATAAAAAATATACTCCCTCTACCTGTACTCTGTTTTAATTTAAATAAGAACTCTGTCTCTACTCTATAATAAAATATATTCACCCCCATTGAATACTCTGTTTTAAAATATATATACCCTCTAGTTGTACTCTCTTTTAAAATAAATGATATCTCTATTTGTACTCTGTTATAAAAAATATACACCGTCTACATGTACTCTGTTTGAAAATAAAACACACTCTATTTCTACACTGTTATAAAAATTATACACCCGTAGTTTGTACTCTGTTATAGAAAATATACTCCCTCTACCTGTACTCTGTTTTACAATAAACACAAACTCTGTTTCTACTCTATTATAAAAATATTCATCCTCAATTTGTCTCTGTTATAAAAATATATACCCTCTGGGGTGTACTCTGTTTTAAAATAAATACTACGACTATTTTCACTGTTTTATAAAAAATATACACCCTATACATGTACTATGTTTTGAAACAAATACTCCCCCTATTACTACACTGCTGTAAAAATTTTACACCCTCAATTCGCAGTCTGTTATAAAAAATATACTCCCTTTAACTCTTGTCTGTTTTAAAATAAATAGAACCTCTGTTTCTACTCTGTAATAAAAAATATTCACCCTAATTTGGTACTCTGTTTTAAAATATATATACCCTTCTTTACTAGCAATGGTAATGTTGTGTTATGTACATGTACTTGGTTAGAGTACGTATTGCTATATTTATTTATAC
>JAZHEH010000187.1:0-12429 GCA_036589455.1 Ateles fusciceps
TGATTTATGTAGGGCCCAAAGATTGGTTGGACCAGGTGTGACTGGTTACTTGCATCTGAAGTGAGGACAGTCTCGTGGGACTGAGCCCTTAAACCTGTGGAGTCTGAGGCGAACTCCAGGTAGTTAGTATCAGAATTGTGTCAAATTCTAGGACTCTCAACTGCTGTTGGATGTTCAGAAAATTATTGGTGGAGGAAAATCCCATCACCATCCCACAGAGAGAAACTTACAGTCAGAGCAAGCAAGTAAATATCTACCTTTTGGTCCCAGGGGAAAAGATAAAAAAATAAGCATTTGTTTAATGACTCTAATCTGCTAAATACAGGTTGCCAGCAGCTGTTCATTGTCCACATGTGGAGCGGTACTACCTCTAACCTAGAAGTTGGGATTTTCTTTTAGACCTCTGAGGGGGTCACATAAAAACTAATAAATGGTAGAGATTCTTTCCCTAGAAATATTTCCACACACAAGAAAATATAGATATTAATAGAAAATATCAATGTGCACCCAGATCCTCTGAGATCTTACAAACCTGGGTTTTTAAATCATAGTAAGAGACAATGCTGAGGGAAGATGTGTGAATAATCATTTCACCATCACAGAATGTCACTCCAATAATCTAGAGTATGAACTGGGATAGACAAACACTTGATGTAATAACTTACTTTCAAGGGAATGGGTGGAAGGATGTTATTTATTAGTCACTGGTTCCGTCCAGGTACCAGATAAAGTTCTCATCTTGAATCACTGCTCTAAGAATTAAAATTTGTCATTCTTTTCCCCACCCCTCACACCCAGCATTTGAACCCTTTCCTACATCAGAATTCCACACTGTCAATAAAAGGAGTCAAACTCAGTAACATATTTGAAGAGATTTATTCTGAGCCATATATGAGTGACCATAGCCCATGACACAGCCCTCAGGAGACCGTGAGAACATGTGTTCAAGGTGGTTGGGGTGCAGGTAGGTTTTATACATTTTAGGAAGATATGAGACATCAATCAAATACATTTAAGATATAAATTGGTTCAGTCCAGGAAGGCAGAACAATTTGATGCAAGCGGGGGTGGGGTAGTGCTTCTGGCTTATAGGTAGATTTAAAAATGTTCTGATTGGTAACTAGTTGAGTTATTGTCAAGAGAAAGGAATGTCTGGGTTATGATAAGAGGTTGTGGAGACCAAAATTTTATCATGCATATGAAGCCTCCATGTGGCAGGCTTCAGAGAGAATAGACTGGAAATGTTTCCTGATCAGACTTAAGGTCTGTATTGATGGTAAATGCTGGTCAACTTTTCCTAAATTCTAAAGGGAAGAGGGTGTAATGAGATATGTTCAATACCTGCTTCCCATGATGGCCTGAACCAGTTTTTCAGGTTAACTTTTGAGTGCCCTGGCATAGGAGGGTGTCCATTTAAGATGGTTGGGGAAGGTGGCTTTGAAGTTTATTTTTGGTTTACAACATGTAAAGTGTGTGTGTGTGTGGTGGAATTTCGCTCTTATTGCCCAGGCTGGACTGCAATGGTGCAATCTTAGCTCACTGCAATCTCCACCTTCCAGGTCGAAGAAATTCCTTCGTGCCTCACCCTCCTGAGTAGCTGGGATTACAGGTATGCATCACATGCCTGGTTAATTTTGTATTATTAGTAGAGACGGGGTTTCACTATGCTTGGCTACACATGGTCTCAAACTCCTGATTCAGGTGATCCCCCACCTCAGCCTCCCAAAGCATTGGGATTACAGGCATGAGCCACCATGCCTGGCCTACAACATGTAAAGTTTTGAGAGGAGACAGAAAACCACCTCCCTTCCTAGAAGAGCAAAACACTGGAGTCACCCCTGCAGTTGATCATGGACGTGAGTCTTAGGCTGCGCCAGTCAAAGACCACCTGCTGTAGCAGCATCTTCCTCTCCAGCAACCTTAGGGTTCATTGTCTTGCACCAAGAGGATTAAGGACACTGACACATGAGGAGTGAGTTTAGGAGCAGAGGTTTAATAGGCAAAAGAGAGAAAAAGTAAAACAGCTCTCTCTCTGCGAAGACAGAGGGGCTCCTAAAGGGGAATTTTGGCCTGGAATGGGAGTGCATCGGATTTTATAGGCAGGCTTGAGGAGATGGTGTTGGATTTATGTAGGGCCCATAAGGTTGGTTGGAACAGGTGTGACATTTAAGCAGTTTGTAGGAAAGGCTGTTCATCCCACCCTAATCCTATTATGCAAATGGGCTTTCCATTTGGCTGGTCCCATGTTGTCTGCTCTTTACTGTACACATGGCTGGTAAAGAGAAAGGAAGTTGGAGCCACCATGGTGACCATGCCTAGTCCCAGATGTCCTTTTCCTTTTTGGCACAGCTGCCGCATTCACCTGTGAGAGCTTCCAGCTTGCTTGTTTATGTCTGAAGCTTGATTTTACACCCGGCTGTTTGGTAGAAAACAAAATGATTTGGGAGCCACTTTTCATTAAAAGGAAAACCTTACTGAGGACTTCCATACCCTCGCTATCTGCCTAGAATAATTTCTTCTTAACTCCTATATCACTGCCAGACTCTGAGCCGGAATTGAGGTGACACAGAGAGTCTGGGACTGTGCATAAGCCATTTTGCAGTAATGGTGGCTTAGTGGCAGTGGTAATGTCCAGATTCCAGGTGCAGCAACCGCAACTGTTCCTAGCCTAAGGTCCAGATTACCAGCAGCAGGGTGTAGAGGTGTGAGCAGTGAGGGTGTCTCTGTAGAGCAAGAGCAGAGGCAGTTGTTCCTCAGAGGGACCTGATCCAGGGTGGGCTGTGGATTCTGTTCCCGGATGTGTAGTTTACCATCTCGTTCTGTGGCCTTCCCCACAGTAAAATTTAACCCCAATAGCAGCTATACTCTTTATGTGTAAATTACAGAAATTTGTTTTCCATAGTTTACTATTAGAGAGTGAGTGAGAAATCAGTGTGTGAAGCAGTGTCAGAGCAGCATTCAGAGGTGTTCTTTGTGAGAGCCACATCTGGAATTGTCTACCTGGCCTCTGCCCCATGGTGGAGAGATCAACAGGGAATATCACATCTCATAACTGATGATGTACAACCTCCCTTTTCTTTCTGAGGAAAAGAGCTGCAAAAACCAAGCTTAAAGACTCCACCGGACCCAGCCACCCTGGGCACTCTCGCATCACTGATGTCAGTGTTTCCCAATCTGGCTGAGCAACAGGATTGCTGCCGGGGGCTTAGAAAATACTCAGGCCACTCCCCAGAACCCCTGTCTCACAGAATTATGCACAACACCCAGAAATAACTTATATAACAAGCCCTACAGGCGAGGCTCATGCACAGAGACAGTGTGGGATCCTGGTGTTCTTGCTACTCCAAGTGTGATGTGGAGACCAGCAGTAGGGGCTCCAGCCTTGTCATAAATCCCAGAGTCTCTTGCTTGACTCCAGACTTCCTGGATCTCAGCACCACATCCAGGTGATTCCTGTGCACATGGGAGGTCCTGGTCTAAGTGTCCTGCTTAAGCGTGGGGTCAGAACTGTGCATTCTGGGCTGGATTGGTCTGATCAAGATCCCTTTGAACTGGAGGTTAAGGGGTTAGTCCTTTCACTCATTATTTTCCATTGCCGATCGCCCCCGTGGTGCCCTCATCCAGGCTGGAGGTTTTAGTATCATTTATATGGTGTGACCTCCTAAGTCCATTTCTCCAGCCCAGTCCTTTCCCTGAGACTCTGGAATTCCATAACAGAACTGCAGCTCCCTCACCTGCATTCCTCGTCAGACATCTCCTCCACTAAGTATTGGGATACCAGGTACCCCATCTCCACTAACAGCAACTCCACCCTTCCTTCTACTCACTCATTTTACAACTGTGGATGTCCTTATTTCTCACGCCACGGATACAATCCATTGGCAAATGCTGTGCGTCCATCTTAAAATGCATCTCAAGTCCCCTCCGTCCCACTATTTCCCCTCCTCACACCCTGGTCAAGGTAACGGCATCTTCCCAGCCTGGAATGCTGCACTCACTTCCCACTATTTTGGATTCTGCTTGCCTCGTCCCCTCACCTCTCAATTCCATGCTCAGCACGAGCAGTCACAGAAATCCTTTAAAAGAAAAATCATATCATGGCCCTCGTCTGCTAAAGCTTGTCCTCTAACTCCCCATCCTACTCAGAGCAAAGGTCAGATCCAACCCCACTCCCCTCAAGCCCACCTGCTGTGACCGTGCCTCTCGCTGCATATGAGTTTCTCTCTGTCTAGCGCTCCTGGCCTCCTTGCTCTTGCGGGAACAGACACCTTCCTGTCCTAGTGCATTTGCCCTGGAGGTGCCCCCTGCCTCAAAGGACTGCCCCGACATCTTTATGGACACTCACATGTACCTCCAACTCTTTCCTGAAAGGTCACCTTTGCAACGTGGCGCACACTGACCACCCAGCACGACAGCCACCTTCCCTGTCCCCACTCTTCATGACCTGGATTATCAGCCTCACAGCCCTTACCACCTTCTAGCACTTTCCTTCCTTACTCTGGTTATAGTGTATATCTCGTCTGCCTCTTCCCACTGGAACATATGCTCCAAAAGGCCGGAGGAGATTTTCTGAGTTTACTTCAGTGATGTTCCCCAGATGCAGAACCATTCAAATGTCAGGTGAATGAATGATCACTGTAGAGCACCTCCTATTCTAGACAGGATCTTTATTAACACAGCCTCAGGCCAAGTGCTGTTTTGTGGCAGTTACAGCTCAAGGTCCTGTCACACTGACATCCAGGCCCCCTGTGTTTCTCAGCAGTACTGCTTGTGTCCTCCCTCTCTCACCCTCCTCCCACACCAACACCCCCGCACGCTGCAGCACACAACAGGTTTCTCTCTTCAGGAAAGAACAATTCTAGACTATGGACCCAATTTAACAAACAAATATGAATCTAAATTACTCTCTGCTTTAGATTCATGACTTAGGATTGGAGCCAGCACCAAGATCACTAGAACCAGGGCAGGGAGAGAGGGCAGGAGAGCAGAGCAGAGAGGAGCCCTAGAAGGAGGGCAGGAGCTGAATGGGTCTGAAAATTTGTCTCAGAAAGCACAGAGACTCCCGTGTGCAGGGGCCGCCCTGGGTAATGTGTAACTCTCTGTGGTCACAGCTTTTGCTGGACAAGTTTCCACTGAAGGAACAAGGACAATGGAGCAGTGAAGCTGACCCAGCTGAGGACTGACCACATAAAGCCCATGATGGACTCAGCAGCAACTGGGCACAGGCCCCGCCCACACTCGGCTCCTCACAGCCTTCTCCATCCCCACCTGCAACAGACTCAGCACAGCGAACATGCGGATTCTGGAAGGTTCTCAGGTCTTTATTTCCTCTCAAATTTTAGGGATTGACTTATTTAATTAATGCATCAACCTTTCATTGCAAATATTTAAGGAAACAAATTTATATTCAGATTCTTATTTTCAGTAGGGAAGTAAGAGTTTAGCTAGTGCACTAGTGAAGTTGAGACAGAGATGGAGACAACCAACCCCACCTCTCTGGAACAGGAAAGATGACTGGGGAGGGAACACAGGTCAGCGTGGGGACAGGGGTCACGGTGGACATGGGGTAGGCTGTCTCTCCACCTCCTCACATTATGCTAACAGGGACGCAGACACATTCAGATGCCTTTGCAGAAAGAGATGCCAGAGGCTCTTGAAGTCACAAAGGGGAGGGATGAAGAAATCCTGCATCTCAGTCCCACACAAGGCAGCTGTCTCAGGCTGCAGAAAACAATAGTCATGAACAAATTCATGTCAGTCATGGTAAGTGATGATACTCTGAACAGCCCACCACACACTAGAAATGTCCCAATCAAAGAATCCCCATTACCCAGTCCTTTCCCCTCTGCCCCTAACCCTGCCCACTTCAGACCCCCAGAATCTCACCTTTACAAGCCGTGAGAGACACATCAGAGCCCTGGGCACTGTCAGCTGACTGGGGTAGAGAAAAAAACAAGATGTGGACAGAGCCCGAAGGAGATGTGGGACAGGAGGAATTATGGGGTGGGTGAGCTCCTCCACACTCCCGCCCCCACCACTTACACACAGCCTGAGAGTAGCTCCCCCTTTCCACCTGTGGGAAGAAAATGTCCTGTGAAAGGACTGGGAGGAGGCAGGGCCATGAGATCTTAGTGGAAACTCCTAGTCTTGGACCCAAGAGAAGTTTCCAGAACTATGACTACAGACCCAGGGCAGGATCAGAAAACACAAGGAAAGCAGGTGTGGGTCCTGGACCAACCGCCCTCCTAAGGTTTGTCCTTAGCAGGGATCTTCCCTGACTTGTGAATGCTGGAATCAGGACCCCAACACCACAATCATCAAGGTGATACATCTGTCCTTCATTGTCACATGTGCTTCACAAAAAAATAAGTGCTGGCACACAGGGCCCCAGGCTGGGTCGGCCCATGTGTGGATGATGGTCCTTCCCAGTAAGGAGGCAGAAGGACACTTCTAGCTGGGGCTTGAACCCCAGAGGGACAATGAAACCCAGACCCCACTCCTCATCCTTTCCCTACCTGAGCTCTTCCTCCTCCACATCACAGCAGCGACCACAGCTCCAGTGACCACAGCTCCCAAGACAGCCAGGCCAGCAACAATGCCCACGATGGGGATGGTGGGCTGGGAAGATGGCTCTGGGAAGGAGGGGAAGGTGAGGGGCCCTGACCTCCAGGCCTCAGCCCTGACCCTGCTGAGGGCTCCAGAAGGGCTCCTGCTTTCCCTGAGATGAGACATGACCCCCATCCCCCTCCTTACCCATCCCCCTCCTTACCCCATCTCAGGGTGAGGGGCTCCAGCAGCCCCTCGTGCTGCACATGGCACGTGTATCTCTGCTCTTCTCCAGAAGGCACCACCACAGCCGCCCACTTCTGGAAGGTTCCATCCCCTGCTGGCCTGGTCTCCACAAGCTCAGTGTCCTGAGTCTGGTCCTCCCCATCCCGCTGCCAGGTCAGTGTGATCTCCGCAGGGTAGAAGCCCAGGGCCCAGCACCTCAGGGTGGCCTCATGGTCAGAGATGGGGTGGTGGGTCACGTGTGTCTTTGGGGGATCTGAGCGGAAGAGTTAGAAAATTCAGGCACTTTGCATCTCTCATGGGACACCCCAGCAGCTCCCATGTGACCATCCTGAGAATGGACAAGACACCTGGGGTGGGAGGGAGCACAGAACCCAGACACCAGCCTGGACACAGGCACGTGGGATAATCTCCTATTCCTTGGAAAGTTCTAGTCTCTGAGAGAGCGAACAGCAACTTCTGGTCCTGACCTGAGTGGAGGCCGAGGGACTCAGAAAAGCTGGAATCAGGCATTCAAACACACCGAGTATGAGGCAGAGAACAAGGCCTGAGAGAAAAGTCACAGCACCCAAGGCTGCTGCAAGAGTCAGAGGGGACACCTATCGGTATTCCAGGGACTGTCTTCCCCTCCATTCCCTCGGAGAAGTTATCCCTTAATTGTCCTAGTGAGCAGAGGGGGCCCTCAGAGGAAACTCAGGAAAACTCATGCCATTCTCCATTCAAAGGAGGGCAATATTCTGATGCTGATCCCATTTTCCTTCCCTCCTCATGGGAGGCCAGACCGGGAGATGTACAGGAGATGAGGAAGACTCCTCACTACCCCTGGTACCTGCGCGCTGCAGCTTCCTCCTTCCCGTTCTCCAGGTGTCTGCGGAGCGACTCCACGCAGGTGCTCTCCAGGTAGGCTTTCATCTTCTCCGCCTCATGGGCCGCCTCGAACTTGCGCTGGGTGACCTGAGCCGCCCTGTCTGCCGCGGTCCAGGAGCGCAGGTCCTCGTTCAGGGCGAGGTAATCCTTGCCGTCGTAGGCGCCCTTGTCATATCATCGGAGGAGGCGCCCATCAGGCCCCAGGTCGCAGCCATACATCTCTGGTAGGTGTGAGACCCTGGCCCCGACCCCGAGGTCAGCCCCTCCCACTGAGCCCCGCCCCCGCCCCCACCTACCCGCGGGGATTTTGGCCTAAACTGAAAATAAAACCGGGTAAAGGCGCCTGGGGCTCTCCCAGGAGGAGGGTATGGACGGGTTCCGCAGCCTCGGGGTGGATCTTGGAGACTTAGGGAGAATCGAGCCGTCTGTGGGTAATAGGGAGGGCTCGTGACCTGCGCCCGGGCCGGGGTCACTCACCCGCCTCGCTCTGGTCTGTAGTAGCAGCGCAGGTTCCGCAGGCACACTTGGTTTGTCTGTGCGCGGGCCTTGAGGGTCCGTGTCTGCAGGTCCCAATACTCCGGCCCCTCCTGCTCCATCCAAGGCGTCCGCGGCTCCCCTCTCGGAATCGCGGCGTCGCTGTCGAACCGCTCGAACAGCGTGTCGTCCACGTAGCCCACGGCGAAGAAGTGGGGCTCCCCGCGGCCGGGCCGGGACACGGCGGTCTGGAAATACCTCAAGGAGTGGGAGCCTGGGGGCGAGGAAGGGCTGAGACCTACCCGACTCTCCTCCCGGCTGCGGCTCCCCGGGTCCTGCGCCCCAAGGGCGGTCCCCTCGCTCCTGCCCGCAGAGGCCGTTTCCTCTGCGACCCCGCACTCACCCGCCCAGGTCTCGGTCAGGGCCACGGCCGCCGAGAGCAGCAGGAGGAGGGTTCGGGCGCCATGAACCCATCCTCGGCATTTGGGTAGAATCTGAGTTGCGAAGGGTGACTGGCACTTTAGAACCGGGACCGCGGCGACGCTGATTGGCTTCTCTAGAAACCCAACACCCAATGGGAGTGGTAATTGGAGACGCGTCATGAGTATCCGGGATGAAAGACCGGACACAGGTTGGGAGAGGAAGTGAAACTCAAGGGAGTGGGAATCCTCAGTGCTGCGCCTCCCCAGTGCAGACAGGGCCCTCAGAGCCTGAGACTCTGAGAGCCACGCCTGGGCCCTGGGACTTTGTCCTGATCCCTCTCTACACTAAGCCTCTTTGTCACACTGTCTGCCTGAGTCCTGGTCAAGGACTTGCCTGTGGAAAACAGGGTGGGATCCCCAGGCTTCGCCCAGCCCCTTCCCCTTCACTTGTCGTCCTGGAATCCCCGTCCCTGAACTGGATTCCGTGCCTCCCACTCCTTACCTCTCCGCTTGGACTCTTGTACGGGCAAACTCACCACAGGGAGCTTGACTCCAGAGAGTGAGCTTGCCCTGGGAATGGAGGAGGTGTAGAGACAGAGGTTTTCTCTCTAAACCTGGTGAAGTTTTTCTGAAGGCACCAGATATTCTCATAGAGACCAGTTTCCTTTTTGTTTATTAAAACAGTAGGTAGCACAATATTGATAATCCCTGAATGATTGGAATTCCAATCTGTAAAAGACCTGTGTCAAAATAGCATTACAATTAAACTCTCAAAGCTCCTGTTTTACTTTCCAGGACTATGAATCTTTGACTCTGGGTTGTGGCATTTAAAATTATCTTCGTTCCTTAGCCCGAGTTTCTCTGTGTGTGAGTCCAGAACAGGTCCTGAATACAAAGAAGCAGAGTTTGTACTGTGTATGGCAACCGGGAGCCTGTAGTTACCACCTTAAAGTTACAAGTGCTCCATGTAGTCCCAATGTTCTTCACCAATGCACCAGCACTGCCTGTTTTCTTGAACCATGCACATCTAAGCAGTGTGCATATTTTATTTAGACACTTGATATTGTTGTAACCCCCTTTATAAAAAAATCATGAGGAGGCCATTAGTTTTTAGGCAGTCCCACAAAATGTATTACATACCGAATGCAAAGAACTCCCTGCTAGGCTCTTCCACTGCTTCAGACATGGATGAAGCTGGAAGCCATCATCCTCAGCAACTGACATAAGAACAAAAAATCTAATACTACATGTTTAACTCCTAACATGGGTGGGAGTTCGTAACAATGAGGACACATGGACATAGGGAGGGGCCCAGACTTACACCAGAACCTGTTGGAGAGTAGGGGAGCAAGGTGAGGGAACTTAGAGGATAGGTCAAATGGATGCAACAGGAAGCTGCCAGGGCAACTATACATATGTAACAAACTTGCATATTCTGCTCATGTATCCTGGAACTAAAAATAAAAGAAATTAAATAAAAAGAGAGAGTGCCTGTCTTATGTGTACATATATGTCCACTGAAGGCACCATTCACAATAGCAAAGACTTGGAGTCAGTGAAAATATCCATCAATGGGAGACTGTATAAAGAAAATGTGGCACTTATATACCATAAAATACTATGCAGCCATGAAAAGAATGAGATCATGTCCTTTGCAGGAACATGGATAGAGTTGGAGGCCATCATACTTAGCAAAGTAACATAGGAACAGAAAACCAAATACCACATATTCACACTTATAAGTGGGAGCTAACATGATGAGAAAACATGGACATGTAAGGAAGCAACATACACAGGGGTCTACTTGAGGGTGGAGGATGAGAGGAGGGAGAGGATCAGGAAAAGAAGCTAATGGATACTCAGCCTTAATACTTAGGTGGATACTAATGGGTACAGAATACCCTGCATAAGAAAACCCATGACATAAGTTTACCTAGGAAACAAACCTGCACATGTACTCCTTAACTAACAAAAAAGTCAAAATAAAAAATAAAAAGTGCATGATCGAAACAGCATATGGTTGAGTTTCCTGCTTTTCATAAACCAAGTCACATGATCTTAGTCCTTCACTGGAATGTTGATTCATGTAGATTTTTGTCATTATTGATATGAGAAGTTTTAGGTCTGCCATGCTCTTTTCCCAGTTTTTGTTTCTCCTGCTTCGTGCCAAACCAATGACTTCTTATTAGAAGCCATAGAAAGAAAAGTAAGTAGAATAACATCTTTAAAGTGTTGGAAGAAAAAAAGGCTAACTAAGAATTCTATATCCAGCACTAATGGCCTTTTAGGAAAGGCAAAATAGGGAGATGTTTCAGGTAAAAAGAAAATTAAGAGAATTTGTCACCAGTAGACCTGCACAATAACAATTTGTAAAGAAAATTCTTCAGCCTAGGGGAAAATGACACCAGGTGGAAAATGAGATTATCGGAAAAGATGAACATGGCATAGAAAATGCTAAATAATGACCTAAGTGCATAAGGCTAGTGTTGCGCCCCTCATTTACACTTCCTTTACATAGAACTGTTTAAAAATAAGAAAAATATTTTCTTGTGGTACTTATAATGTATATAGATATATTACATATAATATCTATACCACATAAGATGGACATATTAACTTGTTTTTTTAGAGACTAAGCCAAGCATCTACTCATCTATGACCCAGCAATTGCACTCTTTGTCACAAACCAACAGAAATGCGTGTATGTGTGTGCCAAAGTATATGAAATTATTATTCATAGCAGCATGATTTGTAAAATCTGGATACAACACAGTCTGTCTATTAACAGTGAGGGAAAGAAGTGTGAGCTATTTATAAAGTGGAGCATTGGACAGCCAGGGCAGTGAATAGGCTACGAACACACACAGCAAGACGATGAGACCCAGGAGCATGATGGTGACAGTCTAATGCCATTCAGCTAGAACTGGCAGAACTCATCTGTGTTAAAAACAAGAGTGGCTACTCTAGGGTGGGAGAGGGAGGCTTTATGATTCCAGGAGCCCAGTTCCCCAAAAGAGAGATGACATAAGAGACAATGTGCTTGTGAAACATAGCAAACACACACACACATGCTTACATAAAAACCTTGAAAGAGAGTTGTTGAAAACAGATTCCTGGACTGTACCAACAGGTATTCTGATTGGGCTCACAAACAATCAAGCGTATTGAAAATTATGAAAATCCTCAAAAGTTTATAGCAATAAATTGAATGCAGGAAAACAACTGGATCTCAGTAGCAGAGCTTAGTGCGATCACACTTTCCCTTTCCCTTGGTCCATTTCTCCCTCTAGCTCAGCAGTGGTCTTGAAGACAGCAGCCTGGGTTCCCAGTGTGGGTTCCTGGTGCCAGATGGAGCTGGGTCAATCTTGTACTCAAAAAATTGTAGGTTTTTTTTTTCCTCATCCCATGGGCAATTCCCTGAAAGATAAACCGGAAATGAGTTGCATTTTCCCCTACTTTGGTCTTTCTCAGGGAAGAAAGTCAGCCAAGGCAGAGAGCATTTGATAGAAAAATAAAAAGACTTTAAAAGCCAGTGAGTCAGCAGCTACTTCTTGGGCAAAAAAAAAAAATATGTATATATTAATTGGAGAAAAGTAATAGACATGTAGAAAAAACTGGAAGGGAAAGCTGGGAGTGAGATGGTCTGGGGAAGTGGGGTTTTGGAAAGTTTCCATATTCCTAGGAATCTAGATAACCTTGTACATGCTCATAAGGCACCTAAGAGAGTCCCTTGTTCACACCTCTAGCTGACTTTGGCAATATCTTCACAAGCAAGCAGGAAAGGCCGAGGCCGGGCTGTGAGCTCCCCAACTGACGATTGAAGGCCTGATTCAACCACACGCCCAGACCCTGGATGAAAGGTAGGCTTAAGGAGATG
>JAZHEH010001870.1:0-165500 GCA_036589455.1 Ateles fusciceps
CTTGGTGACATGTTGGTCTAGAAGTTACCACTAACCAGTAAAGAAACCCAACTTCTCAGTACCTATCTATAAGGACTGTGGCCTAGACTTCTAGTTTCAGCCTAGGCCATCATAAAGTGCACCACGTGGCAATGTTTTGTAGCACCTGAGTAACTACTACTTCTAATCCTCCCTCTAAATCATCATCTGCTACTGCGTACCTAGACTGCCAAATTTGTGGAGTGCCTTGTCGGTTAGGTCAGGCATAAGTCTCCTCCTGGCTCTACCAAACTCTAGCTGAGGGGACAAGTCTGCAAGTGCTGAGGCCTTGGACTCAACGGTTTATTACGTGTAAGTTGGGATGCGTGTTAAGCTCGTAGGGTCTGTCGTGTGAGGTGGTGTATCAAGGACTTAGCATGGTGAATCGCCTGTCACTAGGTCCGGCACCAATTCAAAGCTAAATAATGATGCGTTTATGGCCTATCACCTGTTGGTGTAGGCTTGGAGGGTCTACCACTGTTGGGCCAGGCTTGGCTAATCTAACGCCTGCTAATGGAGTGCGTGCTAGCTGATGGGGTGGGCTGAGTAGCGCTGTCTAGGATGGCTGACATTGCATCTGTTGGCAGTGGGCTGGGCCAGCAGCTGGAGTTATTGGACCATAGTCTCTATGGCCACAAGCAGGCTAGCTTGAGGCTGCTTCACATGGCGGGGCTCGAGCAGCAAGCATCTACAGCTTCAACTTGGCCTGTGTACTTTCTGCTCCACCACTACGCTGCACCAGCCAGTCCTGGCTGGGATTTAGATCTAAGTCCGCCTCTTCGGTGAATCACATGGCGGCTAACCTTCCATGATCTGCTTCACACTAAA
The DNA here is from genome assembly GCA_036589455.1 of Ateles fusciceps. Taxonomy (NCBI): domain Eukaryota; kingdom Metazoa; phylum Chordata; class Mammalia; order Primates; family Atelidae; genus Ateles; species Ateles fusciceps. The sequence goes on from JAZHEH010001870.1 coordinate 847, forward strand.
CAGGTTACAACAGTGCAATTTGGCCAGCCACCTCTCACCACTCCAGCCACCGCCCAGGCCGAGCCTTAACCGGGCACCACAGGCCTCACCCAGCCACGGTGATCTTTTAGATATCAAAATATATTAGTAACTGGCAAGGCTTGTGTATTTGTAGGGTGCTTGGCCACAACATCTTGATGCGCTTCACACGATGCTGGGAGGTGGTAATAATATGTTATTGTTCTGCTTGGAAATGAGAACTAGGAGAGGTTAGTCTGACCTGTCCTCCCTTGGGCACATTATTAATCCTGTAATAACAAAGTCCAGCCATTTTCACTCATTTTCATGAGTTATTCTAAGCAAAGAATGTGTCCTAATACTGCTCTGGATCTACAGTCATGAGCTTAGAAGAGCTTGAAAGTTGCTTATATCTTCCTCAGTTTCCTCAACTGTCAAGTCAACTGTAATAACTGGGGTTGGCACAATGGTTTTCATCCAGATAGGAGATCTATAATTGCAGGCATCTCCAAATTAACTTTATATTTCAGCAAGAGCACTTTAGTATTTAATTTATGATGAAATGATGCATAATGTCCTAGCCATTGTCCTAAGGTATTATTTGTTAGGGTAATAATGTTTTTAGTAATATGAGCAACTTCACTGTATTGTTTCTTAAATCTTTGCAAAGAGGTACTGATTTTGGTAGAGTCTTTAAAAATAGCATTCAAGACTACAGATTATTCTTGTAATCATATTCATTTTTCCCCAAGCCCCCCTAACTCACGTTTGACATGTAAGCAACTGGGATGATTTAAATAGTCAAAACAAAGTAAAGAGATGGACAGATTTACTTACTCCTAAGCAGGAAACCATGGTATGTTTTTAATATTAATATAAATTGGGTGCATATAAATGCCGTCAGTGAAGGAGGAGAGATGATTCCAGAGACTTGGTCTACAAATAATCTACATATTAGATGAAAACTTTCCAGTAGAGGAAGAAATGGCCTTTTTAATTTGTCATGGACTAAGTTAAATATTAAAGAAATAAAAGCGTGTGTAAAGGTATTTCTGTTTATATAAAGACAAGTAAGTTGTCAAAGATTCGGTACGAATCAGTAGAGAAATAGTTCACCGTATTAATCCAAAAGTACTTTCCAAAGAGAAAAGAAGGGGAAAATAACCCATGAAATAAATTCAAAACCCCAGAAGAATTTTCTCCCGCTTGGTAGCTTTTGTGAAGAAAATTTCCATAGCTTTTATTCCTTCATCTCATCGAGCTGAGCTGTAAAGGGAGTTAGCTCTTCTTCTATTGCATGGCCTGCTCACAGAACATGAGGCCTAAAAGAGTTTAAAGGGAATAGAGGAGGATCTGTGGAATATACTGATTAATGTGATTGAAACACTTTGTATGGAGAGGAAAAAAATTGTGATAGGACTTTCCTTAAGTCAATTGTTAAAACTCGATCAGTTCTGTTGTAGATTTAATAATGAAACATCCATGTAGATTCTGAAGTATCTTAAGTCGTAGTTGACATTGTTATCCGTTGTCTTATACATCAAGCACTAATGACAGTTCTAAAGCCATAGGAGTGTAGTTATTGGTGGTCTTGAAAAGCATCGACAATGCGAGTAACGCCTATAATGTTAACAAAAATGCGAAGGAAAATCCGATTCTTATGGAGCATGAGTAATGTAAGAGTGCCGATATGTATACATGTAAGTAAATGTAAGTCACACAAAGATCGGAGAGGGCGTGTGTGGATTTCTTTTTAATAATAGTTCTGAATAATTTGAGATATATACAAGAGTCTAAAATAAACCACTCCAGTGAACTGAGGCTCAAAAGCTCCCAAATCTTTCCTTCATTCTGGGTGGAGGTCACTGAGATGTAGCTGGTCGGGGGAGAAGTAGTTGGTGTGTGTAGCTTATAGTGGAAACTGAGGCTTGAACATAGTAAAACACGTCCGATGAGTCGCTTCACCACCTGGGACAAATGCTAAGGCTACCACTCCACAGCCCTTGATAGCTGCTAAATAGCTCCCTCTGAAATACTGTACCTGTCTTCTTGTCACAATGATGTAGTGATGTGGTCTGTGACCCTGGAACAAGACTTCCTAAAATTGTTGCTTTATTGTCATGAACAAACTAATATGGGAAGTGTGATCCCCCAACCCCCAAGATGGAATCTGCTCTGTACCAGGCTGGTGCAGGGCCTGATCTCGGCTCACTGCATTCTCTGCAGGTCACAATTCTCTTCCTCAGCCTCCATAGTGGATAGGTACTGCATAAGCCACTAATTATGTAGTAGAGGTGGGATTGCAGCCATTGGCCAGGCTCATGAACTCCTGACCTCAGTCACCTGCCTAGCCACCAGAAGTGCTGGGTCAAGGCGTGAGCCACCACACCAGCCACCAAGTGGTAAAAGGGACAAAGAAGAGCAGTCTTCTATAGGACACCTTACTCTTAGGATGACTCCAGGCGAAACATCCCAGAAATCATGGAGAGCATTCAGCTACAGAAAATCAAACAACAAAAGCACTGAGCACCGGTCAAAGAAGGAAACACTTAAAAGTAACTGTTCCTCTTGACATGCACTGGTGCTATGCCTTGATCTACAAATATGAATAAATCCTAGGTGCAACAATAATTCTGCTCTGCAGCTGTTCCAAAGTCTAGTAGAATGGGTCTGAGCAAGCCGAGTGTTGGTTCTGCTCCACGTATCTAGGGTATAATTTGATATGGCTCATGTCAAGACCAGTTGAATGTGATGTGGCGTGATGTTTTGCTCTGGTTGGTTGGTATACTATGGATGGCAATGGTATATAGCATGGTGTAGTGATCTGGCAGTGGAGGAGTGGGAGAGGGGTGGCAGTAGGAGTATGGGTGGTATAGGTGTGACGGAGCACGACTCTGCAGCTGGGGCACAGGCACAGCGTCCAGTGTGGTGGGAAGGGCTGGGCTGGCAAGGAGGGCAGCAGTGGCTGGCTGGAGTCAGCAGGGGCAGCAGCAGGGAGCCTGGAGCGCTATTAGCTGGAACAAAGGCCGACGCACTATGCTGGTAGGGACAGGGGCGCAGGGGACATCGCGGCAGCTGGAGGGGGAGGGGGGGGGTGCGGAGGGAGGGACACCTAGGAGCCCTGGCGGTGGCCACTGGCACAGCGGACCCTCCCGAGCCAGGCCCCAGGCCTGAGGTCTCCAGGCCTGAGAAGTCCTGGTCCTCCCATCCAAAACGCTTTTTCGGCCAGGAAGCCTCGGTAATCACGAGGAGGGGGCTCTCTTCTTGATGTGTAGGGATGACCCACTGCAGGGCGGCCCCGTGAGGCGGGTGATGAGGAACGTCACCTTCAGGGCGTCGCTCGGCAGACGTTTTGTGGTCCACGAACATGTAGGAGCCGGTCTGCACGATGAACTCCGGGAGCCGGTCGGTATCGCCGTCAACGTCAGGAGAAGGGAATGGGTTCCTCCAGCGACGCGCCGCGGGCATGAGTGGCCGGGCCAGGAGGGAGGCTGACGAGCTGCACCGACCGTCCAGTGGCGAGATGCTTGTTCCGCTGGGCTTCGCTACCGGTTGCGTGGGTGGCGGAGGCGTCGCCGGAAGTGGTGGTGTACGAGAAGGGGAGCCGGGCCGGGGCGGGCTGTGGGTGGAGCCTGGGGAGGCACAGGCGCCTTGCGCGAGCTAGCCCACAAAAGCCTAGTGGCTGGTGCACCATAATCACAATGCAGGGAAATTAGAGGGCTGGAGCAGGGCTGATGCTGGAGCAGGTCACCTGAGGGCATGAGGGGGGTGCACATCTGTGGGCTCTCAGCATGGTGGGTGCAGAGTGAGTCTTGTACTGGAGAGCAGAACATCCATGTTCCGCAGTTCCGTGACCTGCTGCACCCCCTGACCCCTCACTGGTGACCCTCAAATCCTTTCAAACCCTGAGCTATGGACACCACTTGGTGGATTATGATAGCATTGCTTTGTTGGTGCTATGTCTAGCCAGATCTACCCTAGCCTGGCAGGTGTGGTCGCTTTGCAAGATAGACTAATGGGAGAATGCAACTATTTAGCAAATATAATACGAGTGGCATATTAGAAGGTAATGTACATGGACAGTTAATGGAAGGCGAGAATCGTCAAATGCTTAATTTGATGTTAAACACAAAGGAGGAGTAATAGATTAATTATAGAAGGAGAATACAAGAGAAAATAAAGTGACCAGATGTTTTCCAACACAACATATACTGTTGATGCAAAAAGATCAGAGGAAGAGAATGACAAACACAACTTGGAAAAGGGGAGGGAAGTGACATCACTTGTATCCTGATTTTGACTGTGTGCCTAAATCACAAAGCTAGAAAAGTAATTCACAGGCTTCCTGTACAAGAATGACCTCTAACAAATGTACCAATGTAGTTAAAGGCTAAATTTGGAAAAGCAATTCAAAGGAATGGGATTTAGTAGTAAACCTGAAAATTATAAATTACTGTAGTGAAGAGCTTATTGTTGAAGAGGAAAACAAAAAAAATATAGAAAAAGTGGAAGGATCCCTGATGTGGGGTAGGACATTGGACATTTGCAAAGATGCTAATTTATTATGTGGATATGAAGGAGTGTAGATTATGCCACGGTCCTGCTGCAGCAGTGAAAACTGAAGGAAATGCCGCGGATATGAACTAGATGCCGCTATACCATCCAACAAGGTAAACACAACAACTTGCCTTCACCTGTGAGTGCAACATCCTAGTAAGTGCATAACCTCACATAGGCCGAGGGGCGTGGATGTTGACAAATGTCAGGAAAACTTGTTCTAAAGTGTGTAGGTCGTGCTAAGTTGATATAATATAAATACAACTGGTGATAGCCATATGTGGCTGATGCGGCAACACTTCTTATCTAGTTTGGTCCCATGACATTGACCCTTAAGGGCACATTATATATCACATTGCATATGGTCATGGTGACCAGATGTGGTCCGGTGTGGGTGGTAGTGGCCTAGCCACTACAGTCATCCTCTGCTAAATTTGAATAGGCCATTTAATTTATAATATCTGTATAATATCTGAATCTCATTGTGGTAGTTGTCTCTTTCTAATGATCTAATTGTTGCAGCGTAGCTTGCTAGGTAGCACTACCCTGCTAGGCATAACTTGTACTGTTGAATGCATGTCGAGATGCACTGCATGGCAACTGCTATGGGCTTGCCCTGCTACCAGAAGGGCCACCACTAGGGCTGTAACACTAACTCCGGTCCGACCGCTCTTCTGCTGCTCTGAAGCTTCCTGATGAAGCCAAGCCTACTACATCATCTGGTGCCTAATGTGGGGATGGCCGGAAAATGCAGAGGCAGCGGTCGAGAGGGCGGCGTGGAGGCGAGCACCGTGGAGGAGATGAGATCCCTGGATGACCGGGCAGCAGGGTCCGTCTGATTGAGGCAGCAAACTGTAACACGAGGTTATAACACTCGGCCACTAATGTGAAGAGCTCTAACATGCAAACACTCTCGGCATAGTCTCCTGAGCAGGTGGAGGCCAACGGAGGGCTGTGTGACGGCCATGGCTGGCGGTGCTTGCCACCTTGTGTGAGGGGCCCGACTGTCTTGGCTGGCTGGTCACGGTGCATGAGCTCGGACCTTGTTAACAGCTGAACCTGCGGCGGACTGGTGGAGGTCGGGGAAGCATCACCCAGGCCCACATGGAGACTGGTCAGCACCAGTTAGGCATATGAAGATGGGTGAGTGTCCCTCTGCCTATCCTTGATATAGGGTAAACCCGGAAGTGGGCTCTGGCTAGGTGGTAAATTCAAAGTCCCATAATTTGGGTGTGCAAGGCATGCCTGACCACCTCATCTGTCACCCCTTCTGTTGATTCTTTCTCCTCTAATGCTACTGTGGTGGTGGAGAGGTACCTCAATGGCTGTTATGGGTCTGATGGGTTGCTGGTTGTGTTGTTTGCCCTAATGCTCTGGGGTTTTTGACATTTGCATCCCTATTAGGATGTGGATTATAGCCCTTGCACTTGGAGAACCTTGGTCTTTGATAGGGTTTTGGTTTGTGTACCATCCAAATATCACGTAATTGTAACTACAAATGTTGGGGGAGGGGACTGGTGGAGGTGATTGGATCATGGGGACATTTCCCCTTGCTGTCTTGTGATGGTGATAAATTCTAGTGAACTAGTTGTTGAAAGTGTGTGGCACTTCCCATCTACTACTCATGCTCTGCCATGATCAGCATAGTACTTGTTCCGTTAAGTTTGTGCTGTGACTGTAGCTGCTGAGGCTGCTGCGCCATGCTCCCTCCACAGCCTAAGACTGTGGGAGTGTGTTTAAACCTACTTCTTCTGAGTACCAGTCTCATGTAGTTCTTTATAGCAGGTGTAAGTGACTGAGTAGAGTGCTTGTTTCTGCACTGAAGTGGAAATTATAATTTCCATCACAGCCATTGTAGGCCTATCCTGTACCGTACCCTTTGCTCTAATTAACTGCCTTGCTAGAGCTCGGTTTAGTCGAAGGGACCAGGGGTTCCAACCCTCAGGCCTCAGGTGGTAGGCGACGTGATAAGTCCTGCTGCTGAAACACTTTGGTGTCTCTGTCTAGGTGATTATACAGTAACTAAACTGTAAGGTCTACTTGGCTGTGCACCCATATCTTCCTCCCTTCCACAATCACTTTCTATTGTTTTTAATCCTTCTGCCAACTTGAAATGCTTTCTTCACTCTGTTGAATGGGTCATAACATTCTGCTCCACTCATATCTTGATGATCTACTTGTAATGCTTTGCTACCTACACTTAGCCTTCTCTGTAGGAGGAGGTGGATTTTTGAAAGGGAAAGTAAGGCTATTTGCTAGACTTACCTGCAAAGCCGAAACCTCTTGTACATATTTTTATTGGACATTGGGAACAATGGTGAGCATCCTTGGAGGACTTCACCATGGGTGTCTTTTGGCAATTGAAGACAAATTCAAATTAGGACTTGAAGAGAAAAAGAACTCATTTCTATTGCAACATCATTTGGGTCTAATACAATTGGAGAGCCAGGAAATTTGGTCTAAAAATGGTTCTTATGTTAAAATATAATACTATTTTACAATTAGGCTTGTATCAGAAGGAGAACGGGGAGAAGTTCCTTATGTGAAGGCTTTTGAATGCCGTCTACCAGGATCCTGATCTAAAGGATAGCTGTAGATGTATCAGATTCATGTTTACTCCAGGCACAAAGCTGTGCTAAGATATCATAGATAACCCTGCTGGCTCCACTCCACTTGGAAGGTACACCCACCTGGAGCCTCCACGGTCCTGCAGTAAGGGGAGTTACCATGGGCACAGATTAGCCCTAAGGTCATCAGGCACCTCTGCCTTATCCAACTAGCCCTAGCCTATCCCCTGTTGCCTCGGGAGTAACAACCCGTACCACCAAGAGTGGGGCCTATAGCCCCTAAGATCGACATGTTGGTTGGAGGTAGCTGATGAAGATGAGTGATAGGTATATGTACCATTTTCTATGTGTGGACTTATCCAAGGGGAGAAATTTCACTAGTTTGGAGGATACAGTGGGAACTGTACTAGAATGGTCGGTGGTAGTCCTCTGAGTTGACTTGGCATGACTCTGCACTGTATTATCCACTCTGCTGTACCATTGAGAGGAGAAACAAAGGATTCTAGGTATGATAAGATATGAATTTCAGATGGAGTGGCCAATAATATCCAAGGTCATGCCATTTATGATGTGGGGAGGAGATAAATGCTTATTTCACCTTAATGGAATTACCAGAGGGGTTCCCAAGAGCTGAACACAGAGAAATCACATGCTACTTTTTTTAAGAGAAGGTACGAAGTCCGTGGTTAACACGGCACTATTTTATGACAAGTTTGAGGAGTGATTCAGGAAATTCTGAAATACCACTCTCTTCAGGGCCACTTGACTGGAGATCCTCAGGAAATATACTAATGCAGACCCTGACTCCTGAAGGTAGAGTTCTCCTGGGGTGTGTAGTTTATACTGAATCTGTATATGACATTAGGAGATTTACATAAGGCAGCAATGGACCCCAAATCCCCATGAGCCAACTTTTAAATATGGCCTTTGTAATTTACAGTAATAGGGACGATGTGAGAAGAGGTGAAAACCAAAGTAATAGCAAAAAGTGCTATTATTTGTGGCTGCTTTAAGCCCCGTACTGCCTTAGGGTTACTGATGCCAAGAAAGTGTTGCAAGCGTGGTGTCCGGATGCCAGATGAAAGCCTCTGACTTCTTGACCCCTGGCCCAAAATCAGGTGTCGATAGCAAGAGGAACACCTAAAGGAAGGCTGCCCTAGCTTAAAAAGAATGCTGAGCTACCAGATCCATAATAGCTGAAGACAAGATGACAAGGCCTGAGTCCCTTAAGGTTCCCACTGGACACCTTACCATCTCCAGCAGAAGAGCCTCAACAACTCACTAATGAATTTGTCCTAACCACCCCCAACCCCTGCCGCACCATTACCTTGACCTGGGAGTTTGGGTACCTATCTCAAGTATCCTAATGACACTATGTTTTTGCGCTCATTGTTGTGTTAATGACACAAAGTGGAAGATTCCCTGACATGCTGATCCAATCCTAGTTGTAGTAATAAATTCCTGAGGCCACAGATGTCAATGGAATCCCACCTGTAGAAAACCACACATGGTGCTTCCTCCTGGATAGGAACATGCGAGGAAAGCAACTGCCTAAGTCAAAGACAGTATCCCTTGTGGAAAACAAGGGATGTTTGACTCCCCCACTGGAGCAAGGGAAATACTCTGTAGATACGACTGGTAACAAAGGATTATGCATCGCTCTCCACAGACTTGGATTACCAACTGGGCTTATTTTGTCTGTGGCCATGGATTAAGAAGAATCCCACACCATAACCACTCCTAACTCTGAGAGCTCCTGTTTGAGTGGCTTGTATATGCGAGCCACAATGAGGTAAATACTATGGCCACCGTTGCCCCTATCTGGGGTCACCATCTATAATCTGGCGAGGCGCCAGGAATATCATAAATGAACGAACAATAGGATTAATACTAAGGCAGATCAAGACAGCAATGGACTAGTGGCCCTGGGGTGGCTTCTGCAGGTTGGTCAATCCTTAAGGAACTTGACTCAAACCCTCAGTCACTGGCCTGGATATAGGCCAGCATTGAACCGGTCCGAGTCCTAGATTCTTGACAAATGTCATCCTAACAACTAGCATTGATATTGCTCACTTGAACAAGCAGTGACTGTAGTTGTGGTATGCAGCCGATATAATGTACATTAATAACTCTGGAAATCCAAGGTTATCATCAAGATCTACGAACAGGCTACTGGTTGGATGGTGGCACTGACCAGCTATATCTAGTAGCTGTCCGAGGTATACTGGCTCCTGGTTTGCTGCCTGCGTATACTAGCTTGTGTCTGTAATTTAGCCTGCTTGTAACCACTTAGTAAAGTTGTAACTAGATTATAGTGAAATCCATGTAAAGAATGCTGGCACAAGGCTTCCAACGCATCCTATTGACCTGAGAATGAAAACATCCTGCTTTGGGCCCTTAGATCAGGTATCTAGAAATTTTACTCCTCTAATGCTAGGCAGGCCTATGCCATAAAAACAAGGCAGAGCAACTCCGAAGTGGATCTACGTCTGCTGCCTGTCCTTGAAGGTACAGGAGGCATATATAATCTCTGAGGAGGGAATGAGATAAGGAAAGAGTAGGACTTATTTCTAAACCAACCGGACAACCAGAATAAGCAAATCGCCTCAAAGCATCCTCTAGTTGCCTGTCCATGAGCATAACACTCCCACTCTGGTAGTGGCAACCCGCGTGGCAGCACCCAAACTGCTGCCCATTTTGTAGAGACTTCTTGAATAACCTACCCTGTCCATGTGGTCAAAGTGGCTATGATACATAACCACATCCCCACACACTACTATTTTGGGACACAATTTTTATGCGGATATGTAGTAGTGTATATGTTTATAGGTGATCTGATAGGGCATGCAATGCATAATAGTAAGTAGGGTAAATGGGATATGCATCACCTTGGGCATTATATCTGTAAATAATTAGGTAATACTCTTAGTTATTTAAAGTGTAACAGTGCTTGACTATAGTCACCCTGTTGTGCTAGCAAATATTTTGTCTCATTAATTACTTAAATATCTTTACCAATTTAACCCTATACCACTTCCCAAGCCCCATGCCTTCCCACCTAGGTAGTCCATCCTCTATACATGCTGCATTGCCTATGACTAACCCTGTACAATAACATCACTGAGCTGACACTCCTCTGATCAGCTGCTTTCTCCATCACTGGCTCGCTCTTGAATTTGTTCCTGACCAAACCAAGCCAGCTATGCATAGCTGGCTGTGATGCCAATTGTGGCCAATGCTGCAAATAAGAGTATATCACTGTTCTGGATACAAAAATCGATATGCAAAATCAATTGGTATTTGTGTATAACAGCAATATTTAATAAATAAAAATTTAAAAAAAAACTCCTCATTTAAATGATACCAAACTATAGAGTGTTTAAATTAACTAAAGATGTATATGCAAGGCTCTAAAGAAAACACTTTAAGTGCTTATTTATATATATTTAGAAAAATTAAATGAATGTAAAGTTACACTATGTCATAGATTGCAACTAAATATGTAAAGACTCTGAACCCGAAAAGATTTGCATTAGCACATGTAAACTATAAAGCAATAGTGATACAGACACTTAATAAATATAAATGATGTACACATAGATAAATAGATAGACTAGACAGCCCAAACTCGCACCTATGAGCCTACTTTCATGGCTACTTGATGTATAAATAGTAGCACTGCAAGCATTGAAAAGGAAAGTGTTTCAACAAATAGTAGACAACTCGTTCTACATTTTGGAAAGAAATAGAAAATAGAACCCTACTTCACACCAGATTGTGGAAAACAATTCTAGGTATATTTAGACCAAAATGTCATAGGCAAAATGATAAAAGTTAGTAGAAAAAATGTAGAGCAGTTATGCACACCCTCTGGGTATGGAAGGATTTATCAAACAAGTGCAAAAAATTATAATTATAGTAGGGATGCAGTCTGAAAACCACATAATTAAGACCTTGTTCATCAAAAGACAACATACTAGGAGGGCAAGGCCAAGTGTCCGTGTACTAAATATAAGTGACAATGGCTTATACAAGCACATAAAAGACTCTTGCAATCAAAAGAAGGAAACTGAATCGCTAGCGATCATGATGGCCTAGAGCAACAAAACATGTCGAGGAAATCCCGGTGGCCGCATCATAATCATCAGAAAAATGCGCAGTGAAACCACAATGTGATACCATTGTACACCCACCCAAACTGACTAAACTTAATGGACTAGCAATATCAAGAGATGGTGAGGGTGCAGATGGAGTAGGCGATTTCTTTTTTCTTTTGGACCCGGTGAAGTGCTAAAGTAGGCAATTTCCATATACTGCTGTTGAGAGCACAGAATTAGTTGAATCCTGGCATAGGGGAGAGAGTTTGCTGTTTGTTATGTCTTAAGATGACAGATACATCTCCCTTATGACCCAACCATTTTCCTCTTAAATATTTACCCCCAGTGATGAATTACGCATGTGTACACCAGGACACAAGCAAAATAATGTTGCGTGTCAACATATTGCGATAACCCAAATTGGAAACAACTTGAATTCTCATTGAGTGTAACCTGGATAAAATAATTGTGATAAGATTGTGTACAATGGAACACTATCAGGTAACGAACATGAAAAAGTGAAATAGCCACGTGGAAAATCCTCGATGATTGTGAAAACATAGTCTAGAATGCAGACCAAAAAAAGTATGCACTGGTATGATTATATTTCTATACACTTTAAAGCCATGAAGAAAACTATGTTGCTTAGATTTGTGTATTTAGAAGGTAGACTCTATAAGAAAACAAGAACTGATTACTGTAAAGGACATCATGATTTTGTCTAGGAAGAATTGCTAGATTGTCAAAGGGAATGGATTGTGACTGCTGCTGATGTATTTCTTATAAATATCTGGGTGGGGCTGCGGCCGTGGTGGCTCACGCCTGTAATCCCAGCGCTTTGGGAGGCTGAGGCAGGTGGATCACCGGGTAGGAGTTCGAGACCAGCCTGGCCAACATGGTGAAGCTCTGTCTACTACTAAAAATGCGAAAATTAGCCAGGGGTGGCGGCACGTGCCTGTAGTCCCAGCTACTCGGGAGGTTGGGGAGGCAGGAGAATCACTTGAACCCAGGAGGCAGAGTTTACAGTGAGCCGAGGATAATGCCACTGCTCTCCAACCTGGGCAAGAGAGTGAGACTGCTCTCAAATATATATATATATGTATATATATGTTGTGTAGTTATAGGAATGTTTACTTACAATAGTTTGATAAACTGTACATTTAGTCTTTATGTACTTTTCTGTATGTATCTTTTAATAATTAAACAGATTAAATTATGTGTTGCCTATTTTTTTTTTTTTTTAATTTTTGAGGTTTTAGCTGGGTGTGGTGGCTCGGTGCCAGTAATCCTAGCTCTTTGAGGAGGCTGAGGCAGGAGGATCATTTGAGCCCAGGAGTGAGCTATGCTGATACTGCTGTATTCCAGCCCGGGCAACACGACGAGACTCTTTTTCAATACCTGGTACTTTCTCTTCTCTGTTTACGCCCTGACTTTGCACAGAGTTAATATGAGTTATTCTATTGGTAACCTGCATAATGTTAAATAATAAGTCAGTAAGCCTCTATTTTTTTTTCTTTTTTTCTTTTTAAAGAGAGAGAGAGGAAAGGAAGAAGAAAAAAAATGAAATAAAGAGAAAAAGAAGGAGGAAAGAAAAAAAAGGGAGAGAGAACGGGAATCTTGCTACTATTGCCCAGGCTAGAATGCAGTCTACAAATGGATATTAAAAGCTTTTTCTATACTAATAATTGTGTTATACAATGGGAGACAGGAGAGGAATAAGGGAGGAAAATAACAAACAGTCAACCAATATTTCATTTAAACCTATGAAATGCTATGCAATTGCTAGGGGATGATTTATTCCCAACCATGTGGTCACTTTTAGAATAAATGTGATGTGTTCTGAAAAAAAAATGTATATTTTTGTGGATTTGGAGTAGAGAGTTCTGTAAATGTTTATTAAATTTACTTGTTTGAGGTTTAAGTTCAAGTCCCGGGTATCCTTCTTAACCTTCTGTCTCATTAATTTGTCCAATATGGACAATGTAGTGTTAAAGTCTCCCACTATTATTGTGTGGGAGTCCAAGTCTCTTTGTAAGTCACCAGGAGTTGCCCTATGTATCTGGGTGCTCGTGTATTGGGTGGGCATACACTTAGGGTCGTTAGCTCTTCCCATTACATTGATCCCTCTACTATTATACAATGTCCTTCTTATCTCTTTCGGTTTCTATTACTTTAAAGTCTATTTTATCGGAAATGAGAATTGCAACTACTGTTTTTTTTTTTTTTCTCTCCATTTGGTTGGCAAATCCCTTCCTCCATCCCTTTGTTTTGAGTCTCTGTATATCCTTGCATGTAAAATGGATCTGGATGCAGCTTACTGATGGGTCCTTTGAAGTGGCTGATACTGGTTGTTCCCCCTCTATACATAGTGCCTCCTTCAGAAGCTCTTGTAAAGCAGGCCTGGTGGTAATGAAATCTCTGAGTACTTGCTTGTTTGCAAAAAATTTTATTTTTCCTTCACTTATGAAACTTAGTTTGGCTGGATATGAAGTTCTGGGGTGAAAGTTCTTTTCTTAAGGATGTGAATATTGGCCCCCACTCTCTTCTGGCTTGTAGGGTTTCTGCTGAGAGATCAGCTGTGAGTCTGATAGGCTTCCCCTTGTGGGTAACCTGACCTTCTCTCTGGCCGCCCGTAGTATTTTCTCCTTCGTTTTAACCCTGATGAATCTAATGATTATGTGCCTTGGGGTTGCTCTTTTTGAGGAATATCTTTGTGGTGTTCTCTTGTATTACCTGGAGTTGGGTATTGTCTTGCCTTGCTAGGTTAGGAAAGTTTTTCCTGGATAATATCCTGAAAAATATTTTCCAGCTTGGATTCATTCTCTTCGTTACATTCAGGTACACCTATCAAACGTAGATTAGGTCTTTTCACATAGTCCCATATTTCTTGGAGACTTTGCTCATTCCTTTTTACCCTTTTTTCTCTAATCTTGTCTTCTCATTTTATTTCGTTAAGTTGGTCTTCGACCTCTGAAATCCTTTCTTCTGCTTGATCAATTCAACTGTTAAAACTTGTGCATACTTCTCGAAGTTCTCATATTGTGTTTTTCAGCTCCATTAATTCACTTATATTCCTCTTTAAATTGTCCATTCTCATGAACATTTCGTGAAACCTTTTTTCAAGGTTCTTAGTTTCCTTGCATTGGGCTAGAACATGTTCTTTTAGCTCACAGAAATTTCTCATTATCCACCTTCTGAAGCTTGATTCTGTTGATTCCTCACATTCATTTTCTATCAGGCCTTGTTCAATTGGTGATGAGGCACTGCAATCCTCTGTAGGGAGGAGAGGCATTCTGATTTCGGGTGTTTTCAGCCTTTTTGTGCTGGTTTCTTCCCATCTTTGTGGATTTATCCACCTGTCGTCTGTGTAATTGCTAACTTTCAGATTAGGTCTCTGAGTGGACGTCCAGCTTGTTGGTGATAAAGTTTTTTCTATTTCTTAATTTTCCTTCGGCGGATGCCCCTCCCCCCACAGAGCTGGACCTCCCCGGGTTCAGCTGTACTTGCTGTGAAACTCTCATCTTCAGCAGTTCCAACTGCTGTTTTTATTTTTATTTTTTGTGGAGGGGGGTACTCAGCCTTCCCCCTGCGGCGACCCACTACGCCGGCTGAAACAGCGGCGTTAAGATTCGTGGCGCTTCTTGCCCCGGGAATCTCCCGGTCTGGTTCCCACTTCAGTCCGCTTTTTAATCAGCTGAATGGAGAGACTTTGCTTCCCCGGAGCTCCAAACGCCAACCAAAGGGCACTCAGTCCCGTATACTCCGGACTGAGCACCGCCGTGTCGGGGCGCCTGCAAAACGGCCGTGCCCTCCAAAAGGGTCGCGCTGGCGACCCGTGGGCTCCTCCGCCAAGAATCTCTTGGTCCGTGGGCTATGAAAATTCGTCTGAAAATGTGGCGTCCACTCACTCTCTGCGCTTTCAGTGGGAGCTACAATCCTGAGCTGCTGCTAATCGGCCATCTTGGATCTCTCTCCGAGACTCTTTCTTAAAAAAAAAAAGAGAACACATAATATAGGCAACATGGTTATTAAAGATTGGATACATTAAAAGGAAACTGAATTTAAAGTCTTGAGGCCTAGGTTTGGCCTTCAGCCTTACTATTCAGTAGCTGTGAGCCTTAGGGAATATTTATAATCTTCTCTAACCCTATTTGTTCAACTACAAAATAGGCGTAGCACTTACTGCTTCATTCATGTATATTAATGAGGCCATGCTCGTGAAAGATATTTGTAAGCCATTAAACACCATACATATACAGTGTCTATAAAGGAAGAGCAGAAGGCAAAATATGCAAAATAAATGATTTTAAAATATTGATGTCTGTGAGAGAAATGAGTCACAGGAAGGCATTCCTAGGTCAGTTTGCTGAATTACAAATCTTCGAAAGGTGGTTTTAGAACAGATTTAATAAGATTTTTTTTCTGGCGTCAGAGGTTAGAACTTGTAACGTGTCCCTAGTCTGCTTTCCTTTACCAGCTCCCCAGGCAAAAACATTTGTCTATAAAGAAAATGTTTTTGTACATGAGATGAAACTTAATATAAATTCAAATTTTACATGTGAGGATTGTCTTGATCTTATCTCTTTAAAAAATTTATATGAATATCCAGTCAAAACCAATGGGGAAATCTCCCTTGAACTTTTACATAAATGGATTCCCAAGTACGCTGCAAGACTGTATGCTGTCTTGCAATGTCCCCTGAAGACTCTGACATTGTTCAGGTAATAAAACTCTAGAGTCCTTACTGTCAAATGGAAGAGGAAAAGACTGAGGGACAGAAGAAACTATTCTAACTTGATCTTCTTCGTTGTGGCTGTGATATCCTCCTTCTTTTCTTCCTCAGAAGTCTCTCTTCCTGGCTGGGTGCAGTGGCTCACACCTGTCATCCTAGCACTTTGGAAGGCCGAGGTGCCGTGGATCACCTGAGGTCAGGAGTTGGAGACCAGCCTGATCAACATGGTGAAACCCCGTCTCTACTAAAAATACAAAAATATTAGCTGGATATGGTGGTGCATGCCTGTAATCCCAGCTACTTGGGAGGCTGAGGCAGGAGAATCACTTGAACCCAGGAGGCGGGGGTTGCAGTGAGCCAACATCGTGCCATTGCTCTCCAGCCTGGGTGACAGAGGGAGAGTCCGTCTCTAAAAAGAAAGGAGCTCTGTGCCCTCCAAATCCTATGTGGCACCTTGGCCTCTTCTTCCATCCCCTTTACCTCTAAATACTCTTCTGCCTTCTTCAACATCTTCAAAGCTTGCCTTTGCTTTTGGGCTTGGCCTAGACTAAGGTAACTTTGTTTTCATTAATGTTGTCATCTTTCATGGCTTCCTTAGTGGATTTAGCATCTTCCTCACTGCTGCAGTCTAGAAACCAAACCCATCCTGGTTGGTGACTATCCTGACATGAACAGAGCATCAATGAATTCTTTCAATGTTTCTTCCGTAGTATCCTCAGATAGACCCCGAGAAACAGTTTCAGATGGCTGGCTTTTTGCATTAGTTGCTCTGGGTCCTTGCAACAATCCCGTGTGCTTGTTCTGCCCTTGATTTTTCTTTTATTATAGGAATTTAAAGCTTCTTTAGCATTTTCAGAGAAAGCAAATCCTATCAATGCATACCCTATAGATCTGCCACTGTGGTTCTGGGGCACCTCACATAGAAGTTGCCTTCACAAATACTTCCTGCAAAGTTTCCTCTGTTATATTTTAGAAGAGGTGTTTTTAAAATCAGTTTCCAATGTACTAATCCAAGAGGTACTCTTTCCATCTCTATAGTCCTGATTTTGATCTATTTCTCTGGTTTAGTAGAGGGGGAATATACTTCCCTTTGACTTCTGTTCCTTGTTTTCCTTCCAAGGTTTTCTCTGCATCTGCTTCTGTCTTAAATTCAATGTAGGACATCTCTTTGCTCTTCCATCCTTGCTGACTAATCTGATCACCACAGAATTTTCAAACACTTCTTTAAATTCATCCTGAATGACTGCAAGGCAGAATTTTGAATAAAAGCGTTATGGAGTTTCAATCTTATTTTTTCTGTTTGGTTTCCCTAGTTAAATTCTATTGCCAAACACTTTTGAACCAGTGAGTTCCAAAGCTTTTTCCAGGTCAGAAGATTCAAAATCACACAGCTAAGCTCCTCAGGATCCATGAAATACTGACATCTACTTTCTATTTCTTGGCTTTGGAAGCTGGTTGCTATTTGGACATTTCCTTCTTCCATTTTCCAGGTGTTTCTTTGGTAGGCTCTTCCTCATCATTGTCATTGTCTTCCTCCTCATTTTCCTCATCTTCACTATCTTCCTCATTGTTTTCATCATCTTCGTTCATTGTCCCTGTCCCCTTCATCCCCCTTGTCCTCAACCATGCTTTTGGCCTTCACAGGGAGAGATTTTTCATGAACTTTCATTCGTATCAAAATTATAGAAAATTCACTGCATCTTGTTCAGAGTTATTTTCCTCTTCATTACCTTTGTCCTCCTTGCTGTCTTTGTCATCTTTGTTTTCCTCATCATCTGATTTATGGACAGCTGCTACTGCTTTCATCACTCCTGGTGCACATTCGTCCTCATCCACATCATCTTCCTCATTACCGTCTGCCTCTCGGCATTCTGCTATTCTTTGCCTGCTTAGCTGGAGTGGTGTTTCCCTTATAGCCAGTGGTTGCCTCAGTTGCTTTTCCCACTGTGACTTCTTTCTTGCCACATATTACTGCTGTCTTTGCCCAGCACTACTATTTTTTTTTTTTTTGGAAGTGACAACAATAACCTTTATTTATATGTGTCTCCTTCTAAACAGGTGAATCTGGGAAATATTTTGAGCTCTACTTTTTTTTAATTGCCTTTTAGGTTTTGGGGTACATGTGAAGAACATGCAAAATTGTTGCATAGGTACACACATGGCAGTGTGATTTGCTGCCTTCCTCCCATCACCTATATCTAACATTTCTCCACATGCTATCTCTCCCCAGCTCCCCACCCCCGCTGCTCCCTCCCCTATTTCCCCCCGACAGACCCTAGTGTGTGATGCTCCCCTCCCAGTGTCCATGTGTTCTCATTGTTCACCCCCGCCTATGAGTGAGAACATTCGGTGTTTGCCTTTCTGTTCTTGTGTCAGTTTGCTGAGAATGATGGTTTCCAGTTTCATCCATGTCCCTACAAAGGACACAAACTCATCGTTTTTGATGGCTGCATAATATTCCATGGTGTATATGTGCCACATTTTCCCTGTCCAGTCTGTCATTGATGGGCATTTGGGTTGGTTTCAGGTCTTTGCTATTGTAAACTGTGCTGCAATGAACATTCGTGTGCATGTGTCCTTATAGTAGAATGATTTATAATCCTTTGGATATATACCCAGTAATAGGATTGCTGGGTCAAATGGAATTTCTATTTCTAGGTCCTTGAGGAATCGCCACACTGTCTTCCACAATGGTTGAACTAATTTACACTCCCACCAACAGTGTAAAAGTGTTCCTGTTTCTCCACATCCTCTCCAACATCTGTTGTCTCCAGATTTTTTAATTATTGCCATTCTAACTGGCGTGAGATGGTATCTCAATGTAGTTTTGATTTGCATTTCTCTAATGACCAGTGATGATGAGCATTTTTTCATATGTTTGTTGGCCTCATGTATGTCTTCTTTTGTAAAGTGTTTGTTCTATATCCTTCGCCCACTTTTGAATGGGCTTGTATGTTTTTTTCTTGTAAATCTGTTTTAGTTCTTTGTAGATTGTGGATAACAGCCCTTTGTCAGATGGGTAGACTGCAAAATCTTTTCCATTCTGTTGGTTGCCCGATTCACTCTAATGACTGTTTCTTTTGCCATATGCAGAAACTGTGGAGTTTGATTAGGTCCCATTTGTCTATTTTGGCTTTTGTTGCCAATGCTTTTAGTGTTTTAGTCATGAAGTCCTTGCCTATGCCTATGTCCTGAATGGTTTTGTCTAGATTTTCTTCTAGGGTTTTTATGGTGTTAGATCTTATGTTTAAGTCTTTAATCCATCTGGAGTTAATTTTAGTGTAAGGTGTCAGGAAGGGGTACAGTTTCTGCTTTCTACACATGGCTAGGCCAGTTTTCCCCAACACCATTTATTAAACAGGGAATCCTTTCCCCATTGCTTGTTTTCATCAGGTTCGTCAAACAACTATCTTCTTGGCTGACATATCTGCTGCCATTTTGCCTGGGATGACAGCTGCTTTCCTGACAGGTGTGGCAACTGCAACCTTGTTGCTTATGATGGAGTGTGTGTCTTATTCCCTTTTCTCCCCTAAGGTATAATGAGCTCTTCTTTATTGCTATCTTTATCATCTCACATGTCCTCATCTTTACTATCTTCTTCTATCTCCATTGGGGTATGAGCCATTTTCTTGATTGTGTCTTAATTTTAACCAGCCATCATAGGTTACCATGTATAGTCGCTTGTGACTGTGCTGTGTGTCACAGTGGGTCACAGAAGAGCCCACACAACGTTGTTGGTGACTGGAGATTACCGAAGATACAGAAGCACACATGTCAGGCTGCTAGCTAGAGCTCAAGACTGAGGCAAAAAGAATAGGAATGTTTGTAAAAACAGCTTTAATAGGAATGGTTCACTTCTCATGACAGAAGGTGAAATATATATTTCTGCTTGTTTAATTATACTTCTGTATATTTCTAGTAAAATTTTTAGCATTTTCATCACGATGTTTGTAGATTATGCTTTTTCTCCAATCTTTCTGACCACTTTCTGTTTTGGCAACATCATATTATTTATTTATTCATTCACTTACAGCACTTTAAAGAGTTTAACCAATGAACTGGTTGATTCTTTCCCTTCACAATTTTATATGTATGGCTACTATGCTTCAGCTTTCAGTGCTAATATACTATAGATCTCTTCTGGTTATCCTTATTTCCTTTCTACTTCCTTGAACCTGTTTCAGGAAGAATTGTATGTAAACTCATTAGGGTGGCATATCTTAAATGCTGCTTGTTAAAATTCAATTTCAGCATTTTATACTTGACAATTTTTTGAGCTATTTCTGATTTTCTTCATGTTTTGATAGTAATTGTAATATAATTATAACTTAATTAAACATTTTAGAGGTAAATTTTATTATTTATTAATTTATTTATTTGGGTAAGCGTCTCACTCATTGCCCAGGCTGGAGTGCAGTGGGATTGCTCATAGCTCACTGCAGCCTTGATCTCCTGGGCTCAAGCGATTCTCCCACCTCAGCCTCCTGAGTAGCTGGGATTACAGGTGTGTGCCACCACACCTGGCTAAGTTTTTAAAAGATTTTTTGTATAGTGGGATGTTGCTATGCTTCCCAGGTTAGTCTCCAACTCCTAAGCTCAAGCGATACTCCTGCCTTGGCTTCCCAAAGTGCTGGGATTACAGGCATGGCCACTCTGTCTGGCCAGTAAATTTTATTGTGAATTTTGTGAATTCTAATTCTTCAAGATGCTTTAGGCAGGAGAATCACTTGAAGCCAGGAGGTGGAAGTTGCAGTAAGCTGAGATTGTGCCACTGTATTCCAGCCTGGGCCACAGAAAGACTCTCTCTCAACAAAACAAAACAAAACAAAACAGAAAAAAAAAACCCAAAGAGCATAAGTAAAGCAGGGTCTAGGTTTGAGTGGTGGAGAGCGGGGGTGGAGGGGATCAAAATCCACAAACTGTATAGACATGGAAGAAGAGTAGAAATTGGATCTTTAGTTATTGGCACTGATGTTTTAAATGTTTATGAATGCAACTTTTCTTCTACCACACCAGAACAGACCAGAACAATATTCATAGGCCACTTAATGTCTTAAACTCCAGAACCATATTGAGTTAAAGGGGCAAAGGAGATACAACTCCAGTCAGGAAGCTGGGCAAGATGTGTTCAATGAAGCTGTCTGAAATGAGTGCCCAGAGGGAGTGAATGGAGTGTTCAGGGGCAGTTGGCAGACATTAAGAGGCCTATGAATGCAGTTAATAATTTGGAAATCACAGTAGTGAAGACTCGATTCCCAGGATTTCTGTGGTAAATCCCTAAAAAATATTGTGTTATGTAAATATTTTCCTCCAGTTATTTCTGTTGTAAATCCATTCCAGTTCTCTTGAAGGGTGGCACTAGGCTAACAGTGGGTGTGCTCAGAACTTGTGTTGCCATCAGACTGAATAACTCTGAATGTTAATAATTAGCATGTAGACCTTCAGGCATAATGTTTATTCTATTAACCCTCACTCCTCTTTTTGTATAGTGGAGTTCCTTGTAGATCCTTCCAACCATGCACTCCTAATAGCATGGTTGCCATCCAGACTTACCACAAGCTGTCATTCTGATATGTTTCCACTTTCCTGTTAGTCCCTACTCTCTCAAGATTCCTTTTTCTCTCCATTTGGCCAATAATACATCTTTAAGTAGTTTCCCTGAATGAGTCTTGGTATGTGAACTTCCTGAAGATTGTGCATTTCTAAAAAGATCTTTAAACTGTCCTCACCTTTGATTAATTTATTAAAATGACTATATTATATATAAGTGGATAGTGACCATTGTTGCGATGAACCCTATTCCATTCGTTGAACGGTTATTCATTTCTCTTTGAACTGTGCAGATGTTTTGGTCTTGCTTCCTGCATTATAGGGTTGTGGTCACTCTACCTAAGATAACTGATTTCTGCTTTACAGGGGCATGTTCTCTTTGCTAATGAATACTTCCCATGACAGGGCTCAGTTTCTGGAGCATCAAGAGGAGGTCAAAGTTCTCATGAAAGTATGAAGGGCACAGTTGTTGGCTCCAGCACATCTCTTGGTGCCAATTTCTGGATGTGATGTAACAACCAGGCCAGCTCCAAAGTAAACTCTAATAAATAAAAGATAAATTTGAGAAAGCCAACACCATTTAAACAAGACAATAAGATTATTCTGTAAATTTGACAGGGAAATGGACTATCTGGGTAAATGACATTTACATTGTTATACCCCCTTGGAATAGAATGTAGAGAATCCAGGAATAGAATCACACACATAGGGTTAATTGGCTTATGATAAAGGGATAGAGTAGTATAGTTGGAAAATAAAAACTGCTAGTTCAACAGGATATCCATTTGTAAAAAGTGAATTAGTCACCCCCACCTTAGAAAATACCCCAGGGTGATGATTTGGCCTAAAATAAATACTCCAAGCAACTGATTGTCATCAAAGAACTAATGATAGAGGTGAGATACACCTACCCAGGGAAGAAGAGTTGGAAGGAGACATTATGATGATGAGATTCATCACTCATGCTAGTCTACTGGTTTAAGAAATGTTAACAGCAACGGAGCAGAATGTTAGACTGCAGACTACCAATTAATTTGAAAGGTTTTCCATATTTTTATAAATATAAAAAGTAAGAGGTAATTTCTCTGTTGACTCAGCAAACTTTTAGAAGAATCTCTTGTTGTCAATGTTCTAATCCCTTGATTTTTTTTGTAGGTGGGCATTATGCAATCCCTTGGAGGCCCAAATAGAGCAAAAGGGTGGGGATAAAAGCCAATCCACTCTCTTTCTGGAGCTGGTATAAGCTGTCTTCTCCTGCCCTTGGACATAAGAGCTCATGGTTATGGGGTCTTCAGACCCCAGGACTTACTCTGGTCCTCAGGCCTTTAACTTTGGACTGAGTTACAACACCAGCTTTCTTGGTTCTTTGGCTTGCTGACTGCCTAGTGGACCTGTGAGAAGAGGGCCACCATCCCCCAGACTTCAGACCCCAGAATGGCAGATCCACTGACAGCTTGCACCGTGTGCCTGGAAAAGCCACAGACACTCAATGCCAGCCTGTGAAAGCAGCTGGGAGCGGGGGCTGTACCCTGTAAAGCCACAGAGGCAGAGTTGCCCAAGGCCATAGGAGCCCACCTCTTGTATCAGCGTAACCTGGATATAAGACATGGAGTCAAAGGAGATCATTTTGTAATTTTAAGGATTAATGACTGCCCTATTGGATTTCGGACTTGCATGGGGCCTATAGCCCCTTTGTTTTGGCCGATTTCTCTGATTTAGAATGGGTGTATTTACCCAATACCTATACCCACATTGTATCTAGGAAGTAATTAACTTGCTTTCAATTTTGCAGGCTCTTATGTAGAAGGGAATTGCCTTGTCTCAGATTATACTTTGGACGCGGACTTTTGGGTTAATGCTGGCATGAGTTAACACTTTGGGGGGACTGTTGGAAAGGCATGATTGTGTTTTGAAATGTGAGGACGTGAGATTTGGGAGGGACCAAGTGTGGAATGATATGGTTTGCCTGTGTCCCCACCCAAATTTCATCTTGAATTGTAGTTCCCATAATCCCCCACATGTGGTGGAAGGGACCCTTGGGAGGTAATTCAATCATGGGCTTGGTTACCCCCATGCTGCTCTCACGATAGTGAGTTCTCATGAGATCTGATGGTTGTATAAGGGGCTTTTCCCCCTTTACTCAGCACTTCTCTCTCCTGCCACCTTGTGAAGAAGGATGTGTTTGATTCCCCTTCCACACTGATTGTTAGTTTCCTGAGGCCTCCCCAGCCATGCAGAACTGTGAGTCAATTGAACCTTTTTTCCTTATAAATCATCCAGTCTTGGGTATTTCTTCATAGCAGTGTGAGAATGGACTAATACAGACTCAATGTCTGCTCTCCATCAACGTCATATTTGAAGCATTGTGGCAAATGACTGAGCCTTGGCTGCTCTCTGCTGCCTGGGGTCCTACTTGTCCCTTGATCTTCTTTCTGGGAGGAACTGAGAATGTGAGATGATGTAGGGTTGCATCCAGAGGGGTTGGGCATTCATGTGTTTGTGGCATCCAAATGTAACTATAAGGCCAAGACATCCATATCCAAGGAGAAGGCCCCAGGGTTAAAGCCAGGAGCCCAGACTAAAGGCAGTGTGGGCGAGCCTGCCGGGGTGGGAGAGGAATGTTCTGTTTTTTCTCCAAAACAGGAGGCCAGGAGGAAGAGTCGAGAAGTCTGTGCTGTTCTCCACTGGTCAGGCAGTTGAAGAATTTGATCCCATCGTTCACTAGAGATTCCCATTTTCTGAGCCACCCTAATGGGAAAGGAATTGAGGGTGAGGATTGCTTGGGAACTAATGGGATGGGGCTACTTTTGTAAGCTTTTTATAGTACAGGATCAGGACAAGGGCTGCAGGGGATTGAATGAAAGGCCAGGAAAGAAGTTCATCTATGGAAGAGGCCCAGTGGTGAGATAATGAAATGTGTCAGCAAATTTTGTTGTCATTATTGAGTTGAAATCCACATAACATAAAATCAACCATTTTGAAATGTATAATTCGTGGCATTTAGTACATTCACAATGTTGTGTAACCATCACCACTGTTAGTTCCAAAATATTTTCATCTCCCTAAAAGGAGACCCTGTACTCATTAAGCAGCCACTCTCTATCCTCCCCTCCCCTAGGCCATGGCGACCACTAATCTGCTTTCTGTCTCTATGAATTTAGATATTTGGGACATTTCATATAAACGGAATCATAAAATATGTAATGTTTTGTGTCTGATTTTTCACTTAGCATAATATTTTCTCTTGTAATATGTATCAAATACTTCCTTGTGAGTTTTTTTGGGCTGAATAATATTCCAGTGTACAAATATACCAAGTTTTGTTTATCTATTCATCAGTTGATAGACATTTGGGTTGTTTCCACCTTCTAGCTATTGTAAATAGTGCTGCTATGAAAATTCATGTATAAATATTTATTTGAGTGCCGGCTTTCAGTCCTTTGAGTGTGTACCTAGGAGTAGAAGTGCCAGGCTATAGGATAATTCTAGGTTTAACTATTTGAGGAACCACCTGTTTTCTACAGTGGCTGCTGTACCAGTTTATGTGCCCACTAGTAATGAACAAGGGTTCCAATTTCTCTACATCCTATCACTTGTTTCTTAGTTTTTTAAATAAATTGAGCTGTGTGTGGTGACTCATGCCTGTAATCCCAGCACCTTAGCAGGCTGAGGAGGGTTGATCACTTGAGGCCAGGAGTTCAAGACCAGCCTGGCAAACATGGCAAAACCTGTCTGTACAAAAAATACAAAAATTAGCCAGGTGTGGTGCCATACGCCTGTAATCCCAGCTACTTGGGAGGCTGAGGCATGAGAATCACTTGAACCCTGGAGGCAGAGGTTGCAGTGAGCTGAGATTGCATCACTGCCCTCCAGCCTGGGTATTGCAAGACTCTGTATCAAATAAATAAATAACCATCCTAATGTGTGAAGTGGGTCAGGGTGAAGTGGTAGCTCATTGTGGTTTTGATTTGCATTTTCCTAATGACTAATGACGTGAGCATCTTTATGTGCTTGATGGCCATTTGTATACCTTCTTTGGAGAAATGTATATTGAAACTCTTTGCCCATATTTTGATTGGGTTGTCTTTTTTGTTAAGTAGCTAGAGTTATTTTTATATTTCTGGATACAAATCTCTTAGCAGATATACATTTGAAAATATTTGCTCCCACTCTGTAGGGTGTGTTTTCACTGTCTTGATAGTGACCTCTTATGCACAAAAGTTTTTAATTTTGATGAGGTCCAACTTATCTGTTACTGCAATGTTTATAAAAACAAAGCAACAGAAAGAAAACCAAACGCCATCAACAACCAAAAAAGCAAACTCCCCAAATAAACAACAATGGGAAATAACAAAGAAGCATTGAGAAATGCATGATACCTTCATACAAGAGACTACTAGGTGGCTTTGAATATAGAAAAATATGTAATAAACATGGAAAGATAAATATGAAGTGGGAGGAGAAAGTTTCAAAGTAGTATGTTCTTTTTCTTCCCTCTACCAACACAAAGTAGAAATTTGTCCAAAACGCAGCAGTTTCCCTTGGGGGGTGGGGTGAAAAGGAGTAGGATGGGATTTTGCACGCTCTTTATATTTCCCATTTCTCAATGTATTTGCTCTGGTGCCCCTGGAATTGCCCGCTTAGCTGCTCTCTTGCCCTCTCCTGACTCAGTCTCTTAGGTCACAGTCAATCTCTGGAGGTAGGATGGAGAAAAAAACAGGTGAACCCAGCTCAGGGTGGCCCCAGCTGCTCCTGTTGGGGAGCTCCATTTGGAGAAGGCCCCCAGGTCTGTCCCAGCTCCAAGACTTGGATTTTTTTCTTTTTTTTTTTTTTTTGAGACGGAGTCTTGCTCTGTTGCCCAGGCTGGAGTACAGTGGCACGATCTCGATTCACTGCAAACTCTGCCTCCTGGGTTCAAGCGATTCTCCTGCCTCAGCCTCCCGAGTAGCTGGGACTACAGGTGTGTGCCACCACACCCAACTAATTTTTGTATTTTTAGTAGACACAAGGTTTCAGCATGTTGATCAGGCTGGTCTTGAACTCCTGACCTTGTGATCTGACTGCCTCAGCCTCCCAAAGTGCTGGGATTACAGGCATGAGCCACCGTGCCCAGCTGCACCTGGATTTCTTATCTGCCTCCTGCACCCCACCCAGAAAGAACAAGGTCATCTTCCACCTTTACTCCAGCCCAATTCCCTGGCATTCCATTCCACCATACTCCAGCCCAGTTCCCAGCCTCTCCAGGGGGGGATTGGGACCTCAGGAAAAGAGCTTCTGCTTGGGGTTCTATTTCAGACTTGGTTCCTGTCCTTGGTTTCTCTGTAAAATGGGGGATAATGGTTAGGTGGTTGTGGGATTTTGATGAGATTAGAATGCAAAGCACCTAGAATGGCGCCTGGCACATGGCAGGCTCTCATCAGAGGTCTGTTCCCTTCACTTGGTTCCTTTTCTCCACAGTAACAAGGCTGGGTCCAGGTGAGATCTGATGACAAACATTGAACAGACATCATCATATTCACTGCTTACCAGCATCCCAAAGGAGCCTTACTAAAAACTCGAGGTTGTGCACAGTTTGCCTGGCACCACACAGTAGGAAGTGGAAGAGCTGGGCTCAGGGCTTAGGGCTCAGGTCTCCTGGGCTCCCATCGGAGCAGAACTGGCCTTCCTGCCTTCCCTTCCTCTGTAGTAGGGATGGGAGGGGTGGTCCTCCCTCTTCAGGAGGCCTTGGAGTCAGGCTCTGGGAAGATCATCCCCCATTTTGGTTTGCCAAGTCACTTGATCCCTGGAGTGGGAGTGGGACGATCATGGACTGAAGAGGACCATCTAGACAATGGGGAGGGAAGCTCAGGGACTGGGGCCCATTTCTCCGGTGGTGGCAGATGCCATAGGGTGTAGGCACCAGTGCTTTTGGAGGGGTCCTCCTTGTCAGAGTGCTCTGACTCCTTAGCAACAGGAGTGCCCCCAGGGCCCCTAAACCCAGGCTGCACTCCTGAGTCTTTGCCACTTCCCTGTGTCCTCCGATGCCTCCCTCCTGGGGCCCTGTGGGCCTTCCTCTAATACTCCCCTCAGCCCTCCCTCACCCACCTTCTGCCTGCTTGCCAACCCTTACAGCAGCCACTAGGGGAGCTCTCTCCTGTGGGAGTCATTAGGGAGGGGGGCTCTGATGGGACAGTTTGCCTCCAAGGTCAGGGAAGGGAAGCAGGCTTCCGGGACCAGGTCCTTATCTTCTCCAAGATTCTGCAGTAACATGTCTGATAGGGAGGCAGTGGGAGGTGGCCTCAGGCAGGGAGGGGGTCTCGGCGCTACACAAAATGACCTGTGTGGAGTCTGTTTCAGTTCAGTTCACCATAGTGCACCATCAGGATTCTACTGACTCAGGCACTTTTGATCACCCGACTCTAAAGCGGAAGAGGACTTATGTTTTGGGTCGTTTGAACAGATGTTGTAAACAGGACAAGCAGCCACCTCTCTGGGCCAGGCTAGGCTGTTGCCTGCTTCTCATGGGGCAGTGGTCTGGGTCAAGTTGGGTCTCAGCACAGCCTCTGAACAGGAAACACCGTCCCTGCCACAGCCTCCCCAAGCCCTCCCTCTCGGAGGCTTCTCCCTGCCAGTTCCTGGCCATGGGGAGCCAGTGACCTCACCATGGGGCCTCTCTCCACCCGGGGCCATTGTATCCCCACCAGACACAGCAGGCCTCCAGTTGGGATTTTAGTGTATTAAATCAAGGACTTTTTTTTTTAACTTAGAGAAAACAAGAAGACATGACAACACCAGAAACAAGAACATCTCCCTGGCCAGCCTGTGCTGACCGGTACACAGTGAATCACACACAGAAAAGCATAAGTCATTCCGGTCGGTGTCTGCATTTGTAGAAGCTCTGCTGCCTGGAAAATAGACTGCAAATAAATAAAGTGCATGGAGACCCCGTCACACAGCAAGGGCCCCCGAGAAGGGGAAGGGAGGGAGGTGGAGGAGCAGCAGGCGGGGCTACCACTTCAGGCAGCAGAAGCGAAAAAGCAGGGACAGGAGCAGATGCTGAGAGCTCAGCCCTGCCCTTCCCCAGCCAGCCCCTCTAGGCCAATACAGCCACAGCAGAAGCCACCGGGGTGGGCAGATGTGGACTTCCATCCATGCCCCTGTTATGGGGTGGGGCTCCCTGCAGTGAGAGGGAGGTCTCTGAGGGCAGGGACCCCTGTGGCTCCGACACGCATTTCTCCCAGTAGGGAAGCAGCTTCCAGGGTCCCAAGCTGAGCCCCTTGCACGGGGAGGGCTCAGGCACCCCCCACACTCCCACGCATGCACTCAGAGAAGAACTTCTCTCCCACCCTTTCCTCGCTGGCCCAGGAAGAGGCTGGAGCTAGGCACTCAGTCACCCAGAGGGTGACACCAGGGTTTGAAAGGGCCACATGTGTGCATCAGACACCAGGAGGCCCCTCATTCCTCTCCTCCAGCCCTGTGTCACTCTTGTCCCATAGAGGCTGCCCCCAGAGATCTGTGGGGGGGACCAGCAGGCTCACGGGCCCCCACAGGGGGGTCCAGGGGGGACAGAGTAGGGGTGGTATGAGAGGGGGCCAGCAGGGTCAGAGGTTCCCAGGAGATCTGGCACAAGGAGGCATGCCATCAGGCCCTAGCTGTGGGAGACTGCAGGGGGCACGAGGGCATTCACCGTCTAGCCTCTGCTGGGGTGAGGCAGGTGGACAGCTTCATTCAGGACCTGGGTCTAGTGGGCAGCTGAAGAGGGTACATGGTAGGTGGCTGGGCCACTCTGTCCCTGGAGCTGGCTAGACTGCTGCAGTTTTCAGTCCCAGGAACTGGAGACGTGGCCCCCGGGTACCAGTGCAAGAGATGCAGAAATGGGGATAGAGGGTGAGGGCAAGGGTCTCTTCCTGGCTCCCCTCTGGGCTGCTCCTGACCGTTGTGGTATACCAGTTAGCAGCACACCAGGGGGCCCCCAGGACCATTTCAAGCTGTGAAGATGAGATTCTCCTGTGTGATCCTGGTGATGGTGGGTCGAGCTTCAGGAGAGAGAACTGGGGTCATGCCATGAGTCTCAGCCCAAGCCCACCCCCTGGTTTATCCCTTCTCACCTCCTGGTTATGTCATGTCTCCAGGAGCCAGGACACCACCATCACCTCCACTCGGCCACCAAACTGGGAGGCTTGTGCCACTTCACTGCTGAGGAGCCCTTGGTGAAGCTCCAGGTGGGGTGGGGAGGCTAGGTTCTGTGGGGGAGAGCTTGGCTCCCCAGGGGTCCTGGGGCCCATCTCTCCGGTCTCCCATCTCAGCTGTCTGTCCTCCTGATCTTCCCTGTTACCGTCTGTACTGCTCCAAGGAAAGCTAGATCCCCAGATTCCCTCCCCGGGGCCCCTGTGCTCCCTTGGTGCCCTAGGAGCCCTATGCTTCCTCTCTACTTCCTCCTCCCTCCTATCACCATGCCAGGTCTTGGAGAAGACTGGGGAGAGGTGTGGGGGCCTGCAGGCCCAGGGGCACACTCAATTCCTCCCTCCTCCTCCTATCTTCGTGTTAAGGGCAAATCCCCCCACCTCCCCAAAGCCTCAGTTTCCTCTGTCATTAGGAGGGGGAAATGCACCTCCTTCACAGTGCTGCTAGCAGATTTCAGTCCCCCCCCCCCAGGGAACTCGGGCCTTCGTTCCCGAGCCAGGACCAGATCACCGGGCACCCCCACCCCATGAGCCTTTGTCCATGCTGTGCCTCTCCAAGGAAGGCCCTTCCTCTCCTGTTCAGGCCCTTCACTCGGCCTCTGCCCAGGCAGGTCCAGGGCCAGAGGTGTCCCCAGGCAAGGCCAGAGAAAGGGCGGGTCACGGTCTACAAACGCCAATGCCTGAAAGAGAAAGAAAGAGATAGATGGGGACCTGAGTTGCCTGGCCACCAGAGAGGTCCTTGCTTCCCCCCAGGAATGGCGTCCTCTGCAAGCCCCTGCTCCATCTGCTCTGCCCAGCCCAGGCTGAGAGCTGCTGTGTGCTCACGGAGGTCTCCTTTTCCCAGATCACTTCAGGACACAGTGGGCTTCTCGAGGCCGTCTGGGGCCGGAGGATGGGACTCTGGCACTGGGAGGGCCTGGCTAGGGGCCTTAGGGAGCATGGGCTGACATGGCGGAAGAGCAAGACTGTGGGGGAGGGGACGGTAGGAATGAGTCTCTCCCACTCTTCCCTGTTTCCAAATGCAGAGCTTGGGGGGGTGCCCTCAGGGGAGGGGCAGGGGAGCACGAGGGACAGCAGGAGCAGGCAGAGACCAGTCCTCTGGCCCCAAAGACAGGACAGCAGGCAGTATGATCAAGGGCTGTGCAGGAGCTGCAGAGAGCCCCAGGGCTGACGGCTAAGAGAACAGACGTGGGGCTTGGCCTAGAAGAGAACTGACCTCCCTATGCCCACCGAATTGGGGGAGGAGGAAGGGTAGGGGCATCGTTGCTCTTCTAGGCCCTTCCCAGGGCTGCCCCCGGCCCATTCCCCCTCCATTCCCCAGGGTTCAGGGGATACCCTCGGGGCCTGTGCAGAAAGGGGAGGCGGGCACTGGGGCGTGGGTGGGAGGGGCCGCCCCTCACCCTATCCTGGAATCGTGACCGGGGGAGGAGGGGAGAGCCTGCGGCTACCTTTCCTTTTCCTAGCTAGGCTCGACAGCTCTTTGGGCTGGTTTGCCTCGGTGCCTTCCATATTTCCCCTGGACCGCCAAGGCGCCCCGACATCTGGAGGGCAGAGCCACCGCCCCTCCCCCATTCCAACCTGTAGCCTCCTACCTTTCTGCTCGGGGCCTGGAAAGTCAAGTCGCCACAGAATTCCCTCCTTCCGGGTTCCCCCTCTTGGCCAATGTGAGGCAACAGGTCGGCGGAGCCCAGGGTAGTTTCTGGAGCCCGATGGCAGGGGCCTGTTCCGTGCGTTTCTCCGCGATCCGGGACCCCCGGGCTGAGACTGGGGCTGGGCCAGGGGCCAGGGCCAGGGCCAGGGCTGGGCAGTCGTGCCGGGGTGGCGGAGGTCTAGAGTCCAGGGGCCCGTGCCGCCCCACCTCCGCCCCCCGCCGCGGCCCAGCTGTCCTTCATGCCGGGGACCCGGCCGGGGGCGGGCGGGGACAAGGGCGCCCCTCCAGCCGGGTCTCTGCCGCCGCCGCCGCTCACTCAATCCGCACCTGCAGGCGGACGTTGAGCATCACCGAGGCCACGATGTAAAAAGTAGGGGGAAGTTCATGCGCAGCCGCCAGGCCAGGTCGAAGAAGGTGAGCAACGTGCGCGTCAGCCCCTTGCAGAAGGCGCCGTACGAGCCGCGGGCCGCCGCCGAGCGCGACAGACGCACCGCCAGGCCAGACAGGGCCGCCGCCGCCGCCGCCGCCGACAGAGCCGCTGACGCCGCCATGGGCCCGGGCCCCGCACAGGCCCAGACGACCGATTGACCCACAAGAGCGGGAGCCTCAGGGCGGCCGGACCCGAGCCCTAGCGCGCCCCGCCGGCCGCAGGGCGCCCTGTCCGCCCCGCCCCCGGGTTTCCCAGACCAAGCCGAGCTCTGGTGGCCGCAGCCTGGGCCCCTCCTCCTTGAGCCCGCGCAGCCCCGCCCCCTCCACATCCACTCACTGCGGGCCACGCTCCAAGCATAGCTCCGTCCGCAGCGTAGCCACGCCCCCAAACGGAAGCCGCCGTGAGGCCGTCAAAGCCGAGGCCCCGCCTACTAGACACTCCCCGCATGCTCAGCCCCGCCCACCGCTTCCCGTCCCGCCCACACAGCCCCGCCTCTTCCGGGCACCTCTGTAGGCAGGAGAGGATTGAAGGGCGGAGCGGCCAGGGATCGCTTTGACACCATCTCCTTGGGTGGGGCGGGAGTGGAGTAGGACAATCTGGACCGCTACGCTGATTCGGTACAGAAAGCACATGCAGACGCCTCTGCCTTTTCGTATCACCCCTATTCTCCCACGGCCTCCCCCGAAAACCGGCCAGCCAAGCCACTGTACCTTTCTTTATTCGCATTTCTCTTTTAAACCGCATAGTGCAGTAACTCTGCGCTACAGAGTGCCACCAAACCCACACACGTGCATTTTTCACTTTTTGGTATGTTTGCTGGTCACATGTATCTCTTTATCGGCGAATTTCCCCGTTCTCCTTCCCTTTCTAAGCACTCTTCTTAATCCATTGTTTGCCCTGGTGGCTGCACGAGGTTGTCTCAGGTTTTCATTTGCTCTTGTTGTGACCTGTTTGTTTGCCGGTGAGCTTAAAAGCCCTTTTGGGGTTTCATCAAACCTTTGTTAAACGTAAACCAATCCAAACGCAGAAGCGTTTTTCCAGACTGTTTAATGAAGCAGGGGAAATGCTCACACTTCGTTATGGTCATGACTTTTGAAAAACTGCAAGAAGTAGATTCACCCAACCCCATTCCAGTTTTCACAAGAAAGATTGATGTGGGTATTTAAGAACTCTCCAAATACCTGTTTGCCGTCACACTTGATCATCTGTATGGTATCCCATGTAACTGTTGAAGGAACGCAGTAGATTCATATACACTGATTGGGCAATAGTCCTTCCTACATGGGAATGTAAAAAAAGTCAAAACTTGAGCATGGAGGAAACTGAAGGAGATGGTGTGGAGCAGGGCTGATCGGTAGTCCACTTTTCCACCTGCTGCCAAACACAATTAAAATAATGTTTTAGAGACAGGATCTTATTCTGTTGCCCAGGCTGCAGTGTAGTGGTGTGGTCATAGCTCATGGCAGTCTTGAACTCCTGGGCTCAAGCGATCCTCCTGCCTCAGCCCCTGGAGTAGCTAGGACAATAGGTGGGGCTACAAATTCTATATCCACGAGTACATCCTTTAAGGATGAAGTGGAAATAAAGACATTTTCCAATAAAAGAAGATTAAGAGAATTTGTAAATAGCAGTCCTATCCTTAAAGAATGGCAGAAGGAATTTTCCTAAGCAGAAATAACAAAGATGATGGCACTTCAGGAAGAAAAAGAACATTTGGAATGAGTAGATATAGGGGTAGATATAATAGACCATTCTTCTCAGGAGTTTTTTAAAAATAATATTTGATGGTTGAAGCAGAAACTATTATGTCATCTGATGTAATGTTTAATATATAGAGAGGAAATGCTTAAAACATTTGCATTAAAAGTGAGGCAGGTAAATAAATATAAATGGAAGTAAGATTTCTACAACTTACTGAAAGTGGTTTAAAATATCCACAGTAGTAGAATGTGAGAAGTTAATATATATATTGTAATACCTATTGATATGGTTTGGCTCTGTGTCCCCACGCAAATCTCACCTTCAATTGTAATCCCCATAATCCTCACATGTCAAGGGTAGGACCAGGTAGGGATAATGCAATAATGGAGGCGGTTTCCACTATGCTGCTCTTGTGATATGAGTGAGTTTCATGAGATCTGATGGTTTTATAAGTGTCCATGTCTGGCATTTCCCCTGCTTGCACGCACTCTGTCCTGCCGCCCTGTTAAGAAGGTGCCTGCTTCTCTTTTGCCTTCTGCCATGATTGAAAGTTTCCTGAGACCTCCCTTGCAATGCGGAACTGTGAGTCAATTAAACCTCTTTCCTTTATAAATTACTCAGTCTTGGATATTTCTTCATTGTAGTGTGAGAACGAACTAATACACCTACGGTAATCACTAAAGTAACTTTACAAAGACATATATTAAAAAAAAAAAAGCATGGATAAATCAAAATGAAGTTCTAAAGAATGTTCAAGTAACCCAAAGGAAGATAACATATGGAAACAGAAGAACAAGAAACAAAATTAACGAAGAAAAAACATGTAATAATATGTCACACTCAAGTCCTAATATATCAATAATTAATGTCAATGTAAGTGGTCTAAGCATACCAATTAAAAGACAGAGATAGGTGGAGTGGATATAAAACAAAAACCATGACTCGACTATATCCTATTTATGAGAAACTCACTTCAAACTTTCTTAATTTTAAAGATTTACTCATTCTTAAGCATAATTTAATGTTTCTCATAAAAAAACCATTTTCCCCAAAAACTATACATAATTTTATAATGGAAATAAATTTTAGAAATTGAACTTGGAATCTCAAAATCTTACAATTGGAGAAGATCTTTAAGATGATCATTTTAATATCCTCCACTGATAGTGGACTTATTTTAACAATATCCGTGACCAATGATCAATTTCCAGCTGGTGCTAGAATGATTAAGTGACAGGAACTTCATTGCTTCTCAAGATGGTCCATTCCTTGTGTCAAACAAAGGCAGTTTCAATCCATTGGTATAAATTCTAAATTTTGGAAAACACAATAGTAGGTTAATCCTTTAGCATGGTAGACTTTCAGATAGTTGAAGTAACACTTATGTCTTCTTACTAAATATTTGTTCTCTAAACAACAAATATTTCTTTCAAGTGTTCTTCATAAGGTCAGTTCCTTTATTATCTGCATTGCAGTCCTCTGGAAATATGCCATTTTATCAATCTATCTCTTAAAATGAGGCACTTGCAATGGAACTCAATACTACATATGTGGGGTACCAGTTTTATTTTATTTTTTCTATATAGATGTTTGGCTTCAGAAAGAATGAGATTAGAACATGCTTTATAACAAACTAATATTTATTTTAACAGCTTTTTTGAGATATAATTTATGTACCATAAAATTCATCCTTTTAAAATCTGCAACTCAAGAGTCTTTAGGATATTTGCAAAATTGTACAATCATCACCACTATCTGATTTTAGAACATTTTTCTTCCACAAAAAGAAGCTCTGTACCCCTTGGTAGTGAATCCCCCACTTCTCCACTCCCCCATCCCCTTGTAAGGGGTTATCTTTCATTTTGATTTATCTATAGTGCTTTTTAATATATATGTCTTTTTATAGTTACATTAGTGGTTACTCTAGGTATTACAATATACATATTAACTTATAACAGTTTACTGGCATGGACATTTTAAACCATTTCCAGTAAGGTGTAGAAATCTTTCATTTAGTGATGTTTATCCCCCTCACTTTTAATACAACTATTTTAGGTATGTCCTCTACATGTTTTGAGCATCACGTCAGATGACATAATAGTTTCTGCTTCAACCATCAAACACCATTTAAAAAACTCATGAGGAGGATGGTCTATATTGGCAAACATTAATATATGTTCTATCTCATGAATTTGCCTATGTTGGACATTTCATATAAATGGAACATACAATATGTGGTATATTGTGAACTGGTTCTTTTACTTAGCAAAAAATTTTGAAGTTCATCATGTAGTATATATCAATATTTCATTTTCTTATGGCTAAATAACATTTAATTGCATAGATAGAGCAAATTTGGTGTAAACCAAAAGTATCTAAGAGAGGTCCCAATTAATTTAGAAAGTTTATTTTACCAAGGTTAAGGATGTGCCATGACACAGCCTCAGTAGTTCCTGATGACATGTGTCTGAGGTTGTTGGGGTACAGCTTGGTTTTATACATTTTATGGAGACATGAGGCATCAATCAATACATGTTAAGATGGACATTGTTTTGGACTGGAAAGGGAGGACAACTAGAAGCAGGGGTGTGGATGACTTCCAGGTTAAATGTAGATTTAAAGATTTCCTGATTGGCAATTGCTTGAAAGAGTTATTATCAATAGAAAGGAATGTCTTGGTTATCAGAAAGGGTGGTGGAGATCAAGGTTTTATCATGCAGATGAAGCCTTCAGGTAGCAGGCTTCAGAGAGAATAGATTGTAAATGTTTCTTATCAGAGTTAAAGAGTCTGTTCTATCAGTAATTCCAAAAGGGAGGAAGGTATAATGAGGTATTTCTGGCTCCCCCTTGCAATCATGGCCTGAATTAGTTTTTCAGGTTAACTTTGGAATGCTTTTGGATGAGAAAAGGAATCCATTTAGATGGTTGTGGGGCCTGATAGGGCTGTTGGGGCCCCCACAGGGTTGTGGGGTGTCCCTTATGCAGTGCTGAGGTGCAGGATCCAAGAAGTGAAGAGACAGGACACTGAAGAACTGGTGAGGAGCAGCTGGACTCGGAGGGGCCATGCAACCTGTGAGTGGAGATCAGCGAGAGCCCCAAATGCCCAGAAGCATCTGTATTTATTAGGTACAAGGAGGGGGCAGGGTCGTGAGTGAGGTCATCATCTATAGGCTTAGTAACAGGGCATACATAATCACGTGAGTCACAAGCGATGGGGACACCCCATTATGTCACCTGGGCAAAGAGGTGGGCCGTGTGCAGTAGGAGGCTGTGCCACGTGCAGTAGTAGAGGGTTGTGTACAGAAAAGGGGTCCACCCCCATTAGTTCACCGAGGCAAGGAGGATGATTTGAGCTAGCACAGAAGCGAGAAAAGATTGACAGAGTGTACAGCCACTGTGACTGGTCACACTAGAGGGGTTCTTCTTCCTCGGTTATTTCCAGGATCTCAGGCCTGAGGCCTACTTTCCACAGGAACTGGATGCAAGGTACTACAACTCCTTTATCAGGAGGAGAGGCTCTTGCTCCAAGCCTGCCATATAGCATATGCCCTTTCAGGCAGGGACGCCACCGCCTGGGTCTTGTCTTTGGTTCTTGTCCTGTTGTGGCTGTTTTCCCATGTACTGCTTCTGTTCTGTGACTGCTCTAGGCATTCCTCCTACTACAAACTACTATATGGTTATATGGAAGGATTATATAAATCAGCACTAAATGTGTTAGTACAGCTCCGACTACAATACCTATATGATTATATAGAAAGATTATATGGGACTAAGTATGATTACATATATAAGCTAGAAATAGTAAGCAGTGAGTTATGCTTCAGGCACTAACTGTGCCTGAAGTCTTTACAGTTCTCTTCCTCGGTGCCCTGGGGGGTGTTACCCACACCTAAGAATTTTATTTTTGGTTTACAATGGACATTTGAGTTGTTTCCATTTTTTGGCTATTGTGAATAATACTGCTGCTAATGCTTTTGTACAAATTTTTGTGTGGCCATATATTTTCATTTCTCTTGGATATATAACTAGCGGTGAAATTGCTGGACTATGTGATAACTCAATGTTTAACTTTCTGAGGAACAGCCAGAGGGTTTGCCAAAATGGGTGCACCATTTCACAATCCCATCAGCAATGTATGAAAGTTATAATTTCTCCACATCCTTGCCAGCATTTTTTATTGCCTGTTCTTTGTATTGTAATATCCTAGTGGATGTGCATCTCATTGTGATTTTGATTTTTATGTACCCAGTGACTAATTATGTTGAGTATGTTGTTGTGTGCTTATTGGCCATCTTTGGCACAATGATGTGCAACCATCTCCACTATCTAGTTCCAGATCATTTTTATCACCTCAAATGATACCCATTAAGCAGTCACAGTCCATCCTCTTCCTGTTCCTAGCTGATGGCAACCACAAATCTGCTTTCTGTTTCTTTAAATTTGTCTATTCTGGATATTTCATATGAATGGAATCATACAGTATGTGTCCTTTATCATTAGCTTATTTCACTTACCATAATGTTTTTGAAGTTCTTCCATGTGGTAGCATGTCTCAGTGCTTCATTTTTTATGGCTGAGTAATATTCAGTTGTATGCATGTACCCAATTTTATCTATTCATCTATTTAAGGACATTTGCACTGTGTTTCCACCTTTTAACTATTGTAAATACTGCTACTATGACCATTGCGTACAAGTATGTGTTTGAATGTTTGTTTTCAATTCTTTTGGTTATACTACCTCAAAGAAAAGTTGCTGGATTATATGGTATTATACGGTTTGGATGTTGGTCCCCTCCAAATCTCATGTTGAAATATGATCCCCAGTATTGGAGGTGGGGCCTGATGAAAGGTGATTGGATCATGGGGGTGCAGCCTTCATGAATGGCTTAGTGTCATCCTCTTGGTGATGAGTGAGTTCTCTCTCAGTTCAAGTAAGATTTAGTTGTTTAAATGAGTCTGGGATCTCTTTCTTTCTTCCCTCTTGCTTCTGCTTTTGCCATGTGATGTGCCTGCTCCTACTTCACATTCCATCATGACTGTAAGCTTCCTAAGGCATCACCAGAAGCTGAATAGATGCTGGTGTCATGCTTGTACAGTCTGCAGAACTGTAAGCCAATTAAATCTCTTTTCTTTGCAAACTACTCAGCTTCAAGTATTTCTTGATTGCAACACAAAAATGGATAAATACATGGTAATGCTTCATTTAACATTCTAAGGAAATGCTAAATTGTTTTTCACAGTGGGTGCACATTGCCCCTCTCCCTTCATCTTAGCCTCTGGAAGGTCTTATTCAGTGAGAGACTTCCCCTTACATGCAAGTCATGTAAATGAAGGTTGTTGTGTGCTATGTCCTCCTCATGGTCATATCTTTTTCTTTGGTCAGCTCTGAAATCCCTCAAGCTCACTACCCTGTTCCAGAACGGATTTGGTTTAGTGAGACTTTAGTGAAACAGCCCTGGCTGGAGCATCTGCACGTCAACATGGCCCTGCCCTCCAAAAAGTAACCCAAGCCTTCCTCTGCTTCTGCTACTTTCATAGCATTCCATGTGCTCCAGCAAAGGGGCATGCCAGCTGGAGAGAAGAAAATGCCCCTGCTTCATAAGCAACTGGATATTATTTCTTAATGAATTAGCATTTTGCACATCAGCCTGAGCTCCCAGCAGCAGCAGCTGGGCCGCTGAGGCTCTGCCTGCCTGCATCTGCCTCCTGCCCGCTGTATGGGGGGAGTAGTCTGTGTTATGGTTGAAGGGATACTTTGCAGGTAGCTTTTAGAACACAACAGCCAGTGAAGTTTCTTCTGTCCAGCCACAGCAAATGGAGCCCTATAGCACACCAATTTTCTGGTCCACATTGAGATTTAGAAAACCTCTCTTCCTCACTTTTCATTCCTTCAGTTTATAGTGTTCTTTCTGAAATGCTGGAATTCTGGCAGAGCTATGGAACTTCCATTTCCTTTCCAGCACTAATGGCTTTTCCCACCCCCAACCAAAGAGTTATGTGGAACCCAGAAGGTGGCCATTGCCATCCATCAAGAGAATAGTTTAAGTCATTTTATGTGTCTGTTTCTAATATTTTATTGAGAGTGAGAGAACATTCCTCCTCTTTTTAGAATTTTAAAAAACATTTTTGTAAATGTATGAAAAATTGTTGCTCACCGGCTATTAAACCTACAAATTCTTCAGTTTTCACAGACTGAATTTCCTGTTTGTTGCCAGCTCTAGTGGTCACTTCGTCTGAGGGAAGATTCAGAATTGAGAAAAATTGTTATAGCCTTATTTATCTTCCCTAGGTACCATGCCAGCTGGCATACACAGAAGCATGGTGATGATGATGTCAGGTTTCTATCAAGTCATAAAATATTTCCACTGAAAGAGTCTGATTGTTATATTCATGTTGCACCTTAGCTTTTTTAGCATTTTAAAATTTCAGCAGCCATCCTGAAAGGTAATTATCATCTAAAATCCAGTAATTTGAAAGGGTTGTGACTTAAAGGGTTGTGACAGGTCTCTGTTCCCTATACTTGCAGTGAAGGGGGCTTGTAAGGAGGTAGAAACTGAGGCTCTGAGGTAAGTTAGGTGGGGAGTCTGTGAACCCAGTTTATTTGAATTCATAATAAGCATTATTTATTTATTTTTAAATTTCAACTTTTATTTTATTTTATTTTTTGAGACAGGTTTTTGCACTGTCACCCAGGTTGGAGTGCAGTAATGTGATCTTGGCTCACTACAACCTCTGCCTCCCAGGCTCAAGCAATCCTTCTGCTTCAGCCTCTCGAGTATCTGGGACTACAGGCCATGCCACCATACCTGGCTAATTTTAAAAAAAAACTTGTTTTTGTAGAGATGGGATTTTACTATGTTGCCCAGGCTGGTCTCAAACTCCTAGGCTCAAGCAGTCTTCCACCTCAGCCTCCCAAAGTGCTGGAATTACAGGCATGAGTCACTGTGCCCAGCAGGGGTACATTTGCAGGTTTGTTACATGGGAATACTGTGTGATGCTGAGGTTTCGGGTATGGATCCTGTAACCCAGCTAGTGAACATTGTATCCAGTAGGTTGGTTTTCAACTCACCCTTCTCCCTTCCTCCCTCCTCCCCCTTCTAGTAGTCCACAGTGTCGATTGTTTCCATATTTATGTCCATGTGCACTTAATGTTTAGCTTCCATTTTTAAGCTGGAACATGTGGTATTTGATTTACTGTTCCAGTGTTTCATTCGCTTAGGATTATGATGTCCAGCTCCATCCATGTTTCTGCAAAGTAGCAAGATTTCATTCTTTTTTATGGCTGCATAGAATTCCATGGTGTATATGTGCCACATATGTTTTATCTAATCTACCATTGATGGGCACCTGGGCTGATTCAATATCTTTGCTATTGTGAATAGTGCAACCATGAACACATGAGTACATGTGTTGTTTTGGTATAATGATTAATTTTCCTTTGGGTACATACCCAGTAATGGGATTGCTGAGTTAAATGGTAGCTGTTTTAAGTTCTTTGAGAAATCTCTAGACTACTTTCCACAGTGGCTGAATTTAGTATGTCTTCTTTTGAGAAGTGTCTGTGCATGTCTTTTGCCCATTTTTAATGGAGTTATTTGTTTTTTTGTTGTCAATTTAAGTTTACTATAGATTCTAGATATTAGGCCATTCTTGGATGCATAGTTTGTGAATATGTTTTCCCATTATGCATGTCATCTGTTTGCTGACAGTTTATTTTGCTGTGTAGAAGCTCTTTAGTCTAATTAGATCTCATTTGTCCATTTTTGTTTTTGTTGTAATTGCTTTTGGGGACTTAGTCAAAAATTATTTCCAAAGGCTGATGTTGAGAAGAGTATTTCTTAAGTTGTTCTCCAGGATTTTTACAGTTTGAGGTCTTACATTTAACTCTTTAATCGATTTTGAGTGAAATTTTGTATACAGTGAAAGGCAGAGGTCCAGCTTTAATCTTCTGCATATGGCTAGCCAGCTATCCCAGCACCGTTATTGAATAGGGAGCCCTTTCCCTATTGATTCTTTTCTCTGCCTTGTCGAAGATCAGATGGTTGTAGATGTGTGGCCTTATTTCTGAATTTTCTATTCGGTTCCATTGGTATGTGTGTC
Source organism: Ateles fusciceps (assembly GCA_036589455.1). Taxonomy (NCBI): domain Eukaryota; kingdom Metazoa; phylum Chordata; class Mammalia; order Primates; family Atelidae; genus Ateles; species Ateles fusciceps. Next base: position 42,392 of record JAZHEH010001870.1, read on the forward strand.
TGTTTTCGTACCAGTACAAAAAGCTGTTATGATTTCTGTGGCTATATAGTATAGTTTGAAGTTGAGTAGTATGATGCCTCCAGCTTTGTTCTTTTTACTTAGGATTGCATTGGCTGTTCAGGCTCCTTTTTGGTTCTATGTGAATTTTAGAATAGTTTTTTTTTTTCCTAATTCTGTGAAGAATGACATTGGCAGTTTGATAGGAATAGCACTGAACCCATAAATTGCTTTGGGCAGTATGGCCGTTTTTATGATATTAGGTCTTCCTACCCATTAGCGTGGAATTAAAAAAAAATTATGTCATCTCTGATTTCTTTCATCATTGTTTGGTAGTTGTCCTTGTAGACATCTTTCACCTCCTTGGTTAGCTGTATTCTTAGGTGTTTCATTTTTTTTGTGGCTATTGTAAGTAAGATTGTGTTCTTGATTTCACTCTCAGCCTGGACATTGCAGGTGTGTAGAAATGCTACTCAGTTTTGTACAATGATTTTGTATCCTGAAACTTTACTAGAGTGATTTATCAGTTCTAGGATCCCTTTGGCACAGTCTTTAGGGTTTTCTAGGTATAGAATCATATAGTCAGTGAAGAGAGTTAATTTGACTTATTCTTTTGCTATATGAATGCCTTTTATTTCTTTTACTTTCTTTTTTTTTTTTTTTTTTCTCCAGTCTTTCTAAGGTTCAATTCAGGTGTCTTTTACTTTCCTGATTGCTATAGCTAAGACTTCCAGGACTATGTTGAAAGGGGTGGTGGGAGTGGGCATCCTTGTCTTGTTCCAGTTCCCAAGGAGAATGGTTTGAACTGTTGCCCATTCAGTATGATCCTGGCTGTGGGTTTGTCATAGATAGCTCTCATCGTTCTGAGGTTTGTTCCTTCAATGCTTAGTCTGTTGAAGGTTTTCCTTATGAAGGGAAGTTGGATTTTACTGAAAGCTTTTTATACATCTATTGAGACGTTCATATGGTTTTTCCATTTAATTCTGTTTATGTGGTGGAATCTTGTTGATTGATTTGCATATGATGCAGTTACGCATCCCAGGAATGAAGCCTACCTGATCATGGTGTATTAACTTTTTAATATGCTGCTAGATTTGGTTTGCTAATATTTTGTTGAGGATTATTGCACCTATGTCATGAGGGATGTGGGTCTGAAGTTTTCTTTTTCATTGTGTCTCTGCCAGATTTTGGTATTAGGCTGACGTTGGCTTAATGGAATGAGTTAAGAGGAGCCCCCCCTCCTTGATTTTTTGGAATAGTTTCAGTAGGATTGGTATTATTAGTTCTTCTTTGTACATCTCATAGAATTTGGTTATGAATCCATCTGGTCCAGGGATTTTTTTGGTTGGTAGATTCTTTATTACTGATTCGATTTCAGAAGTTGATATTGGTCTATTCAGGGTTTCAATCTCTTCCTGATTCATTCTTGGGAGATTGTATGCTTCTAGGAATTTATCCATTTCCTGTAGATTTTTAATTTGTATGCATAGAGTTGTTCATAGTCATCTCTCAGAATCTTTTGTATTTCTGTGATATCAGTTGGAATATTGCCTTTGCCATTTCTGATTGTGCATATTTGGATTTTCTCTTTCTTTGTCTTTATTAATCTAGCTAGTGATCTATCAATCTTATTTATTTTTTCAAATAACCAACTATTGCTTTCATTGATCTTTTGTATGTATTTTTGCATCTCAATTTCATTAAGTGCATATCTAACTTTAGTTATTTCTTTTTTTCTACTAGCTTTCTTTCTTTTTTTTTTCAAGTTCCTTTTGGGGCAAAGTTAGATTGTTAATTTGAGATCCTTCTAACCTATAGCATTTACGGTCCTTTTAACATTGCTTTGGTTGCATACCAGAGGTTTTTGATAAGTTGTGTCTATTTTCATTAACTTCAAATAATTTTTTAATTTCTTCATTAATTTTGATGTTCACCAGGGATTTATTCAGGAGTAAGTTGTTTAATTTACATGTATTTGTGTAGTTTTGAGAGATATTCTTGATATAAATTTCTATTTTTATTGCACTGTGATCTAAGAGTTTGGTTGGTATGGTTTTGATTTTTTGAATTTATTGAGACTTGGCTTTATGACTAAGCATGTGGTCGATCTAGAATATGTTCCACGTGCAAATGAGAAGAATGTACATTCTATGGTTGTTGGGTGGAGTGTTCTGTAGATGTTTATTAGGTCCAATTGATAAATTGTCAAGTTTACCTCCAGAGTTTTTTTGTTTTTTTGCTGCCTTGATGATGTGTCTAACACTATCAGTGGGGTGTAGAGGTTTCCCACTATTATTGTATGGTTGTCTACATCTTTTCAGAAGCCAAGAACTTTTTTATGAATCTGGGTGCAGGTATATTTTAGGATATATATATATGTATATCTCCAACATATATATCCAATGTTGGGTGCATGTATATTTAGGATAATTAAGGCTCTGGTTTGATTGTACTCTTTATCATTATGTGATGGCCTTCATTGTCCTTAATCTCTCTCTCTTTTTTTTTTTTTTTGAGACGGAGTTTACCTTTCACTCTTTGTTGCCCAGTCTGGAGTCCAATTGTGCAATCTTGGCTCACTGCAACCTCCACCTCGTGGGTTCAAGCTATTCTCCTGCCTCAGCCTCCCAAGTAGCTGGGATTACCATGTGCCACCATGCCTGGCAAATTTTATATTTTTAGTAGAGACGGGGTTTCTTCATGTTGGTCAGGCTGGTCTTCAACTCCTGACCTCAGGTAATCCATCCGCCTCGGCCTCCCAAAGTGCTGAGATTACAGGTGTGAGCCACTGCACCTGACCCATTGTTCTCTTGTAAGATTGGTCTAGCTGTAACCTATTCCTTCAGCATTTGCTTGTCTGAGAAGGATTTTATTTCTCCTTCATTTATGAAACTTAGTTTGGTGGGATATGAAATTCTTGGTTAGAATTTCTTTTCTTTAAGGATGCTGAAAATAGGTTCCCAATCTCTTCTATTGTAAGGTTTCTGCTGAGAAGTATGCTGCTGGCCTGATGGGGTTCCCTCTGTAAGTGAACTGTCCCTTCCTTCCTTCCTTCCTTCCTTCCTTCTTTCCTTCCTTCCTTCCTCCCTCCCTCCTTCCTTCCTTCCTTCCTTCCTTCCTTCCTTCCTTCTTTCTTTTTGATGGAGTCTTGCTCTGTCACCCAGGCTGGAGTGCAGTGGCACAATCTTGGCTCACTGCAACCTCTACCTCCCAGGTTCCAGTGATTCTCCTGGCTTAGCCTCCCAGGTATCTGGGATTACAGGTGCCTGCCACCACACTTGGCTAATTTTTGTATTTTTAGTAGAGATGGGGTTTCACCTTGTTGGCCAGGGTGGTTTCCAACTCCTGACCTCATGTGATCCACCTGCTTCAGGTTCCCAACATGCTGAGATTGCAGGCGTGAGCCACTGCACCCGACCCTGCCCCTTCTTTCTAACTGCCTTTAGAAAGAAGGCTGAATGTTTTCTCTGGCTGAGCACAGTGGCTCAAACCTGTAATCCTAGCACTTTGGGAGGCTGAGATGGGTGGATCACTTGAGCGCAGGAGTTCAAGAGCAGCCTGGGCAACATCGTGAAACCCTGCCTCTATAAAAAATGTACAAATTGGCCGGGCATGTTGGCATATGTCTGTCATCCCAGCTACTCAGAAGGCTGAGATAGGAGAATCAAATGAGCCTGTTAGGCTGAGGCTGCAATGAGCCATGATTGTGTCACTGAACTCCCAGCTTGGGCAACAGAGCAAGACCCTGTCTCAAAAAAATTACTTGCATTGACTGGCGAATCTAATAACTATCTGCCTTGAGGATGATTTTCTTATATAGTATCTGACTGGAGCTCTCAGTATTTCTTGTATTTGTATGTAAACCTCTAGCAAGATTAGGGAAATTTTTGTGGACGATATCCTCAAATATATTTTCCAAGTTGCTTATTCTCTCTCCTTCTCTTTCAAGAATACCAATGAGTCATAGATTTGGTCTCTTACATAATTCTATATTTCCCAGAGGTTTTGTTCTTTTTTTCTAATTAATTTCCTTTATTTTTGACTGACTGAGCTGATTTGATGAACCAGCTTTCAATCTCTGAGAATCTTTCCTCAGCTTGGTCTATTCTGCTGTTAATACTTTTGATTATATTATGAAATTCTTGTCATGAATTTTTCAGCTGGAGAAGCTCAGTTTGGATCTTTCTTAAAATGGCTATTTAATCATTCAGTTCTTGGATGATTTTACTGGGATTGCTTGGCTTCCTTGAATTTAGTTTTAACTTTCTCCTGGATCTCCATGAGATTCCTTGCCATCCAGATTCTGAATTCCATGTATGTTATTTCAGACATTTCAGACTGGTTAAGAACCATTACTGGGGAGCCAGTAGGTTCCTTTAGAGGTAAGGGGACACTGTGCCTTTTTGAATTGCCAGTGCAATTATTTTGTGCTGATTATTTCTCATCTGGGAAGGTTGGTGTTCCTTCAACTGTGGTATAAGTTGAATATAGTCATCTGGCTTTATTTATGGAGGTTCCCAGAGGTCTAAGGCTCTGTACAGAATATTTGCTTTTTGTTGAATTCTTGCCCTTGGTTTCTACCGAGTGGCAGAATCAGTAGTTTTTTGTTGTAGTTTGGGCTGTGATCCAGTAGATGGCACTTGAGAGCAATGGGCAGTAGATAGGCTCTTAGCCACATGACTCTTTGGGTATCCTTGCATTTGCAGCTGTATACTGTGGTGCCAGGGAAGAGAAGTGGGTGACTTCTCACCAAGTCCATTCCTGGGCCTTGAGGGAGCCACCTCTGATCACTTGGCACTGTGCTCGTGATTTTGTTGTTGTTATGTCTCTTGGGCTGCAGGGCTCCCTTGGGGAAAGGCCTGGAAGGGAGATAGGCCGCATCCTTATCAGACAAGCCCTGTGGAGGGAGGTATCCCTATGTCCCACACCAGCCGGAAAACCTGTACAACTCACCTCTTTCAGTTTTCTGAGAGTGTGGGCTCCTCCTCTACTCAAGCACTAAGCACAGATCCCAGCTCAGCACTCCTGAGCTGTAGGCTGAGCCGTGGGGCACCAGGACCTGCTCATAGCTCCCTCCTCCAGATCCTTGGGGTTGGGTTCCAGGTGCACTGGCAGATTCAAAGGACTCACAGCCTGCCAAAACACACTCAGGTGGAGCAAAACACCCAGGCCAGGCAGCAGAGGCTGCACTGTGTACACATTCCTGTGGGGTGGCCAAGCAGGGGTCCTGTGAGGGGCTGGTGGGCAGATAAGCCTGCAGGACAAACATGCCCAGTACCATGGGGTAGCAGGACCTGCATTCTTCCTGGTAGTTGAGACCAGAGCCTCTCAGAAAGAGGTGAGCAGCCCTTGGGGGTGGATGCTTATGGCCAGACTCTACTGGAGCTCTCCCATGCTCATAGGTCCCTGGTTTTGTAACTGCTGTAGCTCCCTCTCTGTCTAATCTCTGAGAGATTCCCTGTCAGCCCAAACATCCATAGAGGGTTGGGTCCCTTACAGCTAGGATCCCAGAGTCCCACGGCAAGGAGCGGGCAGTCCCAGAGTGCCTTCACTCACCTTCTCAGGCATCATCTGGGGCCGAGAACCAGCTGTAGTGGTTGTCCATTTCTCGCACTGCCATAAAGAACTATCTGAAACTGAGTAATTTATAAAGAAAAAAGGTTTAATTGGCTCATGATTCTGTGGGCTGTACAGGTTTCTGCTTCTGGGGAGGCCTCAGGAAACTTACAATCATGGCAAAAGATGAAGGGGAAGCAGGCACATTTTCACATGCCTGGCAGGGAGAGAGAGAGCATGAGGGGGGAAGTGCTACATCCTTTCAAACAACCAGATCTCTCCCTCTTTTTTTTTTCCAGATGTTTAGGTCTTCTTCTTTTTTTTAGCAATGGTTCTCCTCTCTCTCTCTCTCTCTCTCTATATATATATATATATATATATATATATATATATATAATTGGACTTTAGGTTCTGGGGTACATGTGCAGAACATGCAGGATTGTTGCATAGGTACATACATGGCAATGTGGTTTGCTGCCTCCATCCCCCTGTCACCTATATCTGGCATTTCTCCCATGTTATCCCTCTGCAACTCCCTACCCCCCACTGTCCCTCCCCTAGTCCCCCTCAACAGACCCCAGTGTGTGATGCTCTCCTCGCTGTGTCCTGTTCTCATTGTCTCGACACCTGCCTGTGAGTGAGAACATGCGGTGTTTGATTTTCTGTTCTTGTGTCAGTTTGCTGAGAATGATGGTTTGCAGATTCATCCATGTCCCTACAAAGGACACAACTCATCATTTTTTATGGCTGCATAGTATTCCATGGTGTATATGTGCCACATTTTCCTTGTCTAGTTTATCATCAATGGGCATTTGGGTCGGTTCCAGGTCTTTGCTATTGTAAACAGTGCCGCAATGAACATACATGTGCATGTGTCTTTATAATAGAATGATTTATAATCCTTTGGATATATACCCAGTAATGGAATTGCTGGGTCAAAATGGAATTTCTATTTCTAGGTCCTTAAGGAATTGCCACACTGCCTTCCACAATAGCTGAACTAATTTACACTCCCACCAACAGTGTAAAAGTGTTTCTATTTCTCCACATCCTCTCCAGCATCTGTTGTCTCCAGATTTTTTAATGATCGCCATTCTAACTGGCATGAGATGGTATCTCAATGTGGTTTTGATTTGCATTTCTCTAATGACCAGTGATGATGAGCATTTTTTCATATGTTTGTTGGCCTCATAAATGTCTTCTTTTGAAAAGTGTCTGTTCATGTCCTTCACCCACTTTTGAATGGGTTCGTTTGTTTTTTTTTTCTTGTAAATCTGTTTTAGTTATTTGTAGAGTCTGCATATTAGCCCTTTGTCAGATGGGTATATTGCAAAACTTTTTTCCCATTCTGTTGGTTGCTGGTTCACTCTAACGATTGTTTATTTTGCTGTGCAGAAGCTCTGGAGTTTAATTAGATCCCATTTGTCTATTTTGGCTTTTGTTGCCAATGCTTTTGGTGTCAAACAACCAGATCTCTTGAAACCAACCATGCTGGTGCCTTGATCTTGGACTTCTAGCCTCCAGAATGGTGTGAAAATAAATTTCTGTTGTTTAAGACACCCATTCTATGGCATTGTTGTGACAGATGGAGTTGACTAAGACAGCATACCTTTCATTCATTCACTTATTCATTTATTTACTCATTCATTAATTCAACAAATATTTATTGAGCATCTGCTATGCACTAGGCACTGTGCTGTGTGTTTTGTTGAGAACACTGTGAGGAACCAGACAAATGTGGTCCCTGCTCTCATGGAGCTGATTATTTAAAAGATACACATGAAAAAGATGATTATTTCAAGTTATGAAAAGTTCCATGAAAGAAAAGTACAAAGCACTATAGGAACATATACTAGGAGATTAACTGGAGTCATTTATAAAAGCAGTGAGTTCAAAATAACCTGCACATCCATGTAGTGGAGAATGGTTTAAGAAATATCAATGCATCCACTTGAAGGTTAATTACAAAGCCATTTAAATGTCCTTTTGTAAAGTATGAGAAATTACTGGTGATTTAACACTAAGTGAAAAAGGATAAAAATTTGTGGACCCAGTATGACTAAAACTATGGCGAGACAGAGAAGAGAGAGAGAGAGAGAGAGAGAGAGAGAGAGAGAGAGAGAGAGAGAGGCTAACTGCCCCCTCCTCCAAAATTTAGGCATAAAGACAAAGAATGGAGGGAAAAATCGTAAGATATAACTACATTAATCCATTCGTTAATGATTTATTTTCTTTTTCTGCTCGTTGGGAATTTTTCTCCATCCATTAAATCGTAATGAATAATACACTTAATAGTATATGTCATCTAAAGCATCACTATTATAAGTTTGGAGAAATGTTTGTCTAAACATTAGTAAAATATTTATTGGCAGAAGAGCTTTTGTAGCTTTAGGAACACCATTTTACTACACAAACCCTAAATTATCAAGTGATTCACCTACAACTCGTTGCCACAGCCTGAGCCCTGTCAACAGGTCACAAAACCAGGAAGAGGCAGAGTTGAAATGAGATCTCCTGTCTTCTGAGAAACACCCCCTCTTGTTTAGAGCCATTTGTAACATTATCATAAGTAAAGACAAATAGTGTTTAGAAAGAGGGAAGTGAAATATTCTGATTTGGTCTGACTCACCTTGAAACCAGACTCTTTCCCTAGGTCTCCTGGAATTGCCAAATACCTTAACTTTCTCTCCCTCAATTATACTTCAAGTATTAATTGAGTGTGACTATCTGGCAGGAGTTCTTCTAGGGCCTGTAGGCATGACAGAGAACAACAACAACAACAATAAAACCTTTGCCCTCAAATTGCTGATGGGAAGGAAACAACCACAGAGAAAAAAGCCAGAGGAAATCCATGCTGAGGGAACAGTGATTGTGAAGGCACTAAGATAGATTCTCCCTAGTGATTGTTGATGAAGTCTTTGCTTAAGCCCTTCTTGGAGATGTTATATATATATATATATATATATATATATATATATATATATATTTTTTTTTTTTTTCCTGCAAAGAAAGATGCATGTTAGTAAGATAGGTGGATGCATACGATGAGATAATACTCTGCAGTAGTCGGAAGCAAGAGACTAGATACATAGCAACATGGATAGATCTTTAAAAATGTACAGAGGGAAAAAAGTAAGAAATAGGATGAGATCTATGGCAAATAGGATGAGATTACTACCATTTTGGTAAAATGATAGTACATACACGAGATGATGGAAGCCAGATTTTTCACCACCAGAAAAAGAAATTATGCATAAGCAAGAAGGGAAAGCAAGAATAAACGTTGTGATGCTGGACCACTTTGAGTAGAAGGCTGAATAGCATGCCATTTTATGAATCCTCTTCCTATAGTTAATGGGTGCCTACTGTATGCCAGGCACTGTTCTAGGAGCCAGGCTGTTGGTGAACATTTAGGTTATTTCCAGTGCTTTGCTAGCATATGTAGTGCTGATCAGAACGTGCTTGTCCATGTCTGCACATGTGCAAAAGTTTCTTTATGATATAGACCCAGGAGTGGAATCTAGTCAAAATGTGTGTCTTCAACACACACTAGCTAATTTCAACTTGCTTTCCAAAGTGTCTGCAGCAATTATATACCTTCAATCAGGAGGTAAGAGTTTTATCGCCACATCCTCCCTATTGTTGATATAATCAGATTTAAATGTTTGCCAGACAGATTTGAATTGGTATGTCATTGTGTGATTTTAATTTACATTCTTCTAATTACCAATGAAGTTGAATATCTCTTCCATATCTTTTAGCAATTTGGTTTCTTCCTCTAAAAACTGCTTCTTTCAAGTCTTCTGCCCATTTATCTATTGAATTGTGTGTCCTTTTAATGTCATTTTAAACCCTACATTTAAAAAATGACATTTCTAACTGATGGTAGAAATAAAATTGGCTTTTTTTTTTTTTTAAAAAAGATAAAGTCTCACTCTGTCTCCCAGGCTGAAGTGCAGTGGCACAATCTCGGCTCACTACAACCTCCACCTCCTGGGTTCAAGCAATTCTCTGCCTCAGCCTCCCAAGTAGCTGGAATTACAGATGCCTTCCACCACGTCCAGCTATAAAATTGGTTTTTACATTGATTTTTATATCTTGGATTCTTGCTAAATTCTCTCATTAATTACATTGGTTAATATTTGGTACTTCTGTGCTGAGTAGAAAATCTTATCTTTAAAGAATGACAGTTTTGTATATCTCTGACCATAATATTGATTTTTGTTGTATTATGAGCCTAGCTAAAACCTTCAGTCTTGGGGGCTTCTTTTGTCTTTTATAGGATCCTAAAGGGCATGCTTTGAATTGTTCATGCAGATACCTCTTACTGTAATTATCTGATGAATTGTTCTTTCTTGCTGCACAGATAAAACCAATACAGTGAGACAGTGGTATTGCAGTAAAGAAAGAGTTTAATAATTACAGAGCTAGCCAAGTGGGTAGAAGAGAGTAATTACTCAAATCAACCTCCCTGAGAACTCAGAGGCTAAGATTTTTATTAATCATTTGGCAGGAGGCGGTGTAGGGAAGAGGTGCTGCTGAATTTTTGGAGATAAAATTATAGAGGTGTGGAAAACGGTCCTTGTGCACCGAGTCTGCCTCTGGGTGGGGACCACAGGACTGATTGAGTCATGAGTCACACGTCTGGGTAGAGTGGGTGACTTGGTTGTTCACCAGAATGAAAAAGCCTGAAAAACATCTCAAAAGGCCAATTTTAGGTTCTACAACAGTAATGTTATCTACAGGAGCATTTGTGGAAGTCACAAATTTTGTGACCCCTGGTAGCATGACTCCTGAGCAGTAAGGAATTATAGAAAAGCAAGCTAGGGAACAATGCCTGGTTATCATTTAATTATGCCTGCATTTCAGCAGAATTTAGGCACCTCCTATAATCCTAATCTTGTACATTTCATTAGTTTTGCAAAGGTAGTTTCAGTCCCCAAACAAGGAGGGGGGTCTAGTTTTAGGGAGGGACTGTTTTCATCCTTGCTTCAAAGTTAAACTATAAATTAAGCTCCTTCCATGGTTAGCTTGGCCTACACCCAAGAATGAATGAGGACAGCCAGGCTGTGACATTAGAAGCAAGGTGGACTCAGGCATGCTAGCCTTCTCCCACTGTCATGACCTTTGCAGAGACTATTTCATTACCCCAAATATCTAGAGCTTGCTAGCTCTCCAACCTCCTTCAAGTCATTGCCCAACTATTGCTTTCCTGATAAAGCCTACTCTGATTCCTCTATTCTAAAATATAACTTTTCACTTCTCCCAGCACTCTAAGTTTGTGCCCTTTCATATTTTTCACATAATATTTATTATCTTCTAATATACTATATGTTTTACTTATTTACTGTTTTTATAATCTACCTTTCCCTCAGTCCTTTTTAACCTGTTGCTCTGGTTAAAAGAGAAAATAATTGGGTAAAGTATGTCTTTGTGAGCAAAATTTATCTTTCTCTCCATCTCAGTTATCAAACCTGGAAATTATTCACGAGTATTCTGAGTTTATGGCAGTATAGTTATTTGCATAAGTTTAGTAAGGGTCCTTTCTATAGAAACAAGACACAGTTGGAGACACTGGTTATTTTACCAAGGCTTTGACTAGAATAACATATTTTTAGGTGAAGTTCCGGTAAAGCCAACCTGAAAAGAGCCTCTTTGGCCAATCCATTATTGCTGCACTTTATGCAAATAATCAGGTCACCTATAGTAATAAAACTTATTTTGCACACAAATTACTCTTAGTATAATTTCTCTTTAGTAAAGGAGGGCTAGAAAGAGAGAAATTATATTTCAAAGGAAAACTATAACATATCTGTGACTAGATTCCAGCCCTGACTTTTGTTTTTGAGTGCAGATTGAGTCAGGAATTATTTCTTGGCTATAAAAATCCTCCAAAGATTAATCAAGCTATGATTTTCTTCATAGTGTTTTCAGTTGGTGTCCTAATGGAATAGGTTTCTCTTTCCATTCTGACACAAAAATTCTCTTTTGATTGTTGAATTACTAGTGTTATTTATCTCTCCTTGTTTTACCTCTAAGAAAGCCAGAATCATGGTCTTCCAAAGACTAGAGATGTGAATCTCCCTCATTTGGAATCCCACTGGGCCTGATCTGTTTTGTACTGCAAATGTTCTGCTGCTAAAACCTTTCAAGCCCAGTCCCTCCCTCTAGACCCAGGGACTATTTTGGAAGAGGTGGGTGTTTGAGAATGTAAGGGCCGATTTTGAGGGATAAAATTAGTTCAGACCCTTCAAATCAAGGATAAGCACACACCTAAACAGCTAGTAAAAATAAGGGACTTTGTCCCTTGGGTTATTACATGTCGCCTTTTCATCCATCCCAACCATAAATAATTTTCTGGTTCCTATAGAATTAAAAGAAAATTACTAAGAGGCTATAAACATATCTAGTGACAAGGCATCCTAGATATAATACTCTCAGGTATGAGATTTATGCGGCTATATATATATATATATAAAACAAATTTTTAATCAGTCACCTAGGACAAATTATTCAAAAGACCACAAAGAGCATCGTAGCACAACAAAAGCCTCTAAATTCTTTAGCATAAAAGGTTTTAACAATGCTTATGTTTTATATAGCTAATTGCTACAAGTCTGTAATTAAAACCAAGATTATGGTAGCTAACATAGAAATTACAGACAAGTCTGCTTTATAACCTCATTTTTGACTTTTTGTTTGTTGGTTTTTATATTGCTTGATGAATTTTAAGCGTTGATGAATGTCTGTCCACCTCCATTTCCATCTGGCCTAGAACATTTAAATGGGCTCTAAGTCCCTTGGCCACAGGGGACCTACTGAGGGACAGGATAGACCTGGGGCAGGCAGCCATGTCACCCTGGCAATGCTATGGGACAAAATAAAAGTTTGGCAGCCATCGAAATTGCCTCTGGCAAATCTTGTCCAGAGGGGAAGAATATAAACCAAAAATCAAATTCTAAGGCCCCACAAATAACTAAATGAAATCTTCCTCTCAGCTAAGGGCATTCTAAAATAAACCTGAAATACCAGTTCAGGCCGTGATAGGAATGGGTGGTTGGATATGCCTCATTAAACCTTCCTCACTTTGGAATTCAGGCACAGGTGACCAGCATTAACACTAAAACAGAGACATTAAGGCTGACAAAACAGACTCTTTGTAGTAATAAAATACCAACATGACAGATAGCAGGCCCTGAAAGAAATAAAAGTATTTTACCCCAAATAGATTTCTTTGACATATTTTGAAATGGCCCTGCAAAGGTGTCTCTTGTGGGGAAAATCTACATTCCGTAGAGAATCATCTTCTCTTTCCAGGTCTTTTTCCAAATCCAGGAGAGAATTAACTACGTGTCTGGCACCTTTTATAAATGTTGTAAAAGAACATTTATAATCTGTTCTCTCTGAAGCCTGCTACCTGGAGAGGCTTCATCTGCATAATAGGAACCTTGGTCTCCACAACCCTTCTCTTAATCCCCTTGTCTTAATCCAGACACTCTTTTCTACTGATTCCAGGTGTTTAGATAAGTCCTTTCAACTAATTGCTAGTCAGAAAATCTTTGAATTCATCGATGACCTGGAAGCCCTCACTTCCAGTTGTCCTGTCTTTCCAAACCGAACCAGCGTACATCTTACATGTATTGATTGATGTCTTATGTCTCCCTACAATGTGTAAAATCAAGCTGTACCCTGGCCACTTTGGGCACATGTTCTTGGGATCTCCTGGGGCAGTGTTTCAAGCCATGGTCACTCATATTTGGCTCAGAATAAATCTCTTCAAATATTTTACAGAGTTTGACTCTTTTCATCAACACAATAGTTCCCAAATTGATCTATAGATTGAACATAATCTCCATCAAAATTCCAAATTTCTTTTTGCAGAAATTGAGCTAATCCTTAAATTTATACAGAAATATGAGGGACTCAAAATAGCCAAAACAATCTTGAAAAAGCAGAACAATGTTTGAGTACTCAGAAGACAAAATCAGTTGAGTTACTGTTCTTAAGAAGTTCACACTTTAGTGTAGCAAGCTAAGACAGTAACTCATCCATTTAACAAATATTTTTCTGGCTTAAGTTTTCAAGATGGCTGACTAGAAGCATTTCAAGCATACCTCATCCACTTAGAAGAACCAAAATAGTATGTAGAAAACCAAATTTTGAATACGTTATCTAAGAGGGAGCATAGGAGTTCAACAGAAAAGTGAAAGGAAACATGAAAATTAGGAAGGGGAAGACAAACAGCCAGCTTGTGTGGCTGGTACCATCAGGGAACTGGGAGTGACTCCGCTTATGATAATTATATGCTAATCATCATATGCTAATTATAATGTATTAGCATGCTAAAATAAACTAAATTTCTGCAAAAAAATTTACATTTTGATGGAGATTGTGTTCAGTCTATAGATCAATTTGGGAAAAACTGTGATGATGAAAACTGGGAGTGATTCCACTGCAGTCCACTGCAAAAAGACCCTCACCCTCTCCCATACTGGGGGAATGGATTCACCATTGCATTCCTACTGGGGGCTCATATAATCCAGGCCAGCCTTGATCCTTCCAAGCACTTAATTTAACTTAAGGAGTGGCTGGGAGACTCTTAAGAAGGAACTACCCCAGATGATGCAGATAAATCCCAAAATTGAGGCTTAGCCTGGGAGAGTTCTTGACTTCATGCGGGAAAGAACGCAAGAGTGAGCTGACAGAGTAAAGTGAAAGAAAGCTTATTTAAGAAATGGAGTATAGAAAAATAGCTGCTCCAAATACAGAGCGGGACTACCCCATAGGCAGAGTAGCACTTATGTATTACTGGCTAGCGGTATTTATAACTACTCCTTAATTATATGCTGAATAAGGGGCAGGCTATTCATGAATTTTCTGGAAAAGGGGCAGGGAGTTCCAGGAGCCAAGGGTTCCTTCCCTTTTATGCCACATAAGGTAACTTCTGGGGGTTGTCACAGCATTTGTAAACTGTGATGGTGCTGGTAGGAGTTTCTTTAGCATGCTAATATATTAATGAGCAGTGAGGGCAACCAAAGGTGGCTTTCATTACCATCTTGGTTTTTTCTGGTTTGGGCCAGTTTCTTTGCTGCATTCTGTTTTGGTCAGCTCTTGTTTTGTTTAGCAGAGTTGTGACTGGTGCTCAGAAAACAAGTCCTGCTGATCTACTTCACAGGGAAACAACACGTCCTGGGTCCCATGGCCTTCCTGAGACCTAAGCAGCTACAGCAAGATACTATTCTTGATCCTAGATCTTAACTGATTATGAATGATCCTGGGGACCAGTGGTGCCAGTCTGAGGCATTAGGGAAACTTGGGCTGCTGCTTGTAGAACCGAGGTGTGAGTGGTGTTGGGCTCCTGAAACCAGGACTAAGAAGTGAGTGCAACATGGGCTACAGCCACTGGTGCTGGAACCAGGCACCTCCCCCTGGGGCCTGGGCAGGATAAGAGTTGCCTGGAAGTCTTGGCCTTGAGCTGGGCAGTGACTCTTACAGCCTGAGGCGGAGTTGTTGGCTAGGTAGGTCTGACTGAACAACTGGGTTGGTTGTGACAGCTGGGATGGTGGAGGGAGCCCCCTAGGACTGGAGCATGACAGGGACACAAGTCCTCCACCCACCAGCCAAGGCTGTGACCACTGAGACCAGCCCCATCCTTTTTGTGGCAGGACCTCAGCACTGCAATGGTTGCCCCTCGCCTAAGCATTTCATCAGGGGCCTGAAGGTTACCCGACTCCCTGTCATGGCTGGTGCATATACTTATCACTGGGGGGGCCTGAGCACAAGCTTGTCCAGCGTCTCTCTCTGCCAGGCTTTGCCTCCAACTTCTGAGACAGAGTGCAGGATCCAGGGGCCTGGGGGTTCCACAATCCAACCCATTACCAGGGACACCCAAGCACTTCACACAGGGGAAGGAGGTTAGACATAAACTCCTTATCACTACCATTTCAGCTGGCTCCAACCTGCAAGTACCACCTACTGGGCTGCAGGCCGCCCATGCAGCCCATTGCAACCACTGCCAACACAAAGACACAGTGCTTGGGACACAGAAGAGAATCTCACCACCAGTACTATCACCATCATCTGACTTAACGTTTAATACAAACTATTGTAATGAAGACCATGGGGCAAAAGAATAGATGTATAGAATAATGGAATAGAATTGAGATTCCAGAAATAAAACCATATATCTAAGGTCAACTAATTTTCTACAAGAGTATCAATACCATTCAATGGGAATACAACAATCTTTTCAACAAATCATCTGGGACAACTGTATACCCACATGCACAAGAATAAAGTTGACCTCTATCTCATGACATTGCAGCAAAACTTCAGCCAAAGAAGACAAAGAGACCAATGGAGACCGAAGAGAACTTTTATTCAGACACCTGGGCTGGCAGCAGGCTCAGGCCTTAATGGCTGCCAACCCCAACAAAGAAGGCAGCTTAACTTATATGCAACAAGAGGTGGGAAAACAAGGCAGGATGCCGGTTTTAGACAAAGACAGTAAATTATTCACCTGTGACAAGTTTTAACCTTGGGAAATATACATTCTACTGTATAGTTATCTTGACCTAACAGCTTGCAGCTGGGCAAGCAAAATAGGAATTACAGAAATACACTCGTGGGCTGCAGGTATGGAGATATGCTTGGGTGCCTTATATTGGGAGGAGAAGGCTGTGCTGAGTCTGCTTTACCTCTAAATACAGCTTATAACTTAGCCTGGAATGTGAGATAAGCTTGCAGCTGCAACTTGTTAGCTATGCTGGGAGAGACTATTCAAATTCCTTATCCTTTTGTATAACTTTAAATGACCTTTACTTAATGTTAACTACTACCTAGGTTATATTTATTATTTAAAACTTTATTTTTATTTTATTTTATTTTCCTTCCACATTCTCCCCTTTAAAAGCTTTCTTTTAAAGAAACTATTATTAGAAAGCTTTTACTTTCTTCCTTTTATACACAGGATGCTAGGATAGTAGGAGAGAGTTTTAAGTCCTGTTATAGGCAACTTACTTGTTTGCCTAGGAAGTTACCTTGCCGGTGTATTTGCTTCTGGCGTTGCTTGTTAACTTTGTAGGAGCAGACTGGCTCTTGGCTTCACTTTAGCCTCTGTCCCCATGGCTGTGGCCTGTCTTAGGTTGTTCCCATCTTTCAGGAAATCTTACCCATCATTGACTAACCAGCCATCCACCTGAGGGGCATGATCTTTGGCCTTTTCCTTTAGAGAGGAGCACAAGTCAGTCAGTCAGAAGTTAAACTTAGAGTCTTTCATTGCGCCATTTGTTTGCATCCAGGTAGGAGCTAGATTACACCTCAGCAAGTTATTTTACAGGTGATGTTTAAGGCCTAGCCTCTCTCCTTCATTCTCATACATCTGTGTTTATGAGCCACATAGAAAGTAAAGAGGGGGAGGCATGGGAAAGGAAAATACCTTATAGAAGACCTATGTTAATTTCATAACTTTCAGCTTTTCCATAAGATGAGCTTTCTTCTGTGGGTAATGGCCAATACTTACTTAGTGTGTCTCATCACCATCACCTCCATAGTGGATTGTATACTTTTAAACAGGAGAGGCAATAAACAGGGAGTATTAGACAGTCACCTAATATAAGTATTACACCCCCTATGAGGGTCTTAACTCTGCCAAAAGACGAGAACTATCCACCAAAAAGAGATTCTGTTGTCCAACCTTTCTAGGTTTGGACTGGACATGGGCGAACTTTCTCATTTTGGCAGTGATTTCCATAACTGCCTGTCCATTGTCATCAATCTCTAAACAATAGTTAAGTTAAATTTACCACAGTCTCCTCCTTCTGAAGCCACAGATAGTCTAGTGCCAGTCTGTTTTGATAAACTGCATTTCTCATTTGTGTAGATTATAAAGCTAACAAATTTAGAGCTTTAGATGTTTTGTTAGTTATAATTTCTAATACTGCTTGTAACCTGATGATACAGTTAATCATATAGATGGGATTATGATATCCCCATGATTCATCTTGCACCCAGATGGCTGGGCATAATAGTTAATTATTCTCTCTGGAGGTCAATCCATATCTTTGCAATCTCCTATTTGTATATTCTAAGTCTACTGCTCATTTGTTTGTATTTTTAGGCTCATCATAAATAGGGTATCTTGAAGTTTTCCTTGTTTTAAGGGTAACAGAAAGAATGATGGTCTAATAATATCTAATAAACAAGCTCCTGTCCATTTTTCTGGCAACCGCGGGTACGCTCATTGAGTGCAGATCCAATGGAGGCCTGCAGGCACTTGCCATGTGCTTGGTGCTTCTAGTTGGTACCATGAGTGGTTTAAAGAAGGGAATTGAGAAAATGGGTTAAGACAACATGGTTTTGAGCTGCCTTTACTTTTCCTATTTTCCCTTTGCCATAAAGTTTTTCTATAGTTTCATTGTAGTGCTGTTGTCCTAAACAAGCTAATTCACCTACAGAATGTGTATAGGTGGCCCCCCCAACGAGCTATGCAGTATCTTCATATGATAGGAGTTTTTAAGAGCCAAGTACTGGAGCCAGTAGGGGTTAATTCTGGAGCATCTGTGGCAGAGAGAATTAAAGTATAGTTGGGGGAAGCAATTCTTTGCCTCCCAAGGCCACCTATCTCCCATGTCAGTTCCTCCACATACATAACATGAGGTAACTCCTAGATTTCCTGCTATATGCTCGACTAACTGTGCAAACAGGTTTTTGGTGCCAAATGAGGGGTCAGGGGATTACTTGGTTAATATCTTTACTGAATGATTTGAAAATTCTAAATCACTGCTGAGGTTTATGAGCTTGGATCTTTTTGATAATGTAAAAATATACAGTGTTATTAGTAGCTTGCACCCAGGAATATTTAATGCCTAATTTCTTTAGTTCAGGATTTGCCTCTTCTTCTGTGGTGGCATCGCTGTACCCAATTGGGACTTCAGTGCCTATTGTCCAATTGGGTGAGCTTGAATTTGAAATACCAAATTCAGTGAGGCTACAGAAACTTCCTATTAAACAGCTGTCATAGTTATACCATTCTATGGAGAGGTTTCTGAAGAAGTATATGTCCTGAGGCTGCAGGGCATCACGAATCCAGTATGGGGTTAAACTGAATACAGTAAACCTTTTTTGAAATTAAGAATGTAACAAGCATGAGAAGCACATGTGGACAATACTCCATCGAGCAGATTGGGTTCACTGCTATTACTTTAGTTTTGAGGAGTGTTCTTGTTATCTGGCAGGCGTTTAAATATAGATACATGCTGCCCTTATGAGAGGAGGGTATCCAAGTGAATTGTAGAGAGTTTATTTTCCAGACTTATCATGAAGCATGAACCAAGTCCCAGGTAGAAGTTTGGGGTCATAGCAGACATAGGGCTTGAGGGAATGTATTCTCTTCCCGGGTTCACAAGGGGGCATAGTTTCAAAGGCAAGAACTTCCCAGCTGCATACCTCCCCACCACCTCTCCATCCGGGGATTAGAGGTCTTTGTTTAACTTTCGAGCATGCAGGAAAGAGTCAAAGATCAGTCACTCCAGCAGAAGTTTAAAGGAACTCCTTTCATAGGCCCAGAAAACCTGAAAGGGGCAGGAATTCCTCCCAGGTTAAAAGTCCCGGTCTCTCTCATCGGTGTGGACTCCATATCTGGATCCCCTTCCACAACATTGTGGAAGCTTCTCTCTCTCATCTTCTTCTCTCTCCTTTTTCTCTTTCTCTGCCTAAATAAATCACTTTCTGCAAAACTCTCTGGGGTCTGATATCTAATTAATCCCTCACCGCACCTGGTGTGGTCCACCTCTCCCATTCTTGGGTGAGTGAGAGACCAATGGCCTGGAAGAGAACATCCTAGCAGGGGGAGCTGAGCCTCCCCTGCTCCCCGGAATTTGGTTATAAGCTGATCGTCACCAAGATCACAGATTGAATAAGTAGTTTGGTTATATACACAAGTTCCCAGGGGAATCCCTTCACAATTATAATGGATTTGATACATAAAGGTTTTAACTTGTGTATTTCCTACCCATGTAGTAAGGTGCACATAGGCCATCCATCCAAAGCTTCTACCCTTTTTAAGTTTGCCATAAGGGCTAACATGATTAAAATGAAAGGCAACATTTTATACTAAGGCTAGGCCAGGAGTGCCTTTCCTGGGAGCAAAGCTTTGGAACAATGACAACACAGCAACAAGATAGTTAATATTGCTAGAATAAAAACAAGACTTAAATTTTTAGTTCACATTTCCTTATTCAATAGAGATTCCTTAAGCTTTGGCCATGCATTGACTAGTCAGCTTCTGGTTGTGTGACTAGAGCAGGGCTTGATGATTCTCCGGTATTGGTTGCATCTGAGGTTGGGCTGGTTTGAGTTTTGTCATTGTTTGCAACCCGTTTCAAGGTTAGTTTGGTGGGTTGGTCAGGATTTGGCTGACTGGTCCATGCGTCCTGGGCAGCAGCTGGCTTTAACCGACTATGATGAATCCAAGGAACAACTTCAGCAACTTTAACGGCAGTGGGGGGTAGATAAGATTACAATAAAGGGCCCATCCCAGATGGGTCCTAAGGTGGTTGGATTTCACTTTTTAACCCAGACAGAGTCTCCAGGTTGGTACAGATGGTGGACTGGGTTTGTTAAGCTTACTGGCAACCTTTCTTGCACCCAACTTTGTACTTCTTCCATGGCTGTACCTAAGGCCTTCATTTATTTTCTTAATGTTAGTTCTCCTATTTCTCTGAGGTCACCTTTTTATTTGGGTGATGAGGAGAGGTGGTCTCCTGAGCAGAATTTCATAAGGTGAGTACCCAGTTTGTCTGGTTGGAGTGCAACCTGATTCAGAGTAGGACCATGGGCAAAACCTGATTCCACCGTAAATGGGTCTTTTAGCAGAATTTTCTTAACAGCTGTTTTAATGTCTGATTCATGCACTCCACCTTCCCTGAGCTCTGGGGGACGGTAGGCAGTATGTAACTTCCAATTAGTTTTTAGTAGCTGAGAAATACTTTGGACAACCTCAGCTACAAAAGCTGGCCCATTGTCAGACCCGAGAGTCAGGGGCAGCCCAAATTTAGGAATAATGTCTTTTAATAATGCTCTAGTCACTTCCCTGGCCCTTTCAGTGCAAGTGGGGAAGGGTTCTACCCACCCAGAGTAGGTACAAACAAACACTAGCATATATCAATAACCCCCTGCTCAGGGCATTTCAGTAAAGTCTACAAGCAAGTTTTCACATGGGGTTGCTCCTACTTCTTGAACTATCGGGGGCTAAAGTGGGTTGTTTTGTGCATAGGTTAAACACTTCTCATGGACTGTACAAGTTACAGCAGTGAGACGTGGCACATAAAAAATCCCGCCCCTATTAAAACCTCCAAAGCTGTTTTTCTCATGTGTGTCTCTGCATGAAATTGCATCACAAACTTAGGACTCATTATGTCAGGGATGGCCAGCCTCCCATCTGAAAATTGCCACCAACCCCTTTTTATATAGTGTCCTGCTTCCTGAGCAAACAAGACTTTTCCACTAGAGAAATAATTTGGCTTTTCCATAGGTAGAGGTTCTGGGAGGAGAGGCATTTCTAAAATTGTGTTCCATGGTGGGGTAGCAGTTATAGCAGCTCACTTAGCTCCCCTATCTGCTTTTTTATTTCCTCTAAATTCATAGGATCCATCTGCCTGATGTCCCTTACAGTGCATGACAGCTACCTTTCCTGGTGCCCATACAGCATCTAAAAGTTGTGAAATTTCTTCCCTTGTTTTTTTTCTTTTCCCTGTGCTGTGAGGAGCCCTCTTTTTGTATATGGCTCCATGGACATGCAGCGTAGCAAAAGCATATTTAGAGTCAGTATAGATATAAACTGTTTTTCCTTTTGCTAGCAACAAGGCTCTTGTTAAAGCAATTAGCTCGGCCTTTTGTGCTGATGTTCCTGCAGGCAAGGGCTGTCCCTCTACTACTGAGCCTCCACTGGGCCCAAAGTTATATGTTACTATAAGCACATCCTGCTCCACGGATTCCCCTCTCGAAATATAACTGCTGCCATCTGTGAAGTAATTTGTATCTGAATTGTTTAGAGGCTGGTTGATTAAATCTTTTCGGCTTGAGAATACCTTATTCACCACATCTATGCAATAGTGTTCAGGGGATATTTTGAGCTTTTCTATGGGTAACAATGTGGCTGGATTTAAGGTGTTTACTGTTTTCACAACTATGTTAGGGTTTTTACATAAGAGCCCTCGGTATCTAGTTATTCTTGGGTCAGACAGTCAGTGGTGTCCTCTTTGGTCTAGCAGGGTAATTACGGTGTGTGGTACTCGGATAATTAATTTTTGTCCTAAAGTTAACTTGCTGGCTTTTTGAGCCAGCAGGGCTGTGGCCACTACTTCTTTGAAGCAATGGGGCCATCCCAGTGCCACAGACTTCAATTGTTTTGCTAGACATGCCGCCGGCCGGTGCCATGACCCTAGCATTCGCATTAAGACTCTCACAGCTGTTCCTTTTTTTATTTACATATAAGAAGAAAGGCTTAGTTAGGTTAGGGAATCCTAAGGCTGGGGCTTGAATTAATGCCCTTTTTATTTCCTTGAAAGCCTTTGCCTGAGTTGTTTCCCACAAGAGGGGCTTCTTCCCCTCATCTTAGTGGCTTTATATAGGGACTTTGCTATGGGCAAGAAATTTGGAATTCAAATGCGACAAGAAGCTGGCTGCTCCTAAAACTTCTGTGATTTTTCGCCGTGTGGTTGGGGCAGGAAGTGCACTCACAGCTCATTTTTGTTCACTACTGAGCTCTCTTTCTGTTGGCTTTTTATAAAACCCAAATACCTAAGCCTTTGCAAACAAACGCCAGTCTTTTTTTGTGAAGCTTTTTCCCAGCCTTCCACAGAAGGTGGAGGAGGTCTTCTGTGCCCTGTTGGCAACTTTCTTTAGTAGGGGCTGCAAATAAAAGGCTATGTATATACTAAGGAGAACACACTTATTGTTAGGTGGAACAAAAGCACTGAGGTCTGAGGCTAGGGCCTCCTCAAGGAGCATTCTTTAGGTCTAAGCATGTAAACCCAGCAGCACTGGCAGAATCTCTCCAAACAAGGTGTATGGGTTAGGTACTACTGGATAGATTGTGACTACAACTTTGTTAACTGCACGGAGGTCCTGTACTGGCCTGTATTCACCAGATGGCTTCTGTACTGGTAAAAGAGGCATGTTCCAAGGTGACTACGCTTTATAAGAATTCCATGTTTATAAAGGTGCTCTGTATGTTCCCAGATGCCAATGATGGCATCTGTAGAAGTTGGGTATTGGTGGACCTGTACTGGGGGAACTTCCTGGGAGCAGCTCCACAAAGACTGGTGCCTGGTTAACTGCTAGCCTGGGCAGGTTGTCTCTCTGCCCAGACTCCAGGAAACTTAATGATTAGCCTATCTTACTTTACTTGCTGGGTGCAGATAAGGAAGTTGTTTTGATGGAACAAATAGCCTCTATTCCTCAGCTTTTGTGTGAGTGAGGGTTAATAGCATAGCTTTAGGTTGACCTAGGCTTAAAGTTACATTTTCTTGGGGAGTAGAGGAGATTTGTGCCTGTAATTTTTGGAGTAGGTCTTTACCTAGAGAGGCACTGGGCAGTCGGGTAAGCATAACAATTCATGCTGAATTTTCTGACTGGTAATTTTACATTTTTTTGAACTACAAAAAGACCTCTCTTCTGACATTCCAGTGGCCCTAATAATTGTAGCATAGTTTTTAGTTAGAGGCCCAAGTGGTTGAGTTAGTACTGAATGCTTAGCACCTGTGTCGACCATAAAGTTTATTTGTTGGCCGCCCACATTCACTTTGACCATGGGCTCCTGGGGGCCTAGAGAAATGGAGCCTAGTCTGTCTCAGTCTGTATAGTTTTCAGTTCTGGCTAAGCCAGTTTTAAAGTTGACTTTAAAACACAAGGACTATCAGTTCCTAAGACGCGGGCTATCAGGCATTTGCCTACTAGTCATCGACACATGTTCGGACTGAGCTCTCTCTTTACCCACTGTGCCTGGGCATTAATTTTGTCCTTGTTAGGACAGTCCTTTTTCCAATGCCCTTCTTTCTTGCAAATTGCACATTGGTTTTTTCCCAGTTTGAATTGGCCTCTTGCTTCATTTGATCTCTTCTCAGCCCCAGCCGCAGCCATGTCCTTGCCCTCTTCCAAAGTTATATTCCCTGCTAGCTAGGGAAGCAACTAGTACTTTAGCCTGTGCTGTGACCATTACCTCAGCTTTCTCTTTTACTTTTTGCTTTCCCTTCTTTTCCTCTTCCTGATCTCAGTTATCAACACTTGAGTAGCTATTAATATTAGCTCAGTGGCATTCTTGCCATCAAACCCTTCTAACTTCTGAAGCTTCCGCCTGATGTTGCTCTGGGACTAACAAAGCGGTACTTTCCATTCTTTGATTTTCAGCAGCCTCAGGGTCAAAAGGAGTATAAAGGCTGTAAGCCTCACAGAGTCTTTCATAGAACTGGCTAGGACTCTCCTCAGTCTTTTGTAGGACTTCCCAAATTTTTCCTATATTCATTGCTTTTCTCCCCTCATGACTTCCATTTAGGAGCGCTTCCTTATATCTTTGTAAACGTTCAAATTGATCAGGGTCATTAGGGTCCCAATTTGTGTCGGTATCAGGAAAGCAGGCTCTGCAGTGTCACGGGTCATTTGTGCCCTCAGGTACGTTGATTTCTAACCAGCGGAGAGCTGCTTGCACTACTCTGTATCTCTCTTCTGTACTAAATAGTGTTACAAGCAGCTGCTGACAATCTGCCCATGTAGGATTATGAGTTAGAAAAATTGATCTTATTGTATCAATTACTGACTGAGGCTTTTCTGTATATGAAGGGTTGTGATGTTTCCTATTTAAAAGATCAGTGGTATACCCGTTTCCCTCCTCTCACCTGGCCTGGTTCATCAATAGTAGATTTGAGCCCGAGTCTCCCCTGAGTGGCGTTTGCAAGGCATGGGTGTGGCCAGATTGAGTACGCCCTGTTCCTTATTTTGCCTCTCCCCTTTTAACTTGGATGGCAGGAATGAGATTTCCTCCCTCTGAGGTGATGCTTGAACCCTGCTACTTTCTGAACTTGTTTCCTCAAAAGACATTTGCCCCTCTTCATGTCTGAGCCTTGCTTGGGAAGGGTATGTGGGGGACATAGGGAGGAGGTGTCTCTGACTTCTCCGGGGAGCTTGTAAAACAGAGTCCTCTGGGCTCCCTTGGAATTTTGTTTCTCTTGGGGTTCCTTGTGTTACAGGTTTCCTGACTTCCTTTGGCCCCCCCCCCCACGGGCAACCAGAGTTTTACAATATTCAACCATGCATGGGCCAAGCCACTTGGGCAGTGTCTGGATAATACTCAACCAAGAGGCAATGTACAGGAATTGATCTGGATGCCTAGACTAGCCTGATACCCCCTGTTATTACTTCAAAAACTCGGCCAGTAATTTTACCATCAAGAGTACCCTCTGGCTGCCAGTCAACTCCAAAGGCTGGCCACTCTAGCTCACAAAGTGTCCTTAACTTCTGAGGGGACAACTTTACACCATATTCCCCCAAAAAGCCTTTTTTTGAAATTGTTTAGCATACACTTCAAAGGAGTAGGGGGAAGCTTTGACTTGTTGTTTACCATTTTGATGTACTTCTCCCTTGTCCACCCTCATGGCGCACAGTTACACACCTTCGCTTCAGACCGATTAGACTGCGTCCCTCGAGGGAGTGTTTTAGATGCCAATTGGCATTGGAGAGTTCATTACTCCCCCCACAATACCCTAGATTGTGGGGGCACCTCCTTCAGCTGTATGTGGCAGTCCCAAAGGACGTTTGCCCATAGTCCTGGTCAGTCCCACACTTCGCTTGGAGTGTACGGTCCCTCCAATGAACCTGCAGCCCCACACTACACTCCCCCGTGTTGGCTCCTCCTGGAGCCATTTCTTTCATGCACTTTCATACACCTCCCCTGCCCCAGGACTCCTCATCAGAAGAAATGAGCCCTCTCTTGTGTCCCGGGTGGGCTAACACACACCCACACACTGGGGTGGCAAACTACCCTTGCCACCCTGTCAGCAAGCTTTACCTGCTGCACTTGCCACTCTGTCAGCTTAGATTCACTCGCATTGATGGCTTTATGGTTTCTCTTTCTCTTTGAGAGCCTGCCTCAACAGGCTGTACCCTGCTGCTTTTACTCTGGCTGTAGGGTTGAATCTCACCTGAATTGGTGAGGTCCTTTCCTCACTGCCCCCAGCCACCTTCTGGTTCAGGCTAATAGACAACACTTTTGAGGGATAATCAGTCCCTCACCCACCTAAAAAGGCAGGATTTGTATCTGTCCTCTGTGACAGCCTCTCTTGTCTGTAGGGCCCTCTGTTCTTACCATGATTCTTGGAGCTCGCTGTGTGAGAAGTTGTCTTGTGGTCTCTTTCCAGGTTCCTGTTGCACCGGTAGGGTTAGGGCCTCAGAATGTGGGAGAGCCAAGCCCTTTTCTTGGGAAAGGTCTCCCATTGGTGCACCTAAGGACTGGGCCTCCCCCTCAACCTCGAGGCCTAAGACCCACAGGCAAAGAAGACACTAAGCCTGTTGTGTCTCTCTCCTGGCTGGCTCCCCAGAATGTTGTAGCAAAACTTCAGCCAAGAAGACAAAGAGACCAATGGAGACTGAAGAGAACTTTTATTTGGGCACCTGGGCTGGCACCAGGCTCACACCTCAATGGCTGCCAACCCCAACAAAGAAGGCAGCTTAGCTTATATGTGATATGTGGCGGGAAACAAGGCAGGATGCTGGTTTTAGACAAAGACAGTAAATTATTGACCTGTGACAAGTTTTAACCTTGGGAAATATACATTCTTCTACGTAGTTATCTTGACCTAACAACTTGCAACTGGGTAAGAAGGGAGGCAAAGGCTGTGCTGGGTCTGCTTTACCTCTAAATACAGTTTGTAACTTAGCCTGGAAGCCTGGAATGTGAGATAAGCTCACAGCTGCAACTTGTTAGCTATGCCAGGAGAGACTATTCAAATTCTGTATCCTTTTGTACAACATTAAATGACCTTTACTTAATGTTAACTACTACCTAGGTTATACTAATTATTTAAAACTTTATTTTTATTTTACTTTATATTCCTTCCACAGTGACATATACAATATTAAGTCAAAATTGATGAAAGAGCTAAAATTACAAAACTCTTAGAAGAAAACATAGTAGTAACACTTTGTGACTTTGGATTAGGCAATAGTTTCTTAGATATGACACTAAAATACATGCAACAAAATAAACAGGCAAAAGTAGCTTGTGTGATTGCACCTGAGCAGGAGTGGGAGGGTTTTTAAGGGATTTGATGGCTGATGAGGCATAGAGGGTCCTCAGAGAGCAGGCTGATAAGTGATATACCTGATAAGGCCAAGGTGCAGTGGGTGGTGAGGGTGGTCCAGAAGAGTGGTACTAGAGATGAGACTCTGGCAGCCAACAGCCTAGGATAACTAAGAAGCTGGAATCTCCAGGTTGAGAAGATATCCATGACAAGGGAGTGTTGGGGGCATTGGAGAGTGAGGCTGTAGGGCCTGTTCTTTGAAAAGGAGGATCACAGATGGGTAAATGCTTCCACTCTCTTTCACCACAGGACATCTCCTAGTGTCCAGAGTGCTTGACTGGCCAGGAATTTCTGGAGGGAGAGCCTACGCTTTGCCAAAGGGTGAGTATGTGAGAGCAAGATAGGGAACTTGGAGTGGGAGTTCCAGGTGTGGAAGGAGAACCCAGGAAGTAAGCAGCTGCCTGAAATGCAGGATGGATGATGGTGAGAAGAAGGGGCAGATAGGCTGATTCAGGGCTCTGTCTTAGATCCCAAGACCATGGAGAGCCCCTGAATAGCCAAGGTTGCATTGGAAGAATAATACCCACTACATTACCTTATTGGCGGGCTGTGGGAAGTGGTTGACCTGCCTCTAAAAGTGTTCCACAGCCTTGGGGGCACATTAAAGTCACTTTAATCTGCATAAGGAAGGTTAAAACCCCCAAAGAAAATAGTACTGATGGAATCCAAACTCCTCATGGTGCTCCACCACCTGACCCTGCTCACTTAGCCATCCTCATCTCCAGGTCAATTCAATGACTCAGAATTTTTGATGCAATCATAGTTCACTGTAGCCTTGAACTCCTGGACTCAGGCAATCCTCTTGCCTCAACCTCTGGAGTAGCTAAGATTACAAACATTCACCACCACACCTAGCTAATTAGCTAAATTATTAAAAAATAAAATTTTAAATAAATTTAAAAATAAAAATTTTAATTTATTTTTTTTTGTAGAAATGGAGTCTTTCCATATTGCCCTCACTCCTGGCCTCAAGTGATCCTCCCACTTCAGCCTCCCAAAGTGCTGGAAGTATAGGCATGAGCCACCACACCTGGCTGCATGACTCAAAAGTGCCACTCTTGAGCACAGTGAGTGCTTTTCTGTATAGCCACAGTCAACCCCAGCTCCTAAGCAGAGCTGGGCCCAGCCTGTGTTTTGAGGCCAAAGAGGATATGAAAATTTGGCCTTTCCACAATATCTATGGTATTATTTAACACTGAACAGAAGGCCCTTGCTTAGAGTTGACCACTGAATTCTTTGTAGGATGGAGTACATAAAAGGAGCTGGGGCTGTTGGGTACTAGAGGTAAGGCCCCCAGAGAAAAGGACCCTGAGGTAGTGAGGACTAGGGGCTGGATATCTGGGGAGCCAGATCCTAGGAGCTTGCCTCCAGTCTAGGGGCAGGTTGCTGCTCCATCTTCCAAGCCAGACACAAGAACTTTCTTGTAGAACTCTGCAAATGAGACCTTTTACCCAATGAAGTGCACAAAAGGGTCTGATGCAAAGCTACTTTCTGTTCGCTATTGTATTTTGGACTTTGCCTATATTGGGAGGAACCAATGAAGTCCCACCCAGTAGCTGTTGCATCTTATTGGCTTTCACAAGAGCACTATGCCCCCATTGACTGGATGATCTGCGCATCTGCACAGAGCACATTGGAACTCTTCCGCGGAAGCCCCTCCCAGTAGCTGGAGTGAGAGTCTCTGAGAGGTTGGGTTGCCTGGAGGAGGAGGCACCGCACCTGAGCAGCTGCTGTGATTGGAGTGTGGCTGGAAGGCAGAGACCTAGACGCAGGTAGGCTAGTGTTGCTTAGTGCCCAGGCTGCCCTGTCGACAAGATAATGCTCCAGCTCATTTCCAAGGCTCTTGCCTTCTTCAGGAGGAAGACCGTCTGGGCTGCAGAGAAGGTGCAGCAACTGAAGCTCTTGAAAGGTACCTAACTTATCCCCCTCCCCCCACCGGAGGCCTGCCCATAGGGGTGCACCCTCCATCCCAACCCCACCGGAGGCCTGCCCATAGGGGTGCACCCTCCATCCCAACCCCATCGGAGGCCTGCCCATAAGGGGTGCACCCTCCATCCCAACCCGTTGTCTTGGGGCCTCAGGGGCTCAGAAGGGCTCAGCATGTCGGGGCGGCGCCACCTTGTGGCTCCGGAAATCTTTGAGTCTGCATGTGCTGGACTTGGATCGACTCGCGCGCCAACTCTGCTGTCCAGTGTGGTTATGGTGTAAGTAGGGAGGACCCCTGAGAGGCTGCCTTACTCTTGCATTTCCCCCAGATGCCTTTGGAATTTCTCTTGTATGGATGCCATGTGAATGTGCAACAGATTTCTCTCTTTATATTTCCCGTAGCAGTGGATCTTCCTGATTTGAGGGTAAATTTGATTTTTGTTTCCCAAACGGGCGTGTGTTTGAAGCCAAGTGTAGGAGTCATATATGTGTTGCCTTTGGGAGGGCAGAAGCCACGTTAATGCATTCACTTTTGTATCCTAAAAGCCTGCTCCAGAGTCTGGCACTGAGTGGACACTCAGGCATGTGAAGGCATTTGCGTTTGGTGGTGTAAGTCCATAACACGTGAGAAGGTTTGGTGGGGTGGAACACATCCCTGCTCTGAATTATGTTTATTCTAATTTATGTTGAGTGCTTATATGTGCCAAGTACTTGGCTAAGAAAGGGCATGCCTATCATTGACGCAAAAAATTCAATGACAGAGGTCCTAGTATTGTGGTGTCCATTCTGCAGCTGAGTCAGGGACACAAACAGAAAAGAGAAAGTACACAGCTGGTCTCTAGCCCAACAGGAGTTACACCTCGGCACTCAGGTCCAGCAGGCGTTTGTTATCAGATATGTTCCCTGGCTCTGAAGGCACCTCCTGCCACAAGAGTAAATTCACACTGTCTTCAGGAGGGTGTCATCTTTGGTCAGCAGTATTTTCTAAACAGGAACCCGGCCTTCCTGGTGCTGGAATCTCCCTGTAGCTTTTCTGCCAGCACAGTTCGAACCTCTGCAGAGGTGGTTGGCTGAATCATAGCAGTTTTCCAGAGAAGGCTATTTCTTTTAGCTGAAATCTCTCACTGCAGTGTCCACTAATTAGCCTTACTTTTACCAATGGGGCCACATAGAAGAGTCTTTGATGTATTTTTCTTGTGCCTGAGTGGTAGTTGTCACCCCTTGTCCCTTTCACTTTCTTGTTATTTATTTCAGCTAATAAATTTGATTCCTTTTTCCCAACTTTTCAGGATTGTCTTAGCTTCTGATTCCATAATCATAAATGATAATCAAGATATCTCCCAGTCGTCATGCCAATTTACCCAAGTCTTTGGGGGAGGCACCTATGGTGCTGTTGTTCATAGTGCGAGATCCACAGGCTGACTCTCTGCATTCAGAGCCTGAACTATGGCTAACTAGCTGTGTTTATCCAGAAAACAAAAACAAAACCTGAATGATTTGGATGCACATTTGTGCTAGACTTAAATCCCCAGATTTCTTTGTGTGCTTTGCCTGGTGAGAATGTCCAGATGCTCTTCCTGCTGCTGCTGTTGTTGATAATGATGAAATTGTATAACAACAGTGGATGCTGAAAGACTCTATAGATACAGATGTAACAACATCATTTGCACTCTAACCTGTGGAAGCATTCATAATTCCAAGCAGTTTACATGTATGTTTCAGTTACTATTTATAACAACTTTATTAGACAGATATTATTAATGTCTTGGTTTTTCAGATGAAAACAAGTTTCAGAGAGGTTAACAAATGTGCTAATGGTTATATGGATAATAAGGAGAGAGGAGCTGTGATTCAAAGTCAAGCATTCTAGCTCCCCAGTCAGTGCTCATCATTTCAGCATTCAGCTGCCTCAGTCATGGAGCCCCTGTGCTACACAGATAAATGGTGGAACTGGCATTTCTTAGATTGGCATTCTACCTCCAGAATCCTACACATTACACCACTACATTCTACTGTTATTGTCATCTGTATCTCAAGACTAGCCATTTTATTTCTAGATTTAGTTAATTGTCTATAACAGCTTTCTCTGGCAGGGCTTATTTGTAGTGTGTATTTGCTTTTGAGATTAATTAATGAAACCTTTTGTTTATCCATCTCTTAGGTGGCAGCAGTTTAAAAACTGTGCAGGGAGTTGTGACAAGATTCGGTAGCTTGATTGATGATTTGATCTACGTAAGTAGTGATGCTGTGACTGGAAATGTACTTCTGAAAGTTGGTCAGAAAGTTACTGCAGTTGTGGAAGAAGATAAAACATCTCATGGATTGAAAACAATCAAAGTAAGAATTGTATGAGTTTGGGGATGTCTTTGTTCCTTGGGTGTAGGTGCTATTCAGCCTCTCTGAGATGACAAGGTATAGTGGATGTAGAGTGGAATTTGAAGTCTAACTTACTGGATTGTATGGGACATTTGTTTTTATCTTTGTAGTGGCTTCTGTTGAGAAAAGTATAAATTCCATAACTATTTTTTCAGCATTTAAAATTTTATTAACAATGATAACTGTTAGAGTCTATGCTATCCTGCAACTTCATTTTTTTATCCAAGTAACTGCTTTCTGCATTTGTTAAAGTGCAATCGCTAGGTGAAAAGACATACATTTTAATCATTAAAAAAAAACAGCTTTATTGAAGTATAATTTACGTATACATAAGATCCTCAAGTTTTAATAATATAGCTCAGTGACATTTTTAGTGAATTGACAGTTGTACAACCTTCATTTCAGTCCAGATATTAACATTTTAATGAATACAATAAAATTATGCTTCAGCTTTATTGTACTTATTGACACTGTCAGAAGTAGGTTGCAAGACTGCCTGCCGACATTGGCAAGGATGGGAATATTGTTAATCTTTGAAATCTTTAGCAGATATAAGAAGTAAAAAGCAATCTCATAACTTTATTTGCATTGCTTTGAGTGTTGGTGAGAGTAGAACAACTTTTTCTTTTGTTAGAGGTATTTATTTATCAGGGACATTAAAGATATTTTGTATGTTAGGGAAATTAGAGCTTTGTTAGAAAACACTGGTATGAATGTACTGCAGATATTTCTTCCAAGACTGTTTTTTGACTTTGCTTTATAGAGTTTAATGTTTATATACTATAAATGAATTCATCTGATTCATATGGATTTTGGGTTCAATAAAAATTCTTGCAAAGTCCTATTACACTTCATAATTCACACAAATTTCACTTGGGTTCTCCTTCAATCATTAATTATTTATTTATGTCAAAATATTCAGGCCGGGCACAGTGGCTCACACCTGTAATCCCAGCACTTTGGGAGGCCGAGGCGGGCGGATCACGAGATCAGGAGATCGAGACCATCCTGGCCAACATAGTGAAACCCTGTCTCTACTAAAAAAAAAATTACAAAAATTAGCTGGGCGTGGTGG
This sequence comes from Ateles fusciceps, assembly GCA_036589455.1. Classification (NCBI taxonomy): domain Eukaryota; kingdom Metazoa; phylum Chordata; class Mammalia; order Primates; family Atelidae; genus Ateles; species Ateles fusciceps. Next base: position 74,675 of record JAZHEH010001870.1, read on the forward strand.
TGTGCGCCTGTAGTCCCAGCTACTCGGGAGGCTGAGGCAGGAGAATTGCTTGAACCTGGGATGCGGAGGTTGCAGTGAGCCGTGATCGTGCCACTGCACTCCAGCCTGGCGCCTGGCAACGGAGCGAGACTCTGTCTCAAAAAAAAAAAAAAAAAAAAAAAATCAGTCTGCCTGGAATCGATTTGGGTATAGCAATTGAGGAAGGATACAGATCTTGTTTTGCTAGTGGCTACCCTGTTTTCCCCATACATTTAATGTAATAATCCCCTTTTTCCTTATTGAGTTGGAATGCCACTTGTATCATACACTACATTCCAATAGATGTTTGAGACTGTGGGGATACCCTATTATCTTCATTTTGATGGTGTTATCTTGTCCTGAAGGTAAGATCAAATGGTTTTAATTATGGAAGAATTATAACATATTTCAATGTTTTGTAGTCTGATTTCATACTGCAAAACTTTTGTGTATGTTATTGGAATTTTCCAGCCATTCTTGCATGTTAGTTTTTCAGTATCAATTTAAAAGATTATTATGTTTAGTTTCCCCACTCCCAGAAAAATAACAAAATCAAATCTATTGGTATTTTTTAATTAGAGTGATTTTGAGTTTATAGATTAGGATGACTTTGAGTTTATAGATTTAATTTAGAGAGAACTGACATAATGATAATTGTCTTTGCCTCAAAAAGCATGTTTCGCCTCTTATATCCTTCTAAATTGTTCTATACTTCAGTAGGTTCTGTATATTTCTTGCTAAGTTTATTTCCCCAGATTTTCAATATTTTTGTTCCATCATTAATATACATTTTTACTTAAATTATTTAACTTTATAAGATAAACTTTAATTTTAGTATAACTTTAAATCATTATCACTATATTTATTAAATATATTTTCAAACTAATTTTATCTTCCTATATAGTACAATATTGATTTTTGTTACATAATTTGGTAGATGGCAAACTTAGTGAACTCTTCTTTGTGCCTTTCTTAAATAGTTGAGATGTACTTTTATTATTAATATTTTTTAGATGGCAACTGTCAACTGAATGCTTACTATAAACTTTCTTTAAATTTGAAAAATTTTATATATACACATAAAATTATACTTAAATAATTAAAACGCTAGAAGGACGTAAAATGAAAAGTAAATATTGTTCTTCATGCCCTCCTGGATAACTTTTATTCTTAAGACATGGTGCTTTTTGTGGTTTTTACTTTTAGAAATAGAAGCTGTATTCTCTCATGGGCACCTGGATAATGTGCATAATATTTGTATGCCTTTTCTTGACTTAGCAATGTTAGCCAGTATTTATTGAGCTCAGATCATGAAAGATGTGCAATTTGGTTAGGTTGCATCATGTACTGCTGTGTTCCCTTCATTAGTATAGTATTAATTTATAGAAGCATCCATGTGCACATTCATTCTTCTGTAGGTTATCATTGTAACTCAAAACTCAACAAAGATAGTTACTTTTTTTGACAAGTGTGATAATATAGCATGATCACAGGGATCTTTTTTTGTTTTTTGGAGATGGAGTTTGCTCTTGTTCAGGCTGCAGTGTAATGGTGCAATCTCGGCTCACTGCAACCTCTGCCTCCCAGGTTCGAGCAATTCTTCTGCCTCCACCTCCTGAGTAGCTGGGATTACAGGCACCTGCCACCACGCCTAGCTAATTTTTTGTATTTTTTGTAGAGACGGGGTTTCACCATGTTTTGGCCAGGCTGGTCTCGAACTCCTGACCTCAGGGGATCCACCACCTCAGCCTCCCAAAGGTTGATTACAGGCGTGAGCCCCCACACCCGGCCAATCACAGGATCTTTAAAAGAGGATCTTGACATCTAAAAAATACAAGAGTTTCACTGTCATCCAGGCTGGAGTGCAGTGGTGCAATACTCAGCTCACTGCAACCTCCGCCTCCCAGGTTCAAGTGATTCTCATGCCTCAGCCTCCTGAGCAGCTGGGATTGCAGTCATGCACCGCCCACACCCAGCTAATTTTTTTTGTATTTTTAGTAGAGATTTGGTTTCACCATGTTGGCCAGGCTGGTCTCGAACTCCTGACCTCAGAGTAATCCGCCTGTCTCAGCCTCCCAAAGTGCTGGATTATAGGCGTGTGCCACCACACCCGACCTGGTTGGTCCTTTTAAACGGCATCTCATAAATTTTTGAATTTCGTCAATTTTAAGGCACAACAATAATTTAATAATGTAAATTTAAAGCATGCATAGATTATGGCCATCCTTTTGATTTCAGGAATGGTAAAATGTGAAACAAATGAGTATCTGAAGATGCAGAAAGACTGGTTATAAGCCTTACCTCGTTTCCATTTTATTGGAATGTATGAGATCCTGACAGGTGTTTTGAAATATCTTAGTTTTGATAAAGAAATGTCCTTTGTATTACATTCTAGATTTTTTTGAAAATTAGGGATGTGCTCCAATTTTGGAGTAGTGAAAAAATTTATGGAAGAAAAAAGTAGAAATTAGAGATGATACAGTTTTCAAATGTTGCTCATCACCCGCCTACCCACCATGAACCCCAAACTACCTTTTCTGAGGTATGCAGGAGGCACTCATCAGGGAATGTGGAAGTTGCGTTTCAGGCCATGACTAGTTTGATAGACAATTCTTTTTGATAGCTTTTGCTGGGAGAAGGAGCAAAGAAATGAGGCTGATGGGGAGATCAGATTAATGAGGTTTGTTTATCTTTTTTTTTTGAGACAGGGGTCTCATTCTGTTTTCCAGGCTGGAGTGCAGTGGCATGGTCATAGCTCGGGTCACTGCAGCCTCAACCTCCCAGGCTTGGGTAATCTGCCCATTTCAGCCTCCTGAGTGAAGATCTTCATCGAGATTTTTTTTGTTGAGGTGTTGATATGGAGAAAAACATGAATCGTTTTCCTAATATTAAGCCAGTCTTTACTTTATGGGAATGATCCCCATAAAGTTATGATTGTGATATGTAATTCTTGTAATGTCCTCCTAGATTTGCTTGCTTCATTTTTATTTAGGTTTTTACATTTCTATAAATGGTATTGATGTATAGTTGTCTCTCTGTGTGTGATTTTTATCAGTTTTTGGAATCACCATTATGCTTGATTTTATACAAAGAATCAGGAGCCTTCCTTAATTCTTTATATTGCTGCACAAATGAACATCTGAATGATATATTCTATGAAGATTATGAAGGAGTCATTTATCAAGTCACTTTAGGACTAGCACTCCTTGAGGGATGGAGTTGGGTGGATGGAGTAGTTTTAATTTCTTCCAAATGCTGTAGTTTATTAGTTCTTTTTTGGTGTTTGTTTTAACAACACAACCTATAAATCTACCTACATCTTCACCAGTCCCCTCCTCCTCCCCATCCTGTTGAACGAAAAGGTATCCCTTCTCCTAAGGCCAACGTTCTGTACCTGTATTTTGGATCTCATTTATTTTCCTTTATCCAAATCTTCTTAGACTGAGTGTGTCTTGTTTTCCTGTCTTTCTAGGCTCTCCCTCTTAGGGCCAATATCCACCAACCTTAAGCATCTGTCAAATCTTAGCTTACAAAATACAAGTCCCAGCCCTCAAGATTGCTTTTTCTTAAGCTTCCTCTTCCCTTTGCAGTAAGACAACTTGACACAATTTCCTGTCTCCATTGCCTTCTCTTCTTGTCATGTGTAGTTCCATTTACATTCTGTCTTCCTCATCCACCTACCCACCATGAATCCCAAACTACCTTTGCTGAAGTGTGCAGGAAGCACTTATCAGGGGATGTGAAAGTTGCATTTAAGGCCTTGACTATTTTTGATAGACAATTCTTTTCAATAGCTTTTGCTTGGAGAAGGAGCAAAGAAATGAGGCTGAGGGGGAGATGAGATCAATGAGGTTTGTTTATCTTTTTTTTTTTTTTTTGAGACAGGGTCTCATTCTGTTTTCCAGGCTGGAGTGCAGTGGCATGGTCATAGCTTAGGTCACTGCAGCCTCAACCTCCCAGGCTGGGGTGATCTCTCCACTTCAGCCTCCTGAGTAGCTGGGACTACAGGCACACAGCACCATACCCAGCTGAGTTTTGTTGTTGTTTTGAGTAGAGATGAGGGCTTACTATGTTGCCAGGCTGATCTAGAACTCCTGGACTCAAGTGATCCACTGGCCTTAGCTTCCCAAAGTACTAGGACTACAGCCATGAGCCACCACTCCTGGTGTATCTTTTTTTTTTAAGGATAGGAGAGTCTAAGAGTATGCGTGTATGCTGATTCATTACAAGAGAAAAAATGTTAATTTTGCGAGGAAGAGAAGCAGTAACTGTAGGATCAAAGTTCTCATGAATATAAGAGGGAATGGTAACATGTGTTGAGTGAAGGGTCAGCCCTGTGAAGAACTTGGATATTCTCCCATTGTTACGAGAAGGAGAGGCAAAGAAGAGCCAGGACAGGTGCCAGCAAGTTCATAGATGAACTCCTGTCCCATGGTCTTTATTTCTCAGAGAAGTAAGAGGCAAAGCTTGCCTATCTGTGTTTTCTAAATTTTCAGTAATGGAAAAGAAAATATTTGTGTCATTAAAGAAATAAAATTGGGCTTGGCATGGTGGCTTACATCTGTAATCCCAGTACTTTGGGAGGTGGAGGTGGGAGGATTGCTTGAGTATAGGAGTTCAAGACCAGCCTGGGGCAAAATAGTGAGACCCAGTCTCTACAAAAAATAAATTAGCTGGGCTGGTGGCACATGCTTGTAGTCCCAGCTACTTGGGAGGATGAGGTAGGATGATTGCTTGAACCCATGAGGTCCCAGTACTTTGGGAGGCCAAGGCAGAGCAGATCATGAGGTCAAAAGATTGAGACCATCCTGGCCAACATGGTGAAACTCCCATCTAAATGGTGAAACCCCATACTAAAGCACACAAATTAGCTGGGCGTGGTGGCATGCGCCTGTAGTCCCAGCTACTCAGGAGGCTGAGGCAGGGGAATCGCTTGAACCCAGGAGACAGAGGTTGCAGTGAGCCGAGATGGCGCCACTGCACTCCAGCACTCCAGCCTGGCGACAGAGTGAGACTCCGTCTCAAAATAAATAAATAAATAAATGTTTAATGCTGCAGTTTTGATAGTTTTAGATTGAGGTAAGGCGTGTTTACTAGGGAACTCGGAGTAAGATTACCACCATGCGAAGCCCAGTTTTATTTCTTTAATGATACAAGTATTTTCTTTCCATTAGTGAAAATTTAGAAGACACAGATGGGCAAGCCTTGCCTCTTCTTCTCTGAGAAAATAAAGGCAATAGGGTAGTATTGAGTGTCCATGTGATATGTATGCCCCTCATTCCCTAGACAGCTGAATTTGGTTTTATTTGTACAGCAGTCCACTTGCCGGGATAAAGGAGAAGAATGTCTGGACAGTTGGCCTTTGGGGTTTTGCCAGCTGAAAATGAGTGAAGTTCAATAATTGATGGTGTTTGAAAGGGAAAATAATCTGAGGAGGGAGAGTGAGAATTTGACATGAAACTTGGGGGAAGGTTATGTCTGCCATATGATTGAGCTAGTATGGAGTAGGAAACAAGAGATGAGAGGGGCTAAGGATTATCCATTTGGACATTGGCAGAAGTGGTGGTGGATCATAGACGGGAGCTTGGTGTCTCATTCCAAGGTCCTGAATATTCACTGAGGGAATAACCCTCAGTGAAATTAGTATTTACAGTTCCAAAGATAACAATTGAGAAATGGGACTAGGTCATAAACTAGGCGATTCAAAAAAGAAAAATGAAAACAAATTTACATCTCCATGGGTCAAGTTTCCATTAGAAATCTTTGAACAAGAAATTTCACTCCTAGTAGTTTATCCTACTGAAATAAATCAGGGCATGTAGGCAATGTGTTACGATGCAGGTCAAGAGTCCAACCATGTGGAACTGAGTCAATAAATTACGTCACTTCCATTCAGTGAGATGACATATTATCCTTTAAAATAACATTTCAACAATCTGTTCAAATACATGATTGCTTGATGTTACATTAATAATGTATTAAATATTAGAATTTCCTCCAAAGTGGTACATAGATATTTATGCATAGTAAAACCATCTGGACCAGGGTAAGCACCAGAATGTTAATAGTGGATTTATTAATTATGCGATATTACTTTTTGCTATTCTGTGTCTTTTTTATGTTTTATATGATGAACATGTATTATTTGTGCGATTAAAAAACCAAAATATAAAATAAGAGCCATTGCACCTTCAATCCATATAAATTTTATATACATCTTTATCCTAGATAAATGAAAGCCTGCGTTTGACTTGTCTTTTCAGAGCCCTCCACCACCCAGTTGTTTTCTCAGCTTTATCTCATGCTTCTGTCCTCCAGGTGCCCTAATCTGGAGTCTTGCGGTTTTTTCCCTGTTCTCCTAACTTGGCTTGTGTTTTCTCTCCTAGCTTGCTGTGTCTCCCCATCAGTCCCCATTTACCAACCCCATCTCCAACCTATTTATAAGGTAAAATCTTGTCTTCTTAGAGCCCAGGTCAAAATCACTTCCTCCAAGAAATTGTCTTTTATTCTCTCAGTCTGAAATTCTCTTCCTCCTGAGAATTTTAGGAAATAATTTTGGAGCCTTTTAAATTTGTTTATTAGAATTTGCCTTAAATTAGTTTTTTTTTTTTTTAAATCTTTTATTCCCCTTTGATTGTGAATTCCTGGAAGGCAGAAATAGTGCATTAAGTCTTGTGGGGTATGCAAATAACGCTTTAAGACACATTTAGAAAATATATGACTGACTGGCATGGAGATTGGGGGAAGCTCGCCTAATGCAGAGAAAGGGTGAGTGAGTGAGAGTCCCTGTGGGGATCCAAACTTCTGCCATGGACTTTGCAATCCTGGGCATGGGAGAACCCTCTTGGTGCCCCTGAGCCTTAGACTGACACAGAGAGACACCTGGAATCTTTGCAGAGGCACTGCTCAAGCCCATGTGGAGCCCCACAGACCTTGGGTCTGAGAAGCCTGGCACCATAACCCTGATAGAGGCTGCAGCCACAGTGCTGTAAAGGCCAGACTGCTCTGCTGCTAAGGACTAGGCAAGGCTTCCTGACTTACACTCCCAGCACAACAACCCCAGCCTTGCCCGAATACTGTAGTAGTTGCGGTTCTGAATTTCTTTGAGAAGTGTCCAGACTGCAGACCCTGACTCCATTGTGCCTCACCAGGCAGGACTTGCCACCTTGGGCTTCCAGCACAGTGGCCCCACCACCACCTGAACACTGCGAGCAGTCTTAGACCTGTGCTTCTCTGGGAAGCGACCAGACTGCAGATCATGTGATTCTCCGCCCCACTGCTCCTTGCCAGGCAGGGCTTGCCAACTTGGGCTCCCAGTGCAGTGGCCCTGCGCCCGACCTGAACATGGCTCTGCATTCCTCTGGGGCAGAACTTCTGGAGGTAACAGACAAGGTTTGACACTTTTGCATGCCCCCAACAGCAAAGTTCAGCATCACTTGAGTGGGAGGGAAGTGCAAGTGTGGCACATGCTCCACAGCCACTAGTCTCCATCAACACAGCTGAGGGATCCTACCCTTCCCAGTGAAAGGCCCACAGCACAGCTACCCTGCCCCTGCTGAAACATTTCACCTGAGGCCAAGAGCCCTTCTGAAAACCCATCTACCACAGGCCTGTGATATTCCCTTGGACTCCTACCACCTAAGCATCTCGCCTGCCCCCACCTGAGAGTTTGGCCAGTGATCCGGAGACCAGCCCACCCCTCCCCATCATAGACAGCACTTGAACTCTGGGCTCATCCTACCCAGGTCCAGCCCCTTCAGGACTCATGGGTGCTTTTCAGTGGGCCATCTAGGGGCCTGGAAACTGAGGAACCACCTACCCCATTCCAACTTTGTTGGCACCTGGCCACTTCCCCTAGGGCATGAGGTTGTACCGACCCAGTCAACCGACACCACCATAACCAACATCCATTCACATGGGCCCAAAGATGAAGTCCTCTCTTTAAAAGAAGCAGCAGTACTGCCACATCAGAGAGCAGGAGAGCCATAAAGCTATGTGTATCAGGTTGAGTGATTAGGTTATGCCCTGAAACCACACCCACAGAGAGTTGCAAAACAGACATTTCCTGTGACATTCAACCACATTGTGGTCCAGAAATAGGCTACAGTGTGCATCTGAATTGGGAGTCACCAACCCTGGAACAGGGGCATGATAGAGAGACAGATCAAATTCCTACCTATCTAGGACAGGGAGCTGGTGCAACCCCCTCATTCCCCTGCAGAGATCTTAATGCACTTCACAGGAGCTCCTCCCAGCCACCCTTATTAGTGCACCATCAAGGTATTCGTGGGTGAGCCAGGGGCTCCAGCTCTGCCCAGCTGTGGTACCCCACCCAGGTATAACAGGAGCCTCTGGGCACTGGGCACTCCACTGTCCAGGCCTTCACTTGAGACAACAGGGTACACCTCACGGTAAGGAAAGATCAGGTACATACCCACCTGCTTGTGCCACAGGTGGCTCTTACCTGCAACTGCTATCTACTGGTTTGTAGGTTGAACCAAATAGCCCAATATAAAACCTGCTGACAGAAGTGCACAAGGCTATAGAAGCAAAGCCAAAAGATCCTACCCAACATATTCCTCTTCAGATGAGAAAGAATCAGCATAAGAATTCTGGCATCATAAAAAAATTTGAATATTGTGACACCACCAAAGTATTGCTCTAGCTCTCCAGCAATGGCCTCTAACGAAAATGGAAATTTGGAAATGACAGATAAAGAATTCAAAGCATGGATTGCAAGGAAGTTCAGCAAGATCCAAGACAAGGATCTGCCACGGACCTTGTAATCCTGGGCGTGGAAGAACCCTCTTCACACCCCTGGGACTTCAGACTGACACAGAGAGACATGTGGAGTCTTTGTAAAAGCACTGCTCAAGCCTTCATTTCCTGGATTGCTTTAGAAGCTTATTTGTGTTGAAATCAAGCCCTACTTAAAAGGCACAGAATGTCAAGTTGGATAAAAGAATAAGACCAAACCATCTGTTGTCTTCAAGAGACCCATCTCATATATAATGACACTCATAGGCTAAAGGGTTGGAGAAAGATTTATCATGCAAACAAAACCCCAAAAAGAGCAGGAGTCACTATACTTATATCAGATAAAACATACTTTAGACCAACAACAGTATAAAAGGACACAGAGGGGCACTACATAATGATAAAAGGTTCAATTCAACAGGAAGATTTAACTATCTTCTATCTTCAATATATACACACCCAACATTGGAGCACCCAGATTCATAAACAAGTACTTTTAGACCCATGAAGACACTTGACAGCCACACAGTAATAGTAGGGGACTTCAACACCCCACTGACAGCATTAGACAGATCACTGAGGTAGAAAACTAACAAAGAAATTCTGGACTTAAATTTAATGCTTCACCAGTTGGACCTAATAGAACATCTACAGAAGACTCCATCCACACATAGAAATATACCCTTCTCATCTATAGACAGAGCATATTCCAAAACTGAGCACATGCTCAGCCATAAAGCAAATCTTAATAAAGTATGCTAACCATACTTTCATACCACAGTGGAATAAAAATAGAAATAAGTACCAAGAGGATCTCTCAGAACCACATGATTACGTGGAAATTAAACAACTTGTTCCTGAATGACTTTTGGCTAAACAATGAAATTAAGGCACAAATAAAAAACTTCTTTGAAATAAATGAAAACAGAGACGCAACATACGAAATATCTGGGATGTAGCAAAAACAGTGTCAACAGGAAAACTTATAGTGCTAAATACCTACACCAACAAGTTAGAAAAAAATCTCAAATTAATTGTCTAACGTCACACCTGAGAGACTAGAAAAACAAAAACAAACTGACCCCAAAGCTAGTAGAAGAAAATAAATAACTAAAATCAGAGCAGAACTGAACAAAACTAGAGACTCGAAAATTCATACTAAGGATCAATGAAACCAAAAGTTGGTTCTTTGAAATAATAAACAAGATCAATAGACCACTAGCTAGATTAACAAAGAAAGAGAAGACCCAAGTAAGTACAATCAGAAATGACAAAGGTGACATCACAACTGAAATCTCAGAAATACAGAAGTTCCTCAGAGATTATTATGAACATCTGTGCACACAAACTAAAAAATATAGAGGAAATGGATAAATTCCTGGAAATGAACAACCTTCCAAGACTGGATCAGAAGAAATTGACACCCTGAACAGAGGAATATCAAGTTCCACAATTGAATCAGTAATAAAAAACCTATCAACCAAAAGGAACCCCAGACCAGATGAATTCACAAACAAATTCCACCAGACATACAAAGAAGAGATGACACCAATTCTACTGAAACTATTCCAAAAAACTGAGGAGGAGGAACTCCTCCCCAACCCATTCTGTGAAGCTAGTATCACTCTGATACCAAAATCTGGCAAAGACACAACAGAAAAAGGAAGTTACAGACCAGTATTCCTTATGAGCTTAGATGCAAAAATCCTCTACAAAATGCTAGCAAACTGGATCCACAGCACATCAAAAAGTTAATTCACTACAATCATGTATGCTTCATTCTGGGATGCAAGGTTGATTCAACATATGCAAATCAATAAATGTGATTCACCACATAAACGTAATCAAAAACAAAAACCATATGATCATCTCAATAGACAGAAAAAGGTTTTGATAAAATCCAACACCCCTTCATGATAAAAAAAAATCCACAAACTAGGTATTGAAGGAACATGCTTCAAAATAATAAGAGCCATCTATGACAAACCCATAGCCAGTATAATACTAAATGGACAAAAACTGGAAGCATTTTCCTTCAGAACTGGAACAAGACAAAGATACCCACTCTTACCACTCCTCTTCAGGATTGTACTGGAAGTCCTCATCAGAGCTATCAGGCAAGAGAAATAATTAAAGATATCTGAGTAGGAAAAGAAGAAGTCAAATATCTCTCTTCACTGATGATATGATTCTATAGCTAGAAAACCTTAAGTACTGTGTGGAAAGGCTCCTAGAACTGATAAATGACTTCAACAAAGTTTCAGGATACAAAATTAATGTACAAAAGTCCATAGCATTTCTATGAGATGAGAGCCAAATCAAGAATGCATTTCCATTTACAATAGCAATGAAATAATAAAATACCTAGGAATACATCTAACAAGTTGAAAAACCTCTATAAGGAGAACTACAAAACACTGCTGAAAGAAATCATAGGCCGGGCACAGTGGCTCATGTCTGTAATCCCAGCACTTTTGGGTGGATCACCTGAGGCCACGAGTTTGAGACCAGCCTGGCCAACATGGTGAGACCGCGTCTCTACTAAAAATACAAAAATTAGCCAGACATGGTGGTGTGCACCTGTAATCCCAGCTACTCAGGAGGCTGAGGAGGAGAATCACTTGAACCCAGGAGGCGGAGGTTGCAGTGAGCTGCGATCGCTCCACTGCACTCCAGCCTGGGCAACAGAGCAAGACTCCATCTCAATAAATAAATAAATCAATAAATAAATGAAAAAATAAAGAAACATAGACATATTACGCTGTTTAGTGTTGCTATAAAAAATACCTGAGACTGGGTAATTTACAAAGAAAAGAGGTTTTAATTTGGCTCGTGGTCTGCAGGCTCTACAGGAAGCATGATGCCAGCATCTGCTTTTGGTGAGGGCCTCAGAAAGGTTACAATCATGGCTGAAGGCAAAAGGAAGTCAACATGTTACATGGTGAGAGAGGGAGCAAGATGGTGGGGCAGGGGGTGTTCCACACATTTTTAAACAACCAGATCTTCCATGAACTCAGAATGAGGAATCACTCATCACCAAGGGAATGGTGCTGAGCCATTCATGAGGGATGTCCCCCATGATCCAGTCACCTCACATCAGACCCTACCTCCAACATTGGCCATCACATTTTGACATGAGATTTAGAGGGGGCAAACATGCAAACCATATCAACAGTTTGACACAAACAAATGGAAGAACATTCCATGCTCATAGATTGGAAGAACAAATATCATTAAAATGGCCATATTGCCCATAGCAATATTCAGATTCAATGCTATTCTTACCAAATTACCAATGTCATTCCTCATAGAAATAGAAACCTCAAAAATTCATATGGACCGAAAATTATCCCAAATAGGCAAAGCAATCCTAAGCCAAAAGAACAAAGCTGGAGACATCACACTACCTGACTTCAAGCTATACTACAAGGCTACAGTAACCAAAATAACAAGGCACTGGTACAAAACCAGACACATAGACCAGTGGAATGGTATAAGAATACTCAGAAATAAAGCCACACTTCTATAACCATCTGATCTTCAACATAGTGGACAAAAACACACAGTGGAGAAAAGGACTCCCTATTCAGTAAATGGTGCTGAGATAGCTAACTGGCTAGCCATATGCATAAGAGTGAAACTGGACCCCTACATTTTACCATGTACAAAAATTAAATCAAGGTGAATTAAAGACTTAAGTGTAAGACCACAAACTAAAAAAAATCCTAGAAGAAAACCTAGAAATTATTATTCTGGACACCAACCTTGCAAGAAATGTATAACTAAGTCCTCAAAAGCAATTGCAAAGAAAAAAATAGACAAGTGGGACCTAATTAAGCTAAAGAGCTTCTGCACAACAAAAGAAATGATGAATAAACAGACAACTTACAAAATGGGAGAAAATATCTGCAAACTAAGCATCTAGTTTGCAAACTAGACAAACATCTAATATCCAGAACCTGTAAGGCACTTAATTCAACAAGCAAAAAACAAATAATCTCATTTAAAAGTGGACAAAGGACCAGAACAGACGCCTCTCAAAAGAAGACATACAAGTGGCCAAAAATATGAAAAAATGCTTAACATCACTAATCACAGAGAAATGAAAATCAAAACCACAATGAAATATCATTCCATACCAGTCAGGATGGCTATTATTAAAAAGTCAAAAAATAACAGATGCTGGTGAGTTTGTGGAGAAAGTCAATGCTTATACACACTGCCAGTTGAGTGTAAATTAGTTCAGCCACTGTGGAAAGCAGTCTGGAGATATCTCATGAAAACTTAAAATAGAACTTATCATTTGATCCGGCAATCTCGTTACCAGGTATATATCCAGAGGAAAAATTATTCTACCAAAAAGACACATGCACTCGTATGTTCATTGCAGCACTTTTCAAAATGGCAAAGACATGAAATCAACCCAGGTGCCCATCAATGATGGATTGGATAAAGAAAATGTGGTACATATACACCATGGAATACTATGCAGACATAAAAAAGAATGAAAATCATGTTCTTTATAGCAACACTGATGCAGCTGGAGGCCATTAACCTAAGTGATTTAATACAAGAACCGAAAACCAAATACCGCATGTTCTCACAAGTGGGAGCTGAAAAGTGAATACACATGGACATAATGATAGGAACAATAGGCACTGTGGACTATTAGAAAGGGGAGAGGGGAGGAAGGCAGAGGTTGAAAAACTACCTATTAGGTTCTATGCGCACTAGCTCGGGTGATGGGATCATTCGCATCCCAAACCTCAGCACCGTGCCCATCTAACAAACTTGCACATGTATCCTCTGAACCTAAAATAAAAGTTGAAATAAAAAAACAAAAATCACTAATTGAATAACTAATTAATTTAAAAAGTCATTCATGGACCACTGATGTTCGTGTCATAGCACAAGAATTATGATTCATCCAATACTGTACATCTGAGGTCAAAATGGAAAAAATTATTTAAATGCATAGTTTATGATTGAAGCATACATGGAAAAGTTGCTAAAAATATATATGACTGTACAACACATAGTGAACCCGAATGTGAGCTGCACACTATAATGTATCGATGTTAGTTTATCAATTGCAATCGATGTGTCACATCACTGCAAGGTATTAATCATAGGGAAAACTGAAGGTGGAGGAGAGGGAGTGTGTGGGAACTCTTGTACTTCCTGCTCAATTTTCCTAAGCTGCTCTTAAAAGTATAAAAGATGAAGCTCCGGCATTATGGTATCATCAGCCCATGTCTATGTTTGTCAGCTGAAATGTATCCACTAATGCTTATTATAGTTGTTTAAACCATTTCTTGAACAACAATTATTTAAGCATATGTTTCTGATTTTTAAACATTTGTTATGTTTGAAGTAATTGTTTCTTTTACCTTACAGGTGGATGCTCTCTGTGATGATTGCCAACATGATGAACTATCCGACTCTTACGCAAGGGTTTCAATTGGTTGTATTACCTCTGTAATGGAAGGGGGTGACTGCATTAATCACACAGCTTACTTCCGTCTAGATGTTGTTTGTAAAGGTACAATTTACATTTAAAAATTTTTTTAATTAATTTTTACCTATTTTCTTAATTTTATTGATTAAATTTGGAGATGGTTAAGGGCACAATTTTCAGGGTCAAATTTGGAATGTGCTTATTTGATAAGATGATTTTTATGAGTAGAACTACTTTTCCAGTATACTTGGCTCCAATGAGCAGCTCTTTAATGTGTGAGGTCGACCTTTGGAGTTGAAAATAATGTGAAGCAAAGGACAGATGTATTCATATAATGTTTTTTTTAAAAAATTCATGCTATTTGTTGCATTTTCATTTATTGAATGCGGTTACTAACATTTGTGTAATTTTGTATTCATATAGGTATGAATTTCTAATCTAACTAAAAAATATTACCAGTATGCAGGATACTATTTTTTATAAATATTCAAATGCTTTAAAATAAGGTTTGGAGATAGCTTTGTACCTTTCTGTGTACATGTGTGTGTGTGTGAGTGTGTGTGTGTGTATTCATTGTTGAATGTTATTTGTAATTAGCAGATATTACATTGTGTTGTTTTATGTCTAAAACAATGTCAATCTGTCTATGCTATTTCAGTTTAATTCAGCTCAAGGTAGAGCGCTAGATGCTGGGGGAGACTAAGATAAATAAGACGTAATGAATGTTGCCTGTAGGGAACTCATAGTCTAATTGGGAGAGGCAGACGAGTAATGGATACATTATAATGATGTGATAAGAACAGCATTAGTGAGCAGAGGAGAGGGCATGACTGAATGCAATGGAGAGTATTGGGGAAGACTACCTGGGGAGGTGTTCCTTGAGCTGGACTCCATGCCCTTGCAACTCCCCCAACTAGACTGGATTGTGGATGGTGAATAGAAGTAAGAATTGTGTACCTGTTTAAGCCAAATCAGCTGCCATTTAGCTTGGGTACAAAAGCGGAAGTTAGCTCAGCCACACTGGGCAGCTTTCTATTTTACTTTTCTTGGATACGAAAGCCAAAACTTGAACTTAGTTGTTAACCCTGGAAGTCCCTCAAAGTGATTGTTGGGTGGCAGTTAGGAATTTATGACCTGTTTAGTTAGAAATTGCCAAGTTTGGAATAAAAGGCTTTTGCGATTGCTAAGCTCCAAATGCAATTTTTTGGTCCCCTATAACCATGCCAACAGGAAAATACCACTGATGGTAGTCTTGCTGGGAGAATTCTTAACAAAGAGGGAAAGACTTGAACATGTTTGTTATGCCAAAGGGATTAATTGAAGCTGTAGAAGACAGGAACTATGTTTGTACCACAATATATTCCAGGTACATATTTCTGCTCTATGAGTTTCTTAATTTCCAAGAACCTTATATTTACTATGGTGCTTTGTTCCAAATTTATATTTGTATTAGCGCCACAAAAACCAAACAATTTCATCTCCAATGTAGAACTTTTCAACTGAATTTATGATAGCATTCATGCTAATGTCAGATATTTCACCTCTGCCAGAAAGAACTTTCACAACTTTTGTGAATGCTCTTTAGCTAAAGATCAAATTAGGTTTTTTACTAGTTTTTTTTTATTTTTCCTTTCTTTCTTTCTTTCTTTTCTTTTTTTTTTTTTTTTGAGATGGAGTCTTGCTCTGTTGCCAGGATGGAGTGCAGTGGCGCAATCTCGGCTCACTGCAACCTCCGCCGCCCGGGTTCAAGCAATTCCCCTGCCCAGCCTCCCCAGTAGCTGGGACTACAGGTGAATGCCACCACACCCAGCTAATTTTTTTGTATTTTAGTAGAGACGGGGTTTCACCATGTTGGCCAGAATAGTCTCGATCTCCTGACCTTGTGATCCACCTGCCTCGGCCTCCCAAAGTGCTGGGATTACAGGCGTGAGCTACCACGCCCGGCCTGTTACTAGTTTCAGTGAGGGAGAACACACACCATGTTGGAACCATGGCATGTCTCAGTAAGAGAATATTAAAAAAAATCTATTATAGGATTTGAGATGTAGTTAGGTGATTTGAGGAGGGTCTATGGAAGCAGAGTATAGTTCTAGACTGGATGCTGTCACAAAGTAGGGGCAATTCTATGATTATTTTGTGGGTGCACAGTAGCCTTGTTTTTGTCTGTGCTTAGACAAAATTCTGAAGTGATTTTATTTTGTTCTTTTTTTGGCATGGTCTCAGAATAATTTTCTCTGAGGTTATATCCTATGAGATTCTTAATGTCCAACAGAAAAACATAACGGCTTGGCTGTGGGTGTCAGTCCAGCTAGTTATAATATTGAGGTCTAGCTGTGAACATCAGATGACTTTTGGACTTGAGAGATTGTTGGTTTTTTTCTTTTTTTCCTTTTTTCCTTTCCGTTTGATTCCATGATTTGGATGGAAAGATCAAACCATCACTTAACTCTTTTTTCCTTTTTAAAGCATCTCTCATCATTTAACTGCTTGCAAAAGTCTTATCCTAATATAGCGAACATATTAATAGCTGCTGTTTCACTTTCTCACATACTTAATAAAAATTGGAATAACAGATTTTTGAAATTATGTTGGAGCAGATTTTAAAAGTCGCACATTAGAGAATTACTTGTAAATGTACTTTTTGTAGCTTCCAGTCTACTTGTTAACTTGTGATCTTTGGGTACTTTGTTCTTAAAATGTCTACTAAGTTATAAAGTAAATGCTTCAGCAAATTTGGGTCCTCTGGTTTTCCTGTGGTTTAGTGATATCACTATGGCCTCCATAGCGGAGAGTAAATGTTGACAGACTGTCTTGGGTTGCCATACCAAATACCACAGACTGGATTGAAGCAACGGAAATTTATTTTCTCACAGTTCTGGAGGCTAGAATTCCAAGATCAAGGTTCTGGTGACCTGGTTTCAGATGAAGGCTGTCTTCCTGGCTTGCAGGCAACTGCTTTCTTCTTCGGCCTCACATGGGTTTACTCAGTGCATGTGCAAAAAGAGAACAAGAATTATGTTTTAAGATGGCTGTGGTGTTGAGAATAGGCTGAATGTGCAAGGGTGGATTTGGAAGACAAGTTAGGAGTCTGTTGCAATAGTCCCAGTCAGTGATGATGGAGACTTGGTTGGACAAGGTTAGTAGAAGTGGAAGCTGTAAGGATTGATTTGATTCTGGGTATACTTTGGAAGTAGAGGTGAAAGTATTGGCTGATTAATTGAACATTTGATATTAAGGAAAGAGGAGTCAAGGGTTACTCTAAAGTTTTTTATTTGAGCAATGGTAAGGGAAGAGTTTCAATTTTTAAGATGTAGAAGGACTCAGGAGCAAAATTGGGTGCATGAGAAGAACAGCAAGAACTCAGCTTTAGATGTAATTTGAATAAGTATTTGGATATATGAATCTGAGGTTTAGTAGAGCAGCACATATATGCATTTTGGAGTTACCAGCTTATGGATATTGTCTAAAGCCACACAAAAGGAATAGGTATAGAAAAAAGTAAAGGGTGAGGGAGAAGAGGTCTAATATATGTCTTGGGTTAATTTAAAATTTAGTTGTGATGGAATTGAGGAGTAATAAATAAAGGACTATGAAGGAACTAGAAAATGCTGGATCATAGGGTATAGAAATATTTTATTTTAGTAGATATTGCAAGTTTTCTGAAGTGTTTATAGCAATTTACACTTCCAGTAGCAATGTTTGAAAAGTACATTTGTTCCAAATCCTCTCTGGTATTTTGTATCTTGTGACTCACTTTTAACTTGTTGTTAACATCTGTAAATATTTGTTAATAACTGTACAATATAAGATATATATGTATGTATCACCTGTCAAAAACACCTGAGAAAATTTTCTTTCTTTCTCTTTCTTTCTGTAGCAATGTGTCCTACTGCTAATGCTACCACTAATAGCAATCAATATTTATTTGGTGGTGTATTAGTCAGGGTTCTCTAAAGGGACAGAATGAATAGTGTGTGTGTGTGTGTGTGTGTGTGTGTGTGTGTGTGTGTGTGTATGAGTTTATTAAGTATTAACTTACACTATCACAAGGTCCCACAATAGGCTGTCTGCAAGCTGAGGAGTAAGGAGAGCCAGTCCTTCCAGAACTAAGAACTTGAGTTCGATGTTTGAGGGCAGGAAGCATCCAGCACGGGAGAAAGATGTAGGCTGGGAGGATAGGCCTGTCTCTCCTTTTCACATTTTTTTTTTTGCATGCTTTATATTCGCTGGCAGCTGAGTAGATTGTGCCCACTCAGTTTAAGGGTGGATCTGCCTTCCCCAGCCCACTGACTCAAATGTTAATCTCTTGGCAACACCCTCACAGACACACCCAGGATCAATACTTTGTGTCTTTTAATCCAATCAAATTGACACTCAGTATTAACCATCACAGTGCTGATTATGCACCAGGGACGATTCTGTGTTTTATATATTGATTAATTGTCCTTGCAACTGTTTGTGGTAAGTACTACTATTGTGCTTCTCATTGTGTAGACAAAGAACTGAGACATGGAGAGGATAAGTACCTTGGCCAAGGTTGAAAACTCAGTAAATGGCAGTGTCAAAGTTTAAATGCGGCAGCCAGGTTCAAACTTGTGCTCTACGTATGTACTTAGATGACTCTCCTGAAGGAGTTGTGAATATGACCAATTGTTTGATAAATCCTGTGCTGCACCCAGAAATATCGGCTGTGATGTACAGTTGATGCTTTTTCCCATTTCACTTTGTTAAATCGGTAGAGGAGAATCAATGACTAAGATAACAAAAAACTTGCTATTCATTAGGAAGATTTATAGGTGAACTGTTTTAAAATGTTCAAAATGTA
The DNA here is from genome assembly GCA_036589455.1 of Ateles fusciceps. Taxonomy (NCBI): domain Eukaryota; kingdom Metazoa; phylum Chordata; class Mammalia; order Primates; family Atelidae; genus Ateles; species Ateles fusciceps. The sequence continues at coordinate 93,733 of JAZHEH010001870.1, forward strand.
CTATTTTAGGATATTCCATTGTCAAAATAACTTGTGAAATATAATATTACCAGAAATAAGACTATTTCAACTTAATTTCTTTTCATGGTTGTTTTAGATTTCGTGCCTTATCAGGGTGACCAGTTAGAAATTGAATTTTCCATCCAGCCAGACACACAGAACAGAAAGCCCCTCTCAGTGAAGCCTCTAAGAGATAAGCATGTGCACGAGGTATTTTGTTTGCATGTTGCACTTGTCATTCCTTTCTGCTTATCTTTCATTTAGTGATAACTTCTGCTGCTCAGGATTCTATTGGGTGTGTTGGGAAACCTAAAATAAAATGTATTCTTTGCCAAAGAGGAGCCTATTGTCTTATTGAAAAGGCTGTATTTCTGAAAAGAAATAGAGACTAATGCGGAGCACACATATAATTAATATCTAAATTATGCTGTTTATTTGGGAGGTATTAAAATGTTTTGAGAGCAAGAGAAACAAAAAACAAATTGTGCTTCAGGGAATTGTTAGAAAAGAATGAATAGAGAGGGTCTTGAGCTTACCAGTCAAAGCTTGGTGTGATATAAGTAGTGGAAACTGAAAATGAATTGGCACAATGGTAAAAATGAAGGAATGAGCTTGCAATGTGACCAAGGAAGTAGGAAAAAAAGATAGTCTACTTATTACCACAATCTTTTATCACTCAGCTCCTTTCATGCTCCCATTCCTAACTGCAGAGGTTGATGGCCGTTGTGGATAATATTTAGAACAGGGTTTCTCATCAGAAACCAGGGCTGCATCCCCATAGATTCTGACTTAATTGATCTGAGGTGGGGACTGGGCATGGGTATTTTGACAAAGCACTCCTGGTGTTGCTAATGTGCCAGCCAGGATGGGAATCACTGATGGAGATGGAGTGATTTGCAAGTTAGAGCCAGAGTGAGGCGATGTAAAGCCAGTTACAGTGTATTCTGCTGTTTCATAATCATTTCCGTCATTTATAATTACAGGTGTGCATTACTAGCCTACATGGAAGAAATGGGGTGATAGATGATACTATCTTTTTCACCTTGGATTCTCTGAATCTTCCTGATGGCTATATACCTCAAAGATATAACATCGTCAATGCAGTCGTGGTGTCGAGCATTCAGTCCTGCTATACTTGGAGAGCAGTTTCTATCACCCCAGTGCAAAGGTCATAATAACAAAAATTTAAAATTACCTATTCAGTTTTTCTTCTATGAACAGTACAGGACTTGTTGAATGTGTTTTGAAAAAATTAAATTAGTAAGCCTAATCAATTATTTCAAATACAACTTTTAAAATCCTTTGTGTGTTGGCTAAATGGAATGTGTCTTCTGGAGAGTGTTTTTCATGACTGATTAAAGACATTTTAATCCCTTGTAAGAATCTTGTATTCATGCTTTTCTCTTTTTAATGGATCTGTTTATTTTTCAAAAAACTTAATTTACATTTTTTTTTGTTTTTTCCTTTACCTTTTGACATGAAGAAAATACATTGTACATCATAGGATTTTTTTTTTTTTTTACCATTCTGAGTTTGTGTTATAGGTTCAGTAGAACCACGTAACTGTCTAGTGGTTTGTTCCCCACTTTATGTGTACATAGTTGGAGTCATTATCCTCTAGAATTTAAGTATTCACTTATTGGTTTACTCCACAAGGCAAGTGAATGCCTTCTATGTGCCAGGTGCTAGGGTTAATGGCTTTGAACACAAAAGACAAAATTCCAGGCCCTAATGGACCTTGTGTTCTGCTAATATCCTGCTTTGCTTTCTGACTCTGAAGCCTAGAAAGGGGCAAGTGGGAGCTGTGACAAATCCAGTTCCCTGTGAACGTCATCATTTAAAAGCAGTCCCATACCCTGTGAAATTACATAGAAGTCCACTGTTGGACTTGAGAGATACAAGGGCCACGGATTCTGTTACCTCCTCATTTAATTCTCCAGTTTGGTTGATGTAAAATAATGTCCTTTGAGAATAATACTGGATTATGGTAAGCCCAATTAGGTGGTGATTTAATCACAGCCAATGTTTCACAGACACCCTCACTGGAGTTGAGTGAATCACTACTACACCTGATGTGCTGTGGTTGCACAGGTGAATAATTTCCCTTCATCCTTTTAAATAACAAAGTTCAGAATCCATTTGCTTTCCTAAGGATGGCCCAGTGGTGGTACAGTTTGAACATTTTGCCAGGACTATGTCAACTCTGTGGCTTATTACCATACTTTCAATGCAGGGTTCTTGATCATCTCACCCTCATTGGGGTTTCACACTGGTCCCCTTAGAGTATACTAGGGTCTGGGGGAGCAGGGGAATAGTTGGTTGACGTAAACCATGTTTTCTGCAGGTGGGACAGAAATCGCTGAAAATACAAGGACCTGCCACCATGAGTTTCTGGAGCTCCAGTGTTTTGTGGTAGAGTTTCCAAATGGCATGCTGTGAATGGGTTGCAGATGTGCTAATATTAGAGGCCCCTCAGCTCATTTAGGTATACATGCAATGAAGAAAAGGAAATAAGACGATGATCTTGGGTAGGGGTTGGCAAACTATGGCCCTCGGGCCAAATCTGGCCTGCTGCCTCCTTTTTGTTAAAAACAGATCTATGTAGATATAACTCACATGTCTTATAATTCACCCATCTGAAGTGAACCATTCAATGATTTTTTAAAGTGTATTTGCAGTGATGTGCAACCATCACCACAAATCTTAATTTTAGAACATTTTCACTCCTGCTTAAAAACACTTCATAACAGGAATATAAATAAGATTCTACATTTCATCTTTTTGATACAGTCACAAACATATTCACTTTCTTGCTTGCATTTAAAAATTCAGCTCTTCTGGTGGTTCTGGAGCCCTGTAAACATTGAGATACTTTGCAATCAATTGGTCACAGATATGGCATCAGATGTCACTTGCAATCTGAATGTCAAATCTTCTTTCCTACGTAAGTGTGTCCCCAAAGTTCCTTAAATGCATAAACAATTACATACTACAGTCTATCCTGGCTCAAATTCAATTGCCTTCAAACAAATTTTCACTTATCTACGACACCACACCTCAAACTCACTATAGTCCATGTTCTAGTGACTAGGACCACCAAACTCTTTATCAAAAGGGAGATTAACTGGTCTTGCAACATGCTTCATGCTTTCATATTGCTTTGTTCTTGTTGATGGCATTCATTCTTTTCTAGAGTTTCAACTACATCAATGTAAAGATTCCATCTATTTTAGGCTAAAGGCAAACATAAATGTGAAATGGAGACTTAAACTACTAACAGAAAATGTCACTCTAGTGGCTTAAAGAAGTAGAAGTTTACTTAATGAGTTATGTGAAAAAGAATCATTCTAGGATTTTCTAGTGGAACTATTCCCTGTTCTTCTATAGAGGCTTCCATCATATGGGTGGATTTTACCCAATCAGTTAAAAGGTCTTAAGTTCAAAAATAGGTTTCCTGGAAAAGAAGATATTCTACTTCAAGGCTGCAGTATCAATTCCTGCTTACATTTCTATCTTGCCAACCCACCCTACAGATTTCAGACTTGCTAGTACCCACAGTTACTTGAGCCAATTCTTTAAAGTCAATCAATTTCTCTCTGTCTCTGAAATAGCACCATGTTATTGGAAACTGGAGGAAGGGGATCGATCCTTGTTATATAGTGGCAAAAATTTAGCTGATTTGTGTCCTGCAGTTGTGTGAGAAGCAGAACTTGAAAACAGTAAGCTTGGGATATTTAACTGAGGAAACTTTCAAGCAAAGTGTTGAAGGTGAAGATGTGTTTCTCCTAGCTGCTTATAGTCAAATGTGAGAGGAATTAGAAAGATTGATGGAAAAACTATTTAGCAAATGGGAACAAGGACATGATGATTTGGGAACTTCTCTGCCTATCCAAATTTCAAAATATGCAAAATTAGAAGATTCACTGTCAGGAAAGCATGCTCTGGAAAGAAAGCCAAGTGTGTGGCTGAACAACCTTTTGCTAGTATTTCAGAAGGATCAAAAGTTATTCTGTCACAGAGTGGGCTCTTAGAAGAGATCAAGTGTTTGCCTCATTAATCCTCTCAGCCATCCCAGCAGAAGCTAGAAATAGATATGGGATTATCCAGGAAAGACCTGTAGAACAGCCTCTTGTCTAATGAAGTGAATCTCCGTGATATACATGGAAGACCTACAAGATTTTTGAGAATTTTATGCTGACAGGAACACTGTCAGCTTATACAGAAAATGACAGAAAGAGAGAAAATAAAAAAAGGCTACTGAACTTCCAAAATTCTACATGTAGAAAACAGACTGAAAAAACTATTATTATCCTACAAATACATATATACATATTTTCTATGACAAATGGAGGATGATCCTGGGGGCAGAGTTGTAAGCTCAGAATGTAGAACCAAGAGCCCAGGGTGTGGAACATCAGTCATAAAAGTTTATTCCCAAGCTTTCAGATCAAATAGACTGTTTGTATTTTAAAATTGCTTGGGAACGGTACTTTCATTTTCCCTTCATTCTCTCTTTTAAGTGAGAATGTCTTTAAATACTTTCCTATGTTTGTCCCACCATCGTATTTTGGAAGCTGGTGGGTTAAGTTTCACAGGTTCACACCTGGAAAGAAATTTTGCCCCAGGATGGGTCATCCCCAGAATTTCACCCATACCTGGTTTAGATGATGAAATTTGGGATTTTTAGCTGATGAGATTTCGATGGTTTTAACATTTGAATTAATACTGTAATTGGAGGAGACCATTTGGGAAATTGGGATGAGGTGAATGTATTTTGCATTAGGCACTGAAATGAATCTTTGTCTAATTGTCTACTTCTCCCTTTATTTCTGTTTGATCCGGCTTTATATTGGAATGGCCTAGCCCTAGATATTCCTCTCTCCCTCTCCCATGCCTGGATAAGACTCAGTATAAGTCCAGGCGGAGGAGGACTCTGTTGTTTGTGAGAGTGTTTAAGCTGCAGTGGCTTTTGTATAAGTCATTCTTTCATTTATGCTGGTGGCCCTGCCAAGGACATTTGGGGGAGTGTCAGTAATTTATAACATGTTCTGGCCTTTGGAATATACTTCTGTTTGTTTTCTCTGTGTGTTAAAAAATAAATAAATACACTAAAATAAATGCATTTTTACCAGGTTTTAAAATGGTGATTTTGGCTCTTGGGAGTATCTTCATATCTTTTCAGAAATTTTAACGTTATTTTAACAGCAATTATTGGGGATCTAGTCACAATGAATAAGAGAAGAAATTCTAAAATAAATTCTGACTAGTTAGCTCTATTGGTTAAAAAGCTCTGATGTTCCTTTTTCTTATTAGACATATAGAAATATATAAAAATTGGCTGAGTGCAGTAGTTCACGCCTGTAATCCCAGCACTTTGGGAGGCCGAGGCAGGCGGACCACCTGAGGTCAGGAGTTCGAGACCAGCCTGACCAACATGGAGAAACCCTGTCTCTACTAAAAATACAAAATTAGCCAGGTGTTGTGATGCATGCCTGTAATTTGAGCTACTCGGGAGGCTGAGGCAGGAGAATCACTTGAATCCGGGAGGTAGAGGATGCGGAGAGCCAAGACAGTGCCATTGCACTCCAGCATGGACAACAAGAGCAAAACTCTGTCTCAAAAATAAATAAATTTTAAAAACTGTCTTTGAGAATCTAAAATAGTACTTTTAGGAGACACAAGGATGAATAAGAAAAACTTCCTTTAAATTTAGTTCAAGGCCAGGCGTGGTGTCTCATGCCTGTAATCCTAGCATGTTGGGAAGCTGATGGATTGCTTGAGTCTAGGAGTTCAAGACCAGTCTGGGCAATATAGTGAGACTCTGTCTCCACAAAACATAAAAAAATTTAGCCCAGCATGGTGGCACGTACCTGTAAGTTCCAGCTACTCGGGAGGCTGAGTTGGGAGGATGGCTTGAGCCTGGGAGGCAGAGGTTGCAGCAAGCTAAGAGATGTCGCTGCACTGCAGCCTGGGCAATAGAGTGAGACCCTGTCTCAAATAAATAAATTAATTAAATTAAATAAAAATAAATTTAGCTCAAAAAAAAATAGGATAAAAGATCAGTAATAACTTCTAATGACATTATATTCTTCTATTTTAACCCAAAGTTTCTGTAATTTTTCTTCTTTCTTTTAAAATATTCAAATTAGATACCTAAAATAGTGCTAATTGAAAAATGCTAAGTTGGAAGCCGTTGCTCTCTAATCTACACCACCAAATGGTAAAGGCAGCAGAGAAAATGAGACTCAAATGCAGAGATCTGGGTGGTCCCAGTTCACAGAATAGGGAATCATAACAACCTTAAAAACTAATATTACCCTTTGAAATTAGAATCCCTATGCATTGGCCAATTATCTGGCCAATGGAGATGCAGGTAAGAGAAGAAACGTGGTTTTCAAGAATTTTATAATTATAAAATAGAAATTTATTAAGATGAATAATAAATCCATTTATAATATTTTTGTTTTCTTTATGAAAATGTTAGTATGGCCAGGAGCAGTGGCTCACACATGTAATCCCAGCACTTTGGGAGGCCAGAGTGGGCAGATCATTTGAGTTCAGGAGTTCAAACAAGCCTGGCCAATGTGGTGAAACCTGTCTCTAACAAAAATACAAAAAATTAGCCCGGGCATGGTAGCCCATGCCTGTTGTCCCAGCTACTCAGGAGGATGAGGTGGGAGGATCGTCTGAGCCTGGGAGGTGGAAGTTGCAGTGAGTTGAGATCACGCCACTGTACTCCAGCCTGGGGAACAGAGTGAGACCCTGTCTCAATAAAAGAAAATGTTAGTGAGCTGTTATTCAATCGAAACAGTAATATAAAAATTTGGTGACAGACTAAGTCCATCTCAGAGAGGATCATGTTGTTAGCTCGTAATAAGCACTGACCTGTCAATGGCAGCATTTTTAGATTATTTGGTAAATATTATATCCAAGATGCTTGTTGAGCTCTTGAATGCTATCTTGAAATTTCCAAGGAATATTTGGACAATGCTGGGGTTACTTAAACATTTACACAGGATTTCATTTCTAGAATTTCTATTTGGTTGTTTATCAAATTTTGTGATCTATTATTTTATAGTTTCCTTCAGGTTGTTCTAATATCCCAGATTCTTGGGTTGCCAATCACTGTTTAAATTTCTACTTCTTATGGTGATTTATAGAGGATATCACTTGAAATTTTTTAACTCTGAACCCATTTTTAGTGTTTTTTGCTCTTTTCCTCTGGGAGTTTTTCATGATCTACATTTTGGTGGTGTACTCCAGGAGAAGTTTTACACTTGCCTACACTGAGGCCCTAAGGGTTTTAAGACAAGTTTTCACTTTAACTTTTAAATCTTGTGTCTTACACACACAGTATACATTTAAGATCCTACTCTCAAGCAGGTCTGGAGTTTCCCCGACAAAGGCAGCTCCTCTGCTGCTCCCCAAGTCAGTGGTCAGAGGGTTTTCTCTGCAATCGGGGTTGCACTTTCAGTGTCCAGGCATTGTGCAGACAATTCTAACTCCATGCTTCCCTCAGCCAATCTAAAATCTTGTTCTTTTCCCTGGGTGAGACTTTAGCATCTGGCCCTCTTCTTCTTTGATTATACCTGGATCTAATGTCTTCAGTTTACTTGGAATTGGCTCTGATTTCTCTATTTTTTCCCTTTCTTTTGAGAGTAGCTATGCCTTAATTTTTAAAATATTTTTGGCAATTTGTAGGAGTTTCTAAAATGCAGGAAGTAGGCCAGTCAGCATCAGCTCAGTCATCCATGTCACTATAAGTCAAATAAATCAATATTGAAGTAAGTGCATGAAACCTAGGATTCTCTTAATTCACTTTCAGCACAGAAAGGTATAAAGTTGCTGCATTTGTTTGAGCAACAGGGCACTGAAATCAGGATTCATTTTTAGAGAAGTCAGTCAACCAAGTGGCATTGTTCATTACAAACTAAACAGGTTGCTCCAATATCCTAGCTTCTTATGTTGCTAATCATCATTTGTTGAAGTTTCTGACTTCTTGTGATTTATTTAGTTTTCTGTGTTTTGATGATTTGTCCCTCTTGTCACTTGAAATTTTAAAATCTGAACTCATTTTTAGTGCTTTTATTTCTTCCTCTGGGATTCTTGCAGAATTTACATTTTGGGAGAGTCCTTCAGGAGAAGTTTCCCATTTGTGATAGGAATAGAAATTAGGTTTTATTTCAACACCATATTAGTCAGGGTTCTCCATAGAAACAGAGCTAATGTATAGAGAGATATAAAGCTAGAAAGAAGACAGAAATAGATAGATAGGTAGATAGATAGATAGATAGATGATAGATAGATAGATGATAAAGGATTTATTAGGGAAATAGGCTCACATGATTATGGAAGCTAAGAAGCGATCTGGAAGCTGGAGAACCAAGAAAGCTGGTAGCATAGCTTAGTTCAAATCTGAATGCCTGAGAACCTGGGGGATTGCCCAGGCAAATCTAGGAGTCTTAAAGCCAGAGAACCCAGAGTTCTGATGTCCAAGGGCAGGAGAAGATGGGTGTCCTCCTAGCTCTAGAAGAGAGTGAATTTGTCTTTCCTCTGCCTTTTTGTTCTATTTGGGCCCTCAAGTGAACAGATGGTGCCTGCCCACATTGGGTGAGAGTGGAACTTAGTTTTTCAATCCACTGATGCAAATGCCAATCTCTTCTGGAAACACTGTCACACACATACCCAGAAATAATGGTTTATTAGCTATATGGGTATCCCTTAATCCAGTCAAATTGACGCCTAAAATTAACCATCACAAACACCAACTTGTTTATGGGAGGATAATTCAGTTGTGATGCTAACCACTCAGAGTTAGTGTTAGACTTCACAAGTTAAAAGACGTGGTCCCCAATAAGACTGCCTCCACTTTAGACACATGCCACATGTGGATTCCCCCAAGACACTCTCACTTTTGATCAATTATCCATAACTCTGGGCATTTCCCTCAAACCTCCTCATGGTTGCTAATTTGTAATAATGACTCATGGAACTCAAGAGAGTGCTATACTTAGTTATGATTACAGTTTTATTACAAAGATGCAAATCTGGAACAGCCAAACGAAGAGATACAGAGGGCAAAGTCTAAGAGGAGCCCAAATGCAGAGTTATCATATTCTTTTTCCTGTGGAATCAGGGTGCATTGCTGTCCTGACACATTGATGTATTTATTAACCAAAAAGTTCCACTGAACTTCAGTGTCCAGAGTTTTTGTTGTCGTTTTGTTATTTATGAATAATTGATTTAATCATTGACCCCGTGATTGAACACAATCTTCAAGTCTTCCTTCTCTCGCTGGAACTCAGAAGATTGGGCTGATATCACATGGCTTAAAGCCCAAATCCTCTAATCATTTGGTTAATGTTCCTGAAATTATCAGCTCTCATCCTGAAGCTATCTAAGTGCTTAACATGAGTCACCTAATTGGCATAAACTATCAGATGTGATAGTTTATGGGGCTCATGAATAACAAAAATATTCATATTGTTTGGGAGATTCCAAGGATTTAGATTTTCCCAAAAACCAGTGACAAAGAACAGTCAAATTTTATTTTATTTTATTATTTTTTTAGAGACGGGGTCTCACTATGTTGCCCACGCTGGAGTGCAGTGGCTATTCACAGGCGTGATCCCACTACTGATCAGCATGGGAGTTTTGACCTGCTCTGTTTCTGACCTTGGCCAGTTCACCCCCTCCTTAGGCAACCTGGTGGTCCCCGCTCCCGGGAGGTCACCATATTGATGCCGAACTTAGTGTGACACCTGATCAACACAGTGCACTGCAGCCCAGAACTCCTGGACTCGAGTGATACTTCAGCCTCATCCTCCCGAGTCGCTGGGACTACAGGCATGCGCCACCATGCTAGGCAGAACAAATTCTTTATTACACAACAGGTTTAATATAGCATTCCCAAATTAAAGTAAGATAGTACTAGAATTTAGTATTATTTAAATATTGATATTTTTAAAGGAAATAAACTTATGTCTGAATTCATTTCTTTTTTTCATAATACAGGCTGGTGAAGCCACTTGGCCTCCCTCTCACATATGTCAGAACAATTCAGCCTTTAATTTATTTTCAGAGAAAAATATTATAATACCTAAAGTTATTACAAAAAATAACTTTCATTTCTTGAATTAAACATTCAATGCTGAAGAAGGGAAATGTATCCAGAGTGAATCTCTCCTTTATATGAGTACTTATTCTTCCTCTTCATGTAAGGAAGTTTATTATTTAAGCCCTATTATTCGTTAGAAAATATTTTAACTTAATGGACCTCTTATTATAATGTTAATTCTTACTTTACAGCTGATGGGATAACTGCCCATATCTTTTAAAAAAATTATTTCATACTTTGCCAAAGCTTTGTATAATATTCTTGGCACCAGTACAACACAGTTTTAATTATTTTAGCTCTCTGTTTTATAATTTAAGGAAAAATTGAAAAATTTTTCTGGTATTACTTTTCTAATTTTTTTTTTAGTTTCACCCATTGATTTTTCTAGATGAACTTTAGATTATTTTTTTCCTAGATTACTGCCTTGTCCCCTTGATTTGTTTTTAAACCAGAATTATATTCAACTGACACATGTATTTTGGAATGAACTGGCTGGCATCTTTTCATGTTCAATAAGGTAGTTATATAAAGTCTCTCAACTGATTACACTTTCTGTAAGTTTCTGCATTTTATATCTAAGCATTTTCAGTTGAGATAACTTTAGAGAATGTTATAGCTTTGCTGCTACAAAAAATGGAGATCTTATACTGTTACATTTTCTAATTGGTTCTTATGTGTAGTTAGGACTGCTAGGGGTGTATAGATAGGCATACCTCCAGGGACGGCGACAATGAAGCTAATATTGCCATAAAGTGAGTCACATGAATTTTCTGGTTTTCCAGTGAATATAAAAATCATGTTTGATAGCAACATGGAATTAACTTACACATCAGTGGTAGACTGGATAAAGAAAATGTGGTACATATATACTGTGGAATACTGTACACCCATAAAAAGGAATGAGATCATGTCCTTTGCAGGAACATGGATGGAGCTGGGGGCCCTTGTCTTTAGCAAACTAATGCAGGAACAGAAAACAAAACAACACATGTTCTCACTTACAAGTGAGAGCTAAATAATGAGACAATATGGACATGAACAGCAGAACAACACACACTTGAGTATGGAGGGTGGGAGGAAGGAGAGGATTAGAAAAAAATAACTATTGGGTACTAGGTTTAGTACCTGAGTGATGAAATAATCTGAACAACAATCTCCCATGACATGAGTTTATCTATATAACAAACCTGCACATGTAACCCTGAACCTAAAGTAAAAGTTTTTAAAAATGTTGGAAATCCTAACCAGAGCAATCAGGCAAGAGAAAGAAATAAAAGGCACCTAAATAGGAAAAGAAGTCCAACTATATGTCTTCACTGACAATATGATTCTATACCTAGAAAACCCTAAAGACTTTACCAAAAGGCTCCTGGAACTGATAAATGACTTATGTAAAGTTTCTGGATACAAAATCAATGTACAAAATTCAGTAAAAAAGAATAGAAAAGAAGAAGGTGTAAGGGGCAATAGGAAGAGGAAAAGAGCAGACTATATGTATAGGGCCTTTTATGACATTGTAAGGACTTTGGCTTTTACTCAGAGATGGAAAACCATATGGAGGTATAGGTCAGAGGAGTGAAATAATTTGACTTCTGTTGAAAAGTTCTCTGAGAGTAGATTGTGGGGTTTAGAGGTAGAAGTATGTTGTAGACAGTGGTGGCTGTGACAAAGGTTGTAGCAAAAGAGGCAGAATGATTTGCTTGAATTCTGGGTAATGTTTCAAGTTTGATAGAGCTTCTTATTTCATATGGTTCTTATCTCTCCATGTATTTTCTTCCTCATTTCCTCCTTCCCAGGCTTTTTGGTGTTCCTGCTGCTTGGCCTGATTGCCATGGGTAGCTGCAAGTAGTTATATAATCAAGTGGTTGTCAGACACTATTTTTGGTGTTGGGAATGAAACAGTGAACAAAAGGAAATCTATGCCCTTAGGTTGTTGACATCCCAAGACAGGGAGATCTGTCTGTAAACAGATACATAAATAAAACATGTAGTGCATCAAAGAGAGATAAATGCTTAGAGATGCATTTATCTTATGTGCTTAGAGATAAGTTTTTAAATGCTTTGAACAGATGCCACCTTGGAAGCTGCTGTGAGAGATCCCTGAGAGATCCAAGAGGGATGTAATATGGTTAGGCTTTACGTCCCACCTAAATCTCATCTTGAATTGTAATCCCTATAATCCCCATCATCTCCATGTGTCAAGGGAGATACCAGGTGGAGGTAATTGAACCATAGGGCAGTTTCCACCATGCTGTTATTGTGATAGTGTGTGAGTTCTCACGAGAGCTGATGGTTTTATAAGGGGTTCCCCCGCTTTACTCGGCACTTCTTTCTGCTGCCTTGTGAAGAAGTGCCTTCCTTCCCTGTCTGCCATGATTGTAAGTTTCCTGAGGCCTCCCTATCCCTGTGGAACTGTGAGTCAATTAAATATCTTCCTTTTATAAATTACCCAGTCTCAGGCAGTTCTTTATAGTGGTATGAAAACAGACTAATACAGGATGAAACAAAGTCAAGCCTCTGTGCAGGTCTCCCAGGGAATCACTTCTCAGGTCAACAAATACAGCCACAATGTTTTAGAGACAAGATTTATATTGCTCTCCTGGCACCAGCAAGCCACATCAGGAATGCAGGTTGCTGTCTCCACAGTCGCTGCTGAGATGAGGAAAAGAAACACCACAATGCTTTCTTACTGAAGTTTAGCAATCTCTTTATTAAGCACTCCCCCTGGTTGCAGTAATCTTTAGATTCTATTCCAGAGTTCCAAAAAAGTTGGTATATACTCTTTTAGCCAGCTTAATATTAGTTTCAGTGGAGGGATTGATTCTCTTTTTTCTCCAAGTTAGGAACTTTAATGAAACACTGTGCATGCACATAATAAACTTGGGAGGTCTATGTAAGATGGAGAGGCATAGACTTCCCTCAAAATAGTAAAGGGAATTCATCATGAATGAGAAGCCTTTCCGTATGTATTGTCTACAAAAGATTCTTTCTCAGTCAGTTTTTAAAATTTAAATTCACTTTTCCACAAACAATCTCATATATGACCATTAATTCCAAGTTTCACTCATAATATTATTGTGCTGTATTAATGTATTTGCACTACATTAACCAGATATAGTATAATGAGGACTATAAAATGCTGACTGTTCAGTATGAAGATGGAAATGGAACTCTACTGTCAGGAGAGGTGAAAAACAGCAAAATAGTCATGAATTACAGCATTGGGCTAGGAACTCTGCATCTATCATGTCATTTAATCTTCAAAAACATGGTCAGAATTAGGGAGTATAGAGTTAGTAAACACAGGCACAGAGAAGTCAAGTGACTTGATAAAGGACAGAGATCTAGGAAATTCTCCCTACAGGGTTTTAAAATAATTTTCACTCATTCATTCAATAATTTTTTTTGAATACCAGGCTTGGCATCCATTCCCAACACAAAGATTAAAAAAAGAGGCTATGGCTCACACATCAATGACACTTTTGGTCAAATGAGAAAGATGGATGAAATCATAGAAATAACCATGAAAGTAAAAATTATAATGGACTGTGAAAGAAGTGCAGGCTGCTCTGAACATGGGTAATAGTGAAGGTAGGGTCTACATTAGATTGGGTATCAGAGAAGACTACTTTGAGGAAGCAACATTTAAGAATGGAAGGAAAAATTGGAAGGAAAAATAGACATTTATTGAGCAAAGGATTATGAGAAGAGTAGGAGGGATGGTATGTGCAAAGATCCTGAGGCAGAAAAGAATTTGGCGCACTTTAAAGAACTGAAAGACTTTGGAGTTGACCCAATGTCTTAATTCAGCCAATGGGATGTGAAAGTATGTGATGTGAGTAAATAAATGTCTTGAATATGCTGGTGATTCACTATGAGAAGCACATGCCCCTTCATCCTAGGCCCAGAATAAGTGCACATAGAACCTATCTAAATCCAGCTTGCAGCAAGGAGCCAAACCCAGCCAATTTAAATCTAAAACAGGGCTGCCCAGCCAAGAACTGGCAAATACTAGTTCACAAGTGATGTGAAGAATTGTGAATGTGGAAATAAACGCTTGTTATTATAGGTCACTGAGTTTTGGATGATTTATTATGCATTGTTGTTGCAGCAAGCTAATACATACTTTTAACATAAAAAATTACCCACACACACACATACACCACACATCACACACACACACACACACGTACAGAGAGAGAAGACTTCTCTGCCCTGGGTCATCTCCGGGTTTGACTAGAGCAAGAACAGGAAAACGATGACTAATGAGTCTATGCAGGTTGTCAAGCACAGTTATTAACAATAACACCAAACGATGGGCAGTTAGGTCATAGTTTTATCATTGAATTTAAACCAGACTGCTACTACCAATTGTGCTGCTCCAGGCTTTATTATAACCCACTACAGAACATATTTCAGATTTTCTGCAAAATGATTTTACTTTTTTTTGTAATAAAAAGTAGGATAAGAGCACAATGTGATGGCAAAAAGAACCACATTGACAAGCTACCGTGTACGCGATCCTAATTTCTGGCTTAAACAAGCTGTAATCTTTTCTAACATGCTTCTTTATAGCCAATAAGATGCTGGCATTTTAAGGTGTATTTCTCCCTTTTTATAGCTGGGAGATTTTTATGTTGCTATAATGCCTCCCACTTCTTAACGGCATTTTTGAAACAATTCTTTTAACAGTGAGATTTTACTCACTGTTTAGGACGACATTAAAGAGCACTTAGGAGAGAGAAAATTACATTGATACGCTTTGTCATTGTGTTATTGGCTGATTTCATTAAAATGTATCTGATGGCACTTAAGCATTATCATAAGGTAAGAATATAAATACATTAATAGGAATTATTTATGAAATCTGGAATCTTTTCCATTGTACAAGGAGTTATTACTTTAGGAAAATTATATTTCTTGTTCTTAGATATGTAAGTTGATAGAATTTTAGAGCTGGAGGAGGCTTTGGAAATCCTCTAACCTAGTGTATCTTCAACTTTTGTGAGTCATTAATGACTGCAAATCGAGTGAAACTTATAAACCATATCCTCAGAAAAAATTTTAAATCAATTTGATTTATACTTACAGGAAGTTAGATCCTTCAGAAACTTATCAATGGATGCTCTGTGAGCACATAGACTCCATAATAACAGCCTTAGTCTTGTCACATTATAAATGAGAATAATTTTTTTTGTCTTTGTCCATCTTATTCTTTAGTGCCCTATAGCCGCGGTGGCAGCCAAAAATGCAATGAGAGGCTGTATGATTGCACAATTACTGTTTAATTAATCCACTTGTTTCTGATTAATTTCTTATTTTTTATTATAAAATATTCAATCATTCATAATTGTAAAAGACAAATTTAATGAGCTTCCTGTATCTGTCCACCAGCTTCAACAATTGTCAACATTTTAGCTACCTTGTTTTATTTATCCCTCCTTTGATTTTTGACAAGTATTTAAAAACAAATCAAGACATCATGTTGTTTCACCCATGAATATTACAGGAAGCATCACTAAATGATAAGGATACACAATATTCCAATTAATAGTAATTCCCAAGTCAATTAATTTGAGTCACCTAATATCATCTAATTCCAAATGAGGATTCAAATAACATCCACATATTTAATTTACGCTTTGTATCTAAGTGTCTTTTATTCAATAGTCCCCTCCTGATACACATTTAAACATTTTTTTCTTTTCTTTATGTGCAGTCACAGAGTTAGCTCTCTGTTTATTGATTTAATAATGAATATTTTTTTTTCTTGAAGACTCTTCATGGATTCTGAGTTTGGCCTATTATTTCCTGGTTCCATCATTTAATTTGTTTCTGCATTCCATGTATATCCTAAAACCTGGGAGTTAGAGACAGATTACTATTAATTTTTTGCTCTATTATTTTAAATTTATATTTATATTTACTCTCCTTTTCTAAGGAGAGTAAGAGTCTATGAGCATCCCCTCACGTCATGGAGAGTGAGATTAGTGGAAAACATATTCGTGTCTTTCAATCCAAACTCTTCATCTCTTTGAAAATACGGGTTGTTTCACTACTTTGCTGATTTCTTCCTCTGCTAAAGAACAAAAGCCTTTCCTGATATTTATGCACTTATTTTCCTGTATATGTCTCTATTCTAGAGATCAGGATGCCTGTAATAAAATATATTCCAAATCCTGCACTGAGGCAATGTGTATGAAAGTGTCTGGCACAATACCTAAGACATGTCAATGTCTTAAATGTTAGCTGCGGCTGAAATGAAATAAATCTTCCTTCACTCAAAATAACTGTATGTCCAGTTATTAAAACAAATAATAATTTCCTGGATTGAGGTAAATAAAATTATTTAGAATCCACCACAGTATAAACTAAGATATGTTCTGTATTGGGAATGGGACAAGAATATCCCTTCCTGTTCATTGGACCAGACTTCTAGATAATTTTGTGACTATCTGGTAGTCCAAAACTGATGTGTAAAAGCAGATGAAAACATCAAAGGCACTCAGTCAAAAGGCTGAAGACTCAGTACACAATTTAAGAGGATGAAGTAAATATTTTAGTTATTCTCCTATTTTAGCTGCAGGAAAAATGAATGCTTCAGGTAATTATCACCAGTTTATCATTACACACATTGGTTGGCTTATTTACTTCAATAGCTATATATTCTAAAATATATATTGAACAACAGGCTGTGAAGTATACAATGTTAAATGCATCTCAGTGTAGATTATGATCTTATCTGAAGTATATAAGTAGAATGAATTTTGGGATACTTTTTGGGTAGTCCTTTGCTACTACTTGAAGACAACTAAGTGTTCTTATCACTATATAGACAAAACCCAATTAACTCTGATGTCAGGAATGCATTTGGCAGAACATAAACTCTTCAGCCATCCATACCTATTTTGCAATTAATCACAGCTTTGTGATATCTCTTTATTGTACTTTCTTTTGTTTACTTTATTCTGCTTCCCAGGCGTATTTCTAAGCTTGTTAAAAGCAGAGGCTAATCTAGTAGAGTTTGTTACAAAAGAGGAGCTGTCTGGTAATTCATTTTTTCATTTATTAACTTATTAAATCGATATTGTTATGCACTCAGTTAATGCTACTGAAAAAGATGAAAAGGCATGGTTCTTGTCTTTACCAGGCATACTTCTTTCAATACCTTATCAACTTTTTCCTTGAATCTCATGGGAATTCCAGGAGCTTCATTTGCTCAGAGCATAATGCAGGAACCCTGAGACTGACTCTCCCCCAGTTAAGGCCCCACTTCCCCAAGACAAGTGAAGAGTATGTTCCTGGAAAATGCTCCAACCTTTGTCTTCCCCACCAGCACTCTTTGCCTCACCACCACCGTCTGTTTTGAGACACTTAGGGAGTACTCTGTCTGTGCTTTTTACCTCTGTTCGCATTAGTCACCACAAAAAAGCCCGATAATCTTTGGAACCTTATCAGCTTCTACATCATCATTCTCAAATGGCTCTATATATCCTCTTTCTAAGTCCATCTTCTATCCTATCCATCTCCTGAAACCCTTCCACTGTGTTCTCTTCTACTATATCTTTATGGAAAGACGGAGAAGGGAGCTATTAATTCCAAAGATGCTTATTAAGTAAAATATCATGTAAGAGAGGATCTTGAAATACAGGTAGAAATTTTATGGTCTTGAAATAAAGGCAAAATGTACTCCACACAAAAGGAATACAATGACTAGAGTGTTAGGAAAATAAATGCATGCATGAAAGTGTACAATGGCTTGTATCTTAATATCAAATAAAAAAAGTTTCAATAAGTTCATAGTGTATGAAAATTTAATTGACATGTAGATTATTATCCCCATTTCAGAAATCATACCAATGAACGAAACAGTGTAAAGCAACAGACAAAATCCTGAAAATCCTAGCAAGAGAGTGCTATAAGCTTCACAGGGTCCAGTTAGAGGATCTCAGTGTAGGTTGCATGTGCTCCTTTAGCAGTCACACAAAGACAGCCTGCAAATGCATATGCATGCTGAGAGAATGCAGCTTATATCATATGCTTCATATCAAGTGTCTGAACAAGGCAATTATATATTGACATGTTCATGAAAGCTCCAAGTCTTAGTTTCGTTTCATATACTGCTCTGACAAAACCAAATTTTGACCACAAACTCTACTTCTTCTAAGATATTATATTTAGCTTGGGAACATTGTCTTCAATTGAAAGATAATTGTGTATATATCTCCAAATGTCACAGATGACTTCTTTTTTCCTTTGCTTTTAAATGACTTTATTTCATTAATCACAACAGCATCTACATAATGTAAAAATGGTCCTCATGTATCAAAGTCACATTAATCTTTGTCTACATACAATACTTGGTATACTTAAGTATTTCCCTGCACAGGTGACTTCTTTGATGTTTTCCTTTCAGCTTTTATTTTGGACAAGGTTCATGACTTCTCAACCATGTGGAAATAAGTTTTCAAAAAAATATACATTATCTTTGTTAGGGATTCAAATGACACAAAGAGGCACCTTATGATACCGTTTTTATTTGGAAGCAATGGTTCTGTGCAGCTTCAACCTCACACAAACACAGACATAGTTATGAGAGTGCAAATACAGAGTGTTTACTCAAACTCTAGGCAAACCAGAAGAGCTCAACATATTTTACAATTAGATTGGGCATTATTTTTCATTCTATACACTGGTATATACATGCCTATACCCTTCACAATGCCTTGTACATACTTTGTGGTAATTATGGAATGAATAAGAATGTTATAATAAATGGTAGATAGGAAAAAATTTAAAACAAGTATGTTCTGTTTATACCTCTATTTCCTATCCTAAGAGTGAGAAAGGAAGCCAGTCGGAAGGTAGTACAATATGAAAATTACTCACGAAGATAAACCCTGTATGAATGATATCAAACCAGTTTTTTTTCTATTTAAATCACTACACTATTACCTCATCCTGAAGATAATTATCATAGCACAAAAGATATAAATGAGACAGCAAATGTATCATTCCATTTATAACAGACATCCCTTAAAAGTTAAAATACATTATGGTCGCTATTTGGAACCTTTGCATGTGAGTAGAATAAACTACATAAGGTACAAGTACAGTACTTTATTCTGCCCACCTGCATATCCACCAAAAGTTTGTTCAAACACTTTCTGTGACCCCAAACTGTCTCCACTCCTTGGATAAAATCATGGCTAGGTCCCATTATTATTATTTTGATTACTCTTAGATAATAAAAAGTTCCCCGGTCACAATTATAAAAGTAAGATAATTTCAGTAATTAAAATGTTCAATCTCTTAATTGTAAAAAGTCCAAGCTATATATAAAATGTAATCATGTTCCTGTCTCATTTAGGACCTGTGTAAGTTGGAAACCTTTTGGTAGCAAAGTGGAGGAGGCGTGGTTGGCTTTTAATCTATTCCCCTACTTGGCAAATCTTTTCCTCCACACCCATGCTTGCTGGAGGGGCTTCATCTCCATAGTTAAGGTGGAGATGGGGGAAAGGTGAATTGTGGGTAATGGGACAGTCTTACTTGAAGGGCAGTACCACAACTTGGCCTTGGTATTCTCTGTTCCGAATGGTGAAATATCTATGTGAAGAGTCTCTCCATGTTGTTCTGGTTTCTGCTTTTCCTTCTCCTTTAAATCTTCCTGAATTCCTTTCAGGTGGAGAAGATGGGCGGTCTGACTCACCGCAATCTGGCAGATAAACAGGATACAACGCAGAGTGTACCAGCGCCCAGGTGGTCAAAACAGTAAAATGACCTTGCTCATATCCTCTTTCAGGCAGCGACCTACCTGCTCCAATAACTCTAAATCTAAGTTTCCTTGATCCTAAGGAAACCAACCGCATTCCTGCCGAATTAAGAGTATAAGACTGTGTAGAGCTCCAGGCTCTACAGCGCACTGGATAGTCTTAAGTAGCGGTTGCACTATTTTAAAGAATACTTTCTGCTCTTTGGTCATTTCTTGACTCATGATAACCTAACCCCTGATATTTTACGTGTGCCTCCTGTCCTCCTGATGGGAGTCAGGACTGTCCCTTACCGGGATTCCCCCAAAATTGATGAGCTCTCCTCCTTTACGCGTAAATTCAAGGCTATCACATCGGGGGCACCAGCTGCAGAGCTTATAGCTTGCAGTGAACACCAGGAATGAAGTACTCAGACAAATTCCAGCTGAGCGGTGCCAGTGGGTAGCTCTTCTAGAGAGTCCGCCCCAGCATCTGTCCGCCAATTATTGAAAGGGCTTGTAGTAACTACAAACGTCCACTAGATGGCCACTCGCGGTGGGTGGTTGAGGCACCTGTACCTTTGTACACACTCAATCTGCATTCTCAGGAGGCTGTTTTCAGCATTCTTTATCACACCACACACTTCACTTCCTGTCCTGTTTTCAGGGTCAAGGAGTTTCATTCCCATGTACAAATAACACAGATAATACACACAGTGCCTCAGTACTTTTCCATGCCTCAACCTCAAATGCCTTGTACATAAGCTTGAATGTGTTGCCATGTGCCCCCCCCCACACCTGTCTCTACTAAAAATACAAAAAAAAAAAAAAAAAAAAAAAAGCTGGGCATGGTGGTGCGTGCCTGTAATGCCAGCTACTCAGGAGGCTGAGGCAGGAGAATTGTTTGAACCCAGGAGTTGGAGGTTGCAGTGAGCTGAGATCATGCCACTGCACTCCAGCCTGGGCAACAGAGTGAGTCTCCATCTAAAACAAACAAATGAACAAACAAACAAACAAACACTTTACTTTTAAAATCAAATTAAAAACCACCTATGAGAGAGAAGATATTAAATGAGCCAAGATGTGTAATTGATGATCATCAAATGTGTATTGGTGATTATCTTTTCAATTTTGATTTTCTAATAATTCAGTTCCATAGAAGTTTTTTAACCCCTTAAAGTATATCTTGATTTCCAAATGTGCCTTAGTGTAAGTTAAGCAATTCATTTAGCAGACATTTATTAAGTCCCTAAAATATACAGTGCTTGCTCCAGAGACACATAGCTCAGTAATGTAATGAGAGAGAGCTACACTAACAAATAAATTATAAGGCTATAGAAGGCATGCACAAGTTTCAAATGCACTGGAGTCAAAGGCATATATGCCTTTGACTCAGCAATTCCACTTCCATGTATGTATAGCGAGGAAATTATTTGGGAAATGAAGTAATATTTAGCTATAATAGTTTTGACTGATATATATTAAAGAATTGAAATAGAACCTCCTACTTGGATATGCATGCAAGATAATCCTAGGCCTTTAAAAATGATGTATGATTATGTCTTGTTCTGGAAGGAAGTTTGCTTCTCAGAGTTAGTTATGGCTTTTCCTAACAGCTGGCTGTATTCACATGATGGATTTGAATTACTAATATGTTCAGGAGTATGAATGTCATACAGATGAGTTAAAAACCATTTTCTCTACATACAGTTGCACCACACATTTCAAATGTGATCAGCTATTAAGTTGATTTTACTGTGTCATTTAGACTGTCTACAACACAGCATACTACAATCTGTAGGATGCAGCAAAAGCAGTGCTAAAAGTTTATAATGTTAAACGGCTACCTCAGAAACTTAGAAAGATCTCAAATTAGCAATCTAACAACACACCTAGAAGAACTAGAAAAACAAGAACTAACCACAAAGCTAAAAGAAGAAATATCTAAAATCAGAGCAGAACTGAATGAAATTGAGACCCAAAATACACAGAATCAAGGAAACTAAAAATTGTTTTTTTTAAAAAAGGATAAACAGAGATTGATAGACTGCTATCTACATTAACAAAGAAAAAACAGAGATGATCCAAATAAGCACAATCAGAAGCAACAAAGGTGGCATTATAAATGATTCCACAGACATGCAGAAGATCCTCAGAGACTTTTATGAACACCTCTATTCATACAAACTAGAAAATCTAGAGGAAATGAACAAATTCCTGGAAACACACAACTTTCCAAGACTGAATCAGGACAAAAAATGGAAACCCTAAACAGACCAATACTGAGTTCAAAAATTCAATCAGTAATAAACAATTAATAAGCGAAAAAAGCTCTAGACCAGATGGATTCACAGTCAAATTCTACCTGATGTACAAAGAACAGCTGGTACCAACTCTACTGAAATTATTCCAAAAAAAACTGAGGAAGAGAAACTCCCCCCAACTCAGCCTACAAAGTCAGCATCTCCCTGATGCCAACACCCAGCAAAGACACAATGAAAAAAGAAAACTACAAGCCAATACCCCTGATGAACATAAATGCAGAAATCCTCAACAAAATCGTAGCAAA
The DNA here is from genome assembly GCA_036589455.1 of Ateles fusciceps. NCBI lineage: Eukaryota > Metazoa > Chordata > Mammalia > Primates > Atelidae > Ateles > Ateles fusciceps. The sequence continues at coordinate 116,167 of JAZHEH010001870.1, forward strand.
CAATTTCTGACAGCGCATCAAAAAAGTTAATTCACCATGATAAAGTAGGTTTCATTCTTGGGATGCAAGATTAGTTAAACATAAGCAAATTAATAAATGTAATTCACCTCATAAACAGAATTAAAAACAAAAACCATATGATCACCTTAATAGATGCCGAAAAAGCTTTTGATAAAATCTAACTTCCCTTCGTGATAAAATTCCTCCACAAACTAGGCATTGAAGGAACAACTCCTGGGTCTCCAACTCACTTAGGGCACTCCCAGATCAGTGCCCTCTGGAGTCGTGCAAATCATATAGAAATCCTCCCCCCACCCACTACCTCTGAATGTGACTTTATTTGGAAACAGGGCTGATGCAGATGTAGTTAATTAAGATGACGTCATATGGGAGTAGGGTGGGCCCCAATACAATATGACTCATGTCCTTATAAAAAGGGGGAATTTAGAGACAGATATGCACACAGGGAGAATGCCATGTGAAAATGAAGGCAGATTTGGGTGACACAGTAGCAACTAAGCGTGATGGTTAATTCTGTGTCAACTGGACTGGGCCAGGGGGTGTCCAGATGTTTGAGTGAACATTATTCTGAGTGTGACTATGAAGATGTTTTTGGATGAGATTAACATTTGAATTGGTAGACTGAGTAATGCAGATTGCCCTCCCTAAGGTGGGTGGGCTTCATCCAATCAACTGAAGGCTTGACCAGAGCAAAAAGGCTAATCTTCCTCTAATAAGCGTGAACTTCTGACTGACTGCTGACCTGGCACATTAGTCTTTTCTGGCCTTTAGATTCAGACTGAAGCATTGGCTCATCTTGAGTCTTGAGTCTGTTGGCTCCTGGACTGGAGCAACACACTGGCTCTCCTGAGTCTCCAACTTGCTGACTGTAGATCTGGGAACTACTCAGCTTCCATAATAGTGTCAGCCAATACCTTATAATCTCTCTCTCTCTCTCTCTCTCACACACACACACACACACACACACACACACACACACACACAACCTCTTGGTTCTGTTTCTCTGGAGAACCCTGACTAATACATTAAAGAATGCCCAATACTTCCAAAAAAACACCAGAAGCTTGGAAAGAGACTCCCTCACAGGCCTCAGAAGGAACCAACCTGCCAACACCTTGATCTAGAACTTCTGGCTTCCAGAACTGTCGAAAAATAAATGTTTACTGTCTAAGCCACTCTATTTGTGGTACTTTGTTATAGCAGCTCCAGGAAACCGATATACCTTCTGAAACTGAAAATTTCAGAAGATAATTTTAAAAGCAGCCTGAGATTTTCTCCTTGTAAGAGTTTTCCATTGGAGAATTGTTGTAGAAATAACAACAAACCATAGGTTAGCTCTCTTTCTTCCATATCGGTTGCTTTTGTTAATGGCTTTTATTTGTGTTTTTTTTTCTTTTATATTATGTTTTACATCACCATACCAGTCCTCTTTTTTTCTGCACAATCTATTCTGATTCTCGATTGATGCTGCATTAGCAGTGGTTTCATTTCAGCAATGGCCTTCTATTTTCCTATTTTTTCATGACCCGTTCCACCTCATTGCTATTTATTTGTTTCCATCTTTAGCTTATTATTTCTTTTATAATTCTATTTTTTCTCATGGTTTTAAATTTCTAGGGCCGTTAAAGAAGAACATGTCCAACTTGCTCTTACACTACCTGGGAATAATGATTTTTTCTGGAATTATAACTTCTCTACATTTTGTATGTTATTGTTGTGTTACTTCCTACTTTCTCCTCTTTCTCTTTTGTATTTTTAGACATGGGGGTATTACTATGTTGCCTAGGCTATACTCAAACTCCTAGGTTTAAGCAATCCTTCAGAGTAGCTGGAACTACAGGCATTAACCACCTCACTCAGCTCGTCTTTCTTTTTTTTTTTTTGAATAGTGTCAACCCACCAACTGTCTGATACTTACAACTAACTTTTTACTTTCAATGTACAACCTTGTCTCAGTCTGACATTCACTTAATAACAGATTAGGGAGGGGGAAGATTGTGGATTATGAACAAAAGGAAGGCAACTGGTACCTAAAAATATGTAGTTCTTTGTGTTTTCACCTCTGATTTCACTCTATTTTGTTGGGGCTAGCTCTCTGTAGGATTCTCTGCCTTCTTGTGTCCTCTCATGCCTTCAAAATTCAGTGTTCAAGTAACGAACCCTGAGTCACAACCATGTCTTCCTTCATTTCCCTCCTTCCTTTCTTCTTTTGTTTAATGAAATATGTGTATTATATGACAATGGAGAGACGTCTGAGCTCTGCATTTCTCTTTTATGTGTGGTTTGTGGGTGATTCTGTTCCACTTGCTAGTGTCGTAAATAGAACTTTACTCCCAATGTTTTTATTTTTGGTTGATCTTACTGTTTCCAGGAAATATGTAGACTAAACTCAACATTGTGAAATATTTACAGTAATGGCTTAAACTCCTAAAGAGGCAAAATATTTTTTCCACTAATTTAAATAGGCTTTGTTTTTTTTTCGAGACAGAGTCTCACTCTGTCGCCCAGGCTGGAGTGCAGTGTGTGATCTCAGCTCATTGCAACCTCTGCCTCCCAGGTTCGAGCAATTCTCATACCTCAGCCTCCCAAGTAGCTGGCATTACAGGTGCAGGCCACCACGCCTGGCTAATTTTTTGTATTTTTAGTAGAGAGAGGGTTTTACCATGTTGGCCAGGCTGGTTTCAAACTCCTGACCTCAGCTGATTGATCCACCGGCTTCAGCCTCCCAAAGTGTTGGGATTATAGGCGTGAACCACCATGCCTGACCTAAATAGGCATTCTTATTTATAAAAAAAAAAAAAAAAAATCTTTGCAAACTAGAAATAAATGGTAGTTCCCTCAATTTGGTAAATAATAGTTAGCAAGAAAACTTATGTAATAATTATACATTATAGTTAAATATTAAAAACTTCCCCATTGGATTATGAATAAGGTGAAGACAACTGCTATCATTACTTCTATTTAATATTGTACACGATGTCTTGGCCAATAGATAGAAATAAGTCAATGTACAAAAATATTCATCATAAAACAACGATAGTGTTAATAATACCATAAAAAAATAAGTGAGTTCCACTCTCACAAGACAGTGTGAAGAGCTCTGTGGATCTGCACCACAGTGAAACTTATCAAAAAAAGGAAATGTGAAAGTTATCAAAAAAAAGAAAATGTTTAAAGTCTCTGGTAATTAAGAGGATAGAGCAAGTGAAGAGCCACTTCTTTCCCAAGAAAAACTATAAAAATTTGGTAAAAAATGTGAGAGTCTGTTATATGTAAACCAAGACCTGTACAATCTCAGTCCCCACTGCCAGCTCAATGAGATGGAAACTCCACTCTAGACCAGTACAGCCAAGAGCACAGAGTGAGCTCCTTCTCTATTCAGATTCCAGTCAAAAGGTTAAGGTCTTAAGCATTTCTCACCCTGCCTGGATACCTTATGCTAAGACTTATGTTCGGGGCAAGTGCAGCTAAGAGATGGTAGATAATTTTCTTTGCACAGGCCACACCTGTGGAGAAGAGGCAGTTCATTTAAATTCAAAGGCCCCAATTGTTTTTGCTACAGTTCATTGGGTAGGATTTCATACAAGAGATGCAAGCCAAGGAGGTGAGGCTGCTGTCTCCCCATCCACTGAGCACAGCCTTAAAGCAGGGAGGTCATTTAAAGAAAATCACACCATTGTTGCTACACCCAGCATTAGAGCCAGGGTTCAGACATTTTGCCTGGAGGGAGATTTAAACCATAAAGAGAGACCTCCAAATCTCTCCCTCATGGAACTGACTCATGTGTAGTAGAGTGTGAAGAAATTCAAGCCCAAAAGCTCTTTTAAAAACAGTGAACACTATGTTGAAAGACAACTGGGAGATTTATAGATTTATTGGAGATATAGGCTAAACTGTAGGCCAGCTAGTTTGCTAGAGAATAATGGGGAAAGGAGAAAGCTCAAAGAGCCTGCCCGTGCTCAGAACAAGTCTGAAACACTGATCTTGAGAACTGTCCTTTCAAAGGAGGCAGAATTTGATTGGACTCTTGTGTGAGTATGTCCCAGGGTTTTATTTATTTATTTATTTATTTAGAGACAATTTTTGCTGTTTTTGCCCAGGCTGGAGTACAGTGGTGTGATCTCGGCTCACTGTAACCCCCGCCTCCCAGGTTCAAGTAATTCTCCTACCTCAGTCTGCCAAGTAGCTGGGATTACAGGCGCAGTGATAGTTTTGTATTTTTAGTAGAGATGAGGTTTCACCATGTTGGCCAGGCTGGTCTTGAACTCCTGACCTCAGGTGATCCGCTTGCCTTGGCCTCTCAAAGTGCTGGGATTATAGGAATGAGCGAGCCATGCCCCGCCAGTCCCAGGGTATTGTTAAAAACAATATAGCACTCAGCTAGCAATTAATGGAGCTTAACACCTGGCTGTGATCAGGTGTTAGACAAAAGGAACCCTGATAAAACCAGTCATTCCAGTGTGACTGTGAACATGCCAAGATTATGTCCTCTGAGGAGCAACAACAGAGGCATCACACTGTGTATGAAGGGGAATAAGCTTCATTAACATAATTCAGTATCAGGCACTAAACAAGCAAACAAATAACAATAACAAGTCCAAGATGCAAGGACTAGGACCCAGAGTTGCCACAATATATTATTTAAAATATTAAGTTTCCAATTAAGAGACATGCAAAGATGTAGGAAATTTTGAGCCATATGCTGGAAAAAAATAGGCAACAGAAACTGCCTGTGAGAGAGACCAGAGATTCTGAGAGTTAAACAGGTTTACTGGAAGCATCAAGGTTCTAAGAACTAGATGTAAAAGGAAAATAAATCTAGGGACTCCCAAATCACTAAGCTAAAGGTAAAAGTCAAGCTGGGAACTGCTTAGGGCAAACCTACCTCCCATTCTATTCAAAGTCATCCCTCTGAGGCTCACCTGAGACAAATGCATATCTGATTGCTTCCTCTCCCCTATTGTTTATGTAAAAATGCAGATTCACTGAGCCAGGCTGCATTGTGTATTCAGTGGGAAGGCTGATCAAGGACTCAAAAGAATGCAACCTTTTGTTTCTTATCTATTTCTAACCTGGAAGCCCCCACTTCGATTTGTTCCACCTTACTGAACTGAACCAATGTACATCTTACACATATTGATTGATGTCTCATGTCTCCCTCTAATGTATAAAAGCAAACTGTACTCCTAACCACTTTGGGCACATTTCTCAGGACTTCCTGAGTCTGTGTCATGGACGCATCCTTAACTGTGGCAAAATAAACTTTCTAAATTGACTGAGACCTGTCTCAGATGTTTTGTGTTCACATAGATAAATTGCTAGAGCCCAGAAAAAAAATGTCTACCCATTTGTTATAGTGAACCCCAAGTTTCTCTTCAAAGAATCTGTATGTCAGTATGTACAGCTCTCTTATTCTGTAATTCTCTATTTTAAAGTTTAACTTCCTTGTAATTCTAGTAAACAACTTTCTCCACCGGTTCTAATCAGTAGTTCACATCTGCTCCCCCTCTTCCCCATCCTGACTCATCTCGGTCACCTGATCACCCCTGGTTGCCTACTCTGACATGCCAGTTACTGTCCTTCCCACCAAAACACCCACCTTGCCAATCCAGCTCAGACCTCTGCTTTTTTTAAAATAGCCAATCAGGATTAGTCTAGCTTGTGCAGCCTAACCCTAGCCAATAGGTGATGACACAGCAGCAGGGACAACCCCCCGTCAGGCATAAGTACCCCTTCCCCCTTGTCCAAGCATGTGGTGGCCATCATTGCTCCATCAGTGTGCCCTGCACCTTTCTATAGAAGTAAACTGTCTTGCTGAGAGGACATATTTTCAAGTGCTATTTCTTTTGTGGCATCGAAATTTTACTTATAACACATTTACAGCCAACCAATTGTTGAAAAATGGGCTAAAAACACATGGGAAAATTACAGTTTCTCCAATAAATGGTATTGAAAAAACTGAGTATCTACCCACAGAAGAATGAAATTAGACCCATATCTCTCACCATACATAAAAGTCAACTGAAAATGAGTTAAATGCTTAAATGTAAGATCTAAAATTATAAAACTACTTGAAGAAAACATAGGGGAACAGCTCCATAACATTGATCTTGTTGCTGAAAATATGGTTGCCAGGTCCAAGGATGGCTCTGAGAAGGGCCTTTTTCTGTGTCCAGCTTGGGCTCCAGACTCAGGTTCTTGGGTTCCCTTGCTTGAAGAATTGAGCAGAGAGCCTTAACCCCACGGTGTGTGTTACAGCTCCAAAAAGAGTTTGCGAATCCAGAGACTGAACAGCAATGCAGTTTATTGAGCAAGAGAAAGTAAAGCTTCCACAGCCTAGAAGGGGACCTGAGAGGTTTGCTGTTGTTGGTTAGGGCTGCCTGGGCTTATATCCCCATGTAATTCTGAGTTGCTGAGTGTTTGCCCCCTACTCCTGTATGGGGGAGAGGGCTTGTGACCATGAGTCACCTAATTTCTCTTTCTGGTGGTTGCTTGTTTCCTAGTTTCTATTGAACTTGCAAGCAGTATCAGAATGTGGTTGAATAGTAACTTCCAGTTGCTAACTGAAACTTTGACATAGCCTCCTGATATGGTTGAAGTACTTGTGTTGACCGCTTCCCATGCTAGGGGTTTCAAAAAGTTCCCCCATTGACCCAAAAGGTTTTATTCCCTCAATCTGGGCAATTATTTTTTTAGTGAAGACCTCAAAAACACAGGAAACAAAAATAGACAAATGGGATTACATTAAAATGCTTCTACACAGCAAGAAAACAATCAACAGAGTGAAAGGACAATCTGCATAATGGGAGACAATATTTGTAAAGTATACATCTGACAAAGGGCTAATATCCAAAGTATGTAATTAACTAAAATAATAGCAAGAAAACAAATAACCTGACTTAAAAATAGGCAAAGGAACTGAGTAGACATTTCTCACAAGAAGATATATAAATGGCCAACAGTTATATGAAAAAATGCTTAAAATCACTCATCATCAGAAATGCAAATCAAAACCACGATGAAATAACAATGAGATATCATGTCACTGCCATTAGAATGTATATTATCAAAAACACAAAGGATAACAAGTGTTAGTGACTATGTAGTGAGGGCTCTCTTCCTGACTTGCAGATAGCCACCTTTTCACTGTGTCCTCACATGGTGGGTAGGGTAGGGGAAAGAGAGAGAAAAAAAATGAGCACTCTCTGGTATTGTAACGGGGGGTGGGCAGGAGCAGGTTGCAGGGGCATCCCAAAAGATGCTCACTGTTCACCGATTCGATGTGTTTTTTTCCAGGTCCTTGGGCTCTCGTTCACCCAAGAATTGGTAAGAGACCCTGGCAGCAGTGATATTGTTCAAGTGAATATCGGACCCCAAAGAGCTTTCAGGAAAGCAATTTATTAGGCAGAGAGAGAAAGAGAAATAGATAGATAGATAGAGAGAGCACCCACACTGTTGTGGGGAGGGGGATCCAGAGATGGAGTCCACACAGGTAAGGGGCAGGGGGACTTTTAATGTAGGAGTCACTCCCACCTCATTCAAGTTCTTGTCCCATCAGAGGAGTTTCCTCAAACTTCTTCTGGAGTGATTGATCTTGACTTTGATATCTGATTGGTTGCCTGGCTCGCAATAGAGCCTCTCCTTCCAAAGTCTTTTGGTGGGTTTTTTAAACAAAGGAAGCTCACCTGGGCTGTCTACCTTCCTGCGTGTGGGAAGTTAGACGAAGACTCTAGGCTCCCGGATTGGGGGGGTTGGATAGAGGTATAGCACTGGTAAGTTCTTGCCTTTGAAACCACGCCTCTTATGGACCCAGGAAGAGAAGTTAACATAGTCCCTCAGTATTTCTTCTTATATGGACACTATTGTCAAAATGAGGGCTCCATCCTCCTGACCTCATCTAACTCTAATTACCTCCCAAAGGCCCTGTCTCCAAATGCCATCATGTCAGTGGTCAGTGGTTAGAGTTTCAACATATAAATCTTGGGCCAGCACAAACATTCAATCTATAACATATGGGAGCTGCGTATTTCAGAGTTCACTGGGTGCTTGTTATAGATGCAAATTCCTGAGTCAAGAGTCTCTAAGGTAATGATTGAACATCTGCATTTTATTCAAGAAACAACCTGTAGGCTGGGTGTGGTGGCTCACGCCTGTAATCCCAACAGTTTGGAAGGCTGAGGTGGGTGGATCACCTGAGGTCAGGAGTTTGAGACCAGCCTGGCCAACATGGTGAAACTCCGTCTCCACTAAAAATATAAAAATTAGCTGGGCATGGTGGTGTGTGCCTGTAATCCCAGCTACTGGGGAGACTGAGGCAGGAGAATTGCTTGAACCTGATAGGCAGAGGTTGTAGTGAGCTGAGATGGTGCCACCGCACTCCAGCCTGGGTGCCAGAGTAAGACTCCCCCTCAAAGGAAAAAAAAAGTGACAAGTGCAGTGATTGTATGACAGGCAATACATGATTTCCTCTGCTGTCATAAGCCAGCAGAATGTATTTGACAGGGCTGTTATCATTTACAGTATTTAACTGTTAGTGCAGTTAGATATAATAATTACTTTGCCTTAGACATGTTATATATGTTTAAAGCAAGAAAGGAAGTTAATTTATTGTTAAATGTATTACACTAAGTGACATCTTAGGTTCTATAGCCTATATGTGGCATGCCATGTTCCTATTCAGCCTTTCGAATTATATTCTCTAGGTTGTTTTCTCTTTTTCTTATTGATCCACTTACTGATTCAGCTATTAATGAAAGTTTCTCACTGCTACAGTTTGAGTGTGTCACCCAAAAAGCATGTGTTGGATACTTTATTTTCAATGTAACAGTGTTAGGAGGTAAGAACAAATAAGAAGTGATTAGGTTATGAGGGCTCTGCTCTCATAAATAGATTAATGTAATTATTGAGGGAATGGATTTGTTATTGTGGGAGTGGGCTTGTTATAAAAGCAAGTTCAGCTCCCTCTTGCTTTCTTGCACTCTTGCCCTTCTGTCTTCTACCATGGGATGACCCTGCAAGATGGCCCTCAGAAGTTGTGAGCCTTTAGACCTTGGATTTCCCAGCCTCTTGAACTATAAGAAATACATTTCTTTTCTTTATAAATTATCCAGTCTTACATATTCTGTGATAGCAGCACAAAATAGATTAAGACTCTCACTATGGAGAACACTCAAAAGTGACAAAGTTAGTCTCTGAACCAAGCTGCCTTATTTTATTTTAGAGACCAGGTTTTGCTTTGTCGTTCAGGCTGGAGTGCAGTGATGTGATCATAGTTCACTGTAGATTTGAACTTCTGGACTCAAGCAATCCTCCTGCCTCAGCCTCCCAACTAAATAATTGTATTGAACTTTGTGCACTGAATAAAACACACACACACACACACACACACACACACAAACACACACGTTGTTTCCAGTCAGTGGTTACCTTTTGTGTATTTGATATCTGCAGTGGTTCATTTTAAATATTCCCTTCTGTACACCAAAAGTAATTTTGGATAATAATCATGAAATGAAATGAATAATGACTAGAAAAGAAAGGTGTGCGGTGGATTTTCTTTTATTGTATTTTCTAAATATATTCAGGCTAATAAAAATAAACAAATAAATATTAAAGTATAAAGAAGAATGTATAATAGCTTAATAAATTTTGGCTACATTAATGCATTTGGGGGAAAATAAGAAAAAAGTACATTTTGTCCTCACAATTTCTAAAAACTTTTGTAGGTACACAGTAGGTGTATACATTTATGAGGTACATAAAATATTTTGATATAGGCATACAATAAATAATAATCACATCAGAGTAAATGGGGTATCCATCTCTTCAAGCGTTTATCATTTCTTTGTGTTACAAAGATTCCAGCTGTATGCTTTTAGTGATTTTAAAATATACAATAAATTATTGTTGACTGTATTCATCCTGTTGTGCTATCAAATACTAGATCATTTTCATTCTATTTAACTACATTTTTGTACGCATTACTATCCCCCACTTCCCCCTCTCATGGAGATAGGGAGATAACAATCATTATACTCTCTATCTCCATGAGTCAATTGTTTTAATTTTTAGCTCCCACAAATAAGTAAGAACAAGCAAAGGTTGTCTTCTATGCCTGGATTATTTCACTTAACATAATAATCTCCAGTTCCATCCATGTTGTTGCAAACGACTGGATTGTATTCTTTTTATGGTTAAATAGTACTCCATTGTGTATATGTACCACATTTTTTTATCCTTTCGTCTGTAGACAGACACCTGGATTGCTTCCAAATCTTAGCTATTGTGAATAGTGCTGCAAAAAACATGGGAGTGTAGATCTCCAGTATACTAATTTCATTTCTTTAGGGTATATACCTAGGAGTGGGATTCCTGGATCTTATGGTAGTTCTGTTCTTAGTATTTTGAGCAATCTCCAATCATTCCACAGTGGTCATACTAATTTGCATTCCCACTAACAGTGTACAAGGGTTCCCTTTTCTCCACATCCTTGCCAGCATTTGTTATTGCCTTTCTTTTGGGTAAGAGTCATTTTAACAAGGATGAGATGATATCTCATGGTAGTTTTGATTTGCATTTCTGTGATGATCGATAACGTTGACCACCTTTTTTATACCTGTTTTCCATTTGCATATCTTCTTTTGAGAAATGCTTATTCAGATCTTTTGCCCATTTTGTAATTGGATTATTAGATATTTTCCTGTTGAGTTGTTTGGGTTCCTTACATGTTCTGGTCATTAATCTCTTGTCCAATGAATAGTTTGCAAATATTTTCTCCCACTCTGTAGCTTGACTCTTCACTTTGTTGATTGTTTCCTTTGCTATGCCGAAGCATTTTAACTTGATGTAATCTCATTTGTACGTTTTTGTTTTGATTGTCTGTGCTTGTGGGGGCATTACTCAAGAAATCTTTGCCCAGACCAATGTCCTGGAGAGTTTTCCCAATGTTTCCTTTTAGTAGTTTCACAGTTTGAAGTCTTAGATTTAAGTCTTCATTTTTATTTTATTTCTGTATAGGTAAGAGTATTTCTGTATAGGTAAGAGATAGATGTTTAGTTTTATTTTTCTGCATATGGATATCCAGTTTTCCCAGCACCATTCATTGAAGAGAGAGTGTCCTTTCTCTCCAATGTATGTTCTTGGCAACTTTATCAAAAATAAGTTCACTGCAGATGTATGAATTTATTTCTGGGTTCTCTATTCTGTGCAATTGTTCTGTGTATCTGTTTTATGCCAGTACCATGCTGTTTTGGTTGCTATACCTCTGTCGTATATTTTGAAGTCAGGTAATGTGATACTTTCAGTTTTGTTCTTTTTGCCCAGGGTAGGTTTGGAAATTCTGGGTCTTTTGTGGTTCCCATATAAATTCTAGGACTATTTTTTTTCTGTTTCTATGAAGAATGTCATTGGTATTTTGACAGGAACTGCATTGAATCTGTAGATTGCCTTGGGTAATATGGACATTTTAACAATATCGATTCTTCCGATCCATGGACATGGAGTATCTTTTCATTTTTTGGTGTTCTCTTCAATTCATTTCATCAGTATTTGATAGTTTTCATTGTAAAGATCTTTTACTTCTTTGGTAAGTTAATTCCTAGGCATTTAATTTTTTGTATGGCTATTGTAAATGCAATTTTTAAAATTTCATTTTCACACTGTTCACTGTTGGCATATAGAAACAGTACTGATTTTTGTATGTTGATTTTGTATCCTGCAACTTTACAAAATTTATCAATTCTAATAGTTTTCTTTTAGAGTCTTTAGTTTTTTCTAAATATAAGATCATATCATCTGCAAACAAGGATAATTTGGCTTCTTTCATTCCAATATGGATGACCTTTATTTCTTTCTCTTGTCTGATTGCTTTAGCTAGGATTTCCAATATTATGTTGAATAGCAGCGGTGAAAGTGTACATACTTGTTTTGGTCCAAGAACTTACAGGAAAGCCTTTCAGTTTTTCCCCACTGAGTATGCTACTAGCTATGAGTCTGTCATACGTGGCTTTTACTGTATTGAGGTATGTTCCTTCTGTATCCAATTTTTAAAGTTTTTTTTTTTTATCATAAAGGGATGTTGAATTTTATCAAATGCTCTTTCAGCATCAATTGAAATGATTACATGGTTTTCGTCCTTCACTCTGTTGATATGATGTATCACATTGGTTGATTTGCATGTATTGTTTCATTCTTGCCTCTCGGGGGATAAATCCCACTTGGCCATAATGATCTTTTTATGTGTTCCTAAATTTGATTTGCTAGTATTTTGTTAATGATTTTTGTATCAATGTTCATCAGGGATATTGGTCTGTAGTTTTCTTTTTTGATGTGTCTTTGCTTTTGGTATCAGGGTAATATTGGCCTTAGAGAATTAGAATCCTCTATTTTTTGAATAGATAGAATCCTCTATTTTCTGAAATAGTTTGAGTGGGATTAGTGTGAGTTCTTTAAATATTTGGTAAAATTCAGCAGTAAAGCTGTCTGGTCCCAGGCTTTTTGTTGCTAGGAAACACTTTATTATGGCTGTGATCTCATTATTGTTATTGGTCTGTTCAGATTTTAAACTTTTTCATGGTCACTATTGGTAAGGTGCACGTGTCTAGAAATTTATCCATTTCTTCTAGGTTTTCCAATTTATTGGCATATAGTTGCTCATAGTAGTCATTAATGAATTTCTGTGGTATCATTGTAATGTTTCCTTTTTCACATCTGATTTTATTTACTTGGGTCATCTCTGTTTTTTCTTGGGGGGGGGGGGGGTCTGGCTAAAGGTTTGTCAATTTTATCATTTTTAAAAAAATCCAAGTTTTCATTTTGTTGATTTTTTATATTTTTTGTCTCAATTTCATTTATTTCAGCTCTGATCTGTGTTATCTATCTTCTAATAATTTTGAGTTTGGTTTGATCTTGTTTTTCTAGTTCTGTAAGATGCAACATTAGGTTGTTTATTTGAAGTTTTTCTACTTTTTTGATGTAGGTGCTTATTGCTATAAACTTTTCTCCTAGTACTGTTTTTACTGTATCTCATAGATTTCAGTATGTTGAATTTCCATTTTTGTTCCTTTAAGAAATTTTTAAGTTTCCATGTTAATTTCTTCATGGACCCACTGGTCACTTAAGAGCATATTATTTAATTTCCATGTGTTTGTATAATTCCCAAAGTTCCTCTTGTTACTGATTTCTAGTTTTAGTCCGTTGTTGTCAGAGAAGATACTTGATATGACTTCAATTTTTGTTTTTTTTTTTTTTGAGATGGAGTTTCGCCCTGTTTCCAGACTGGAGTGCAGTGGCATGATCTCGGCTCACTGCAACTTCTGTCTCCTGGATTCAAGCAATTCTCCTGCCTCAGACTGCCGAGTAACTGGGATTACAGGTATGTGCCACCATGCTCAGCTATTTTTCTTTGTATTTTTAGTAGAGATGGGGTTTCACCCTGTTGGCCAGGATGGTCTCGATCTCCTGAACTTGTGATCTGCCCACCACGGCCTCCCAAAGTACTGGGATTACAGGTGTGAGCCACCATGCCCGGCAGTTTTGGATTTTTTTTTACAATTTGTTTTGTAGATAAAAATTTCTAAATAATTATATTTTATTTTAAATATATTATTCAATATCAGTGAAATATTATATCTATGTATTTAATTCTAAATTTGCACAGCAAACAAACATTATATCTTCCAGTTTACACCCTATTTAACTTTTTAAAACTTGAAACACAAAAATTCCGAATGTTTGAATGAAATATAGCTCAAGGTCAGTTTCTTCACCATTTTGATCACTGTGCTATCATTGTATATTTTGAATCTGAAATTAAGACTCTATTATCACAAGAGCTGGCAACACAGACTATAACTGAAACAAGTTCAGACAACTATGAACCAATATTAACTCTCTCTCAAAACCAGTAAATGAAACTGAGACCACATCTTTCAGGTATTGATTGTATAGCAGGAAATTGTATTATCTATGTCATGTATAATTAAAATAGCAATTACTTAGAACTTAGGCCAACAGAAATTCAGAGGTCAAGGAATATTCTATCCCTGACATTGCTTATAATTGCTGGTACATGGTGATAATAAAAAGCAGACTTTCTCTTGGTTTATTATTACCATTAAATTATGCACAAAGCAAGCTCTTATTGCCTGCATCCAGGTGTTGTGCCCTCATTCCCTTACCCTGTCCAACTTTTTACCCTTTTCCCTGGAGTAAAGCTGTAATCCACACAATGGCCTTCAAGACGAGGAAACACTTGCCTCCTGTCACTGCTCTGCCTTTATGTCTCACTATCCTCCTCCTCTCTCACTTTGTCACAGCTCTGCTGCCTGTCCTGCTATTCTTTGAATGCATCTGTCATGCTTCACCTCTGGGCTTTTGTATTCCTACTCCTTCTGCTTGGAATGTTCATTACCGGAAGTCCATGTGATTGTATCCCTCGCCTCCTCCAACTCTTTAGTGTCATCTTCTTAATGATGCCTAATCTGTCCATCCTATTTCAAATTGCAACCTCCCCAATCTCTCATACTCTACTCAAATTTTATTTTTTAAATACAAGATTATCGTCTTCTAACATAATATATCATTTGGTGATTTTTTATATATAAGTATTGATTATTAGTTTTCTGCTTCTTGCTGCTAGAATTTAAGATCCACGAGGATAGGGATTTTTGTGTGTTTTCATCACTGATATATTCCAAACACCTAAACAGTTGCTCAATATGCATGCATTGAATGCATATACATACATTTTTTCTAGGTACAGTTGATGTACAAAGTCATTTTCAAATTTTTGTCCTTTTTTCTCTTTAAGAGTATTTCTCTAATTTTACATTTTTGAACTCATATGGTTTTTTGAAAAAATTTGCAGAAGTTTAATATCATGCAGAAAGAAAAATTATTGTCAAATTAGCATGTACATTGTAATAATGTACAGAGGAAGATTTTTTAAAAAATCATTGAAAAAATTTTAAAGTTCACAACATGTATTTATCATGTATAACATGATGGTTTGAAGTATATAGACATTGTAGAATGGCTAAATCTAGATAATTAACAGATATATTATGTCACATACTTATCATTTTTGTGATGAAAGCACTTAAAATCCACTCTATTTGCATTTTCCAAGAACACTGCATATTGTCATTAACTATAACCACTTTGTTGTACAATAGCGCTCTTGAATTTATTTCTCCTATTTAACTGTAATTATGCATTTTTTGACCAACATCTCCCAATCCTTCCCTCCCTGCTAACCATGCCAGCCTTTAGTAACTATCATTTTACTCTCTACTTCCATGAGATCAACTTTTCTAGATTCTATATATGAGTGAGAACATGTGGTTTTGTCTTTCTGTGCCTGGCTTGCTTCACTTAGCATAATGTTCTCCAGGTTCATCCATGTTGCATTGACAGGATTTCCTTATTTTATGGCTGAATAATATTCCATTGTGTATATATACCATGTTTTCTTTATCTATTCATCTGTTGATGGATACGTAATTTGATTCCATATCTTGGCTATTGCAAATAGTGCTACAATAAACATGAGAGTACAAATATCTCTTCAACATACTCATTCATTTATTTTGGATGTATATTCAGTAATGACATTGCTGCATCATATGGTGGTTCTATTTTCAATTGAGAAACGTCCATACTGTTCTCCATAATGGCTGTACTAATTTACATTTCCACCAACAGCGTATAAGAGTTCCTTTTTCTCTGCATTCTCACCAGCATTTGTTATTTTTTGTCTTTTTGATAATAACCATTCTAACTGGGGTGGGCGATATCTCATTGTGGTTTTAGCTTGCATTTTTATGATGATTAGTGATGTTAAACATCATTTTTTATTAATTATGTAGATAACATTTATGAGTAAAATGCCCCAGAAAGGATATTGTTTAAATCATTTTTTTTGGAATTTCTGCTTGCCTTTTAGAATGCCATCTGAATGACTCACTTAATATGATACAAATACTTGTATAGGCTGGGTGGGGGGTTGGCTCAGGCCTTTAATCCCAGCACTTTGAGAGGTCAAGGCAGGCGGATGGCTTGAGCTTAGGACTTGTAGGCCAGCCTGGGCAACATGGTGAAACCCTGTGTTTACAAAAAATACAAAAATTAGCCAGGTGTGATGGTGCATGTCTGTAGTCCCAGCTACTCGGGTGGCTGAGGCAGGAGGATCGCTGGAGCCCAGGAAGTGGAGGTTGCAGTGAGCAGAGATTGCACTATTGCATTCCAGGCTGTGCTACAGAGTGAGACCCAGTCCCGAATAAAGTAAAATAAAATAAAAATAAGTACTTGTATGAAAAAAAGAAACTTACAAATACAGTTGTCACTCAGTATCCACGGGGGATTGATTGATTCCAGGATGCCCTTCTCCCCCGTGGATACCAAAGCCCTTAGATGCTGAAGTCCCTGATATAAAATGACATAATATTTGCATATAGCCAACTCATATTCTCCTGCATATTTTAAATAATCTCTAGACCATTATAATACCTAATACCATATAAATGCAATATAAATAGTTGTTATACTGTATTGTTTAGTGAATAACGACAAGAACAAGTCTGTACATATTCACTACGGACACAACCATCCATTTTTTCCTGAATATTTTCAGTCTCTAGTTGGTTGAATCCCACAGATGCAGAACCTATGGATACAAAGGGATGACTGTAGTTAACATTTGCCCTTCATTGGATCACATACATATATTATTACTTGATGTTTCAGAAAATGCCAGTTCCTAGACACCGTTTTCCTAAAGAGAAGCTTCACAAGTCTTACTCATACATTTAGGCAACATAATTAAATAATGTTCAGTATAGGAGAACACTTCAAAAAGTTAAAGTTTTCTTTAATCATTGTTTTCAATCTATATTATTGAAGCTTACTTTAAAAATAAAAATTTATGATTAACATAAAACTTTATGTATTAATTAATTGAAATAAAATATTTAGTAAGACGTGCCCCATGGTATATTTAAGCCTTCCTTTGTTAGCTTTTAAAAAATAAAACATATCCATGGCTAGACAATTATAGTATTAATATATGCACAACAATATTTTTGATAAAATAAATAATTTCTATAAATTTATATGGTCATTATTTGTAGGTAGTATCAGAGTTATGAAATCATTCAAATTTCAAATAATAATCATTGTTGAGAAATATTATCTTTTGATTGTCATAATTAAGTTGGAAATCATTCTGTGTCATTATTATTATCCCTTTGAAAACACTAAGTTTAAAATTTTAAACCTAAAGACTTTCAGAGACACTCCATCTTACTTCATTCCCAATTCTGTAATATACACCTACCTTACAAATAACTAACAATCTAGTATATAATTCACATAGATACAGAGTTATCCTATTAAATAGCTTTCTGAAATTGATTTGTTTTTTCAATCTGCTAGAACATCACAAATAACTTCTTAACTAGAGTTGTGAGACAGTTGAAATCAATGAAGTAACTATACATTTTGTTCAATGCTTCTCTCAATAAATTATACTGAATAAAAGCAATCTGGAAACATTTAGATGGTAAAGGTTTTGTATAATTATTGGATTTATACCTATACAATTTAGAATGAACAAAATGTATAATTATTGAATTCTAGTTCTAGTTATGGTATAAAGCTGATCATTGAGAACTAAATTCCTATAAGAAAGAAATACAATGCAACAAGTTAGCTGTCCGAAATATTAAAATTTTATATTTACTTTACACAGTGACAATAGTTGGATAACTTTAATGTCTTTACTTTCCATGAACAATATCTTTCTGTGTGGGGTTAATTGTGCACTGAAGGATAAGAAAGCCTCACAATTAATTCTTCTTACTGAATTGTAGATTACTGTTTAACCATGAATAATCATAATAATCATCGTATCCAATGATTGTAACACACAGAGTTTTACTAAAAATGGTTATTAAATGATTACAAACATTTGGCCAAGCACAGTGGCTCATGCCTGTAATTCCAGCACTTTGGGAGGCTGAGGCAGGCAGATTGCTTGAGTCCAGGAGTTCGAGATCAGCCTGAGTAACATGATGAAACCCCATCTCTACTAAAAATACAAAAAAGTAGCTTACTTGTGAGACTGAGGTGGGAGAATCACCTGAGCTCAGGAGGTAGAGGCTGCAGTGAGCCAAGATGGCACCATTGCACTACAGCCTGGGTGACAGAGTGAGACCCTGTCTAAAAAAAAAAAAAAAAATACAAATGTTTGTTGGTAAAACTGGCACATGGGAAATGGGGGAAATGGTACATAAATTCTTAGCCCTGTTTTTTTTCTTTGGTTTAATTTGGTGGCTTTGCTCTATCAATACTTGAGTCATTGAATATAGTGAACTAATAACTGTGAGGCCAGAAATAAATCATTATGTGTTTTCTACATGTAACTCTGAACTTGAAGTTTTAAAATTAGCTAAAATTATCATAAAAACAACATAGTAATGAAAGCATTGACAAAATAAATACATTTAGTTTTTACTTTTTTCCCCTTTGCTATCTGCAAATAAATAGTTCTTTAATACTTCAAAACTATATTCTAAGCAAACAAATTGACTAGTCATATAGGTGAAAGGTCACCTTTCCCTCCTTCCCCCAGGCTATGCTGGATTCAGTTCCAGGCATTGTACCCATCTGCTCCTCCCTTTCAGCACTATGGCTAAAACAACTACAGATGAGCTTAAAAAAAAATCGCAAATGTAGTGGAGGAATAGCTACAAAAAGTCAGGATGGTGAATTAACACAGATTAATTTCTGTCTTCATTGGCAGACAGTTTAAGAGAAAGCAAAAAAAGATGCAAAAAGATAATACAAGCTAAGTGGTTACCATTTTAAGAAAGAAAAGATTTCTACCAGGCACAAAGGTTTCCATGGCAACAGTGAACTTAGACCTTTATCAACATTATGTCTGCAACATATCACAAAAGATCTATTCCACTATTCTACCTTGCAAACCTTACTTTTCTTTTCTTTTCTTTTTTTCTGGGTTGTCTTTCTATACTTCAATCAAACAAGATATTGAGACAGTTTGAATGCAGGAGGAGACAGGAGAATCCAGCTGTTCTTCATTTTGCAAAAATGTACAACAAGGCCACTCAGTCCCTTCTTTGTTTATTTGTTTTGGAGATTATAATTATTTCTCTTTTTTCCCATAATGCCTTCCTGAAGCAGAGATTATAGCTATTTTTCATAAAAGGATATTATTTGCATTTACATGCAACTGTGTTATTTTTCAATCAATTAATGGTTCTCCATTGCCCATGTTTTGTTTCATATTTAACTTATTGTTTTGAAAGAACTTTAGACAGAACAGCTGCAAAAAATAAGCACAAAAGTCCTATCTGTCCTTCTGCCAGCTCCTAATGTCAATATCTTGCATCACCTTAGTTACAAGTGGGGAAACCAGAACATTCACATGGATGTATGATTAGCAAATAAGCTACAGACCTTATTTGAATTTCACCAATTTTTCTATCACTTTCCTTTTTTCTGTTGCAAGATCTAGTCCAGGATTCCACACTGCATTTAATTGGCGGGCATTTAATTTGATGCTTCCATCTGTGCCAGTTTCTCACTATTTTCTTGTCTTTCATGCCCTGGAAATTCTGAAGACTACTGGTCAGATATTTTGTTGTGTGTTTCTGAATTTGGGTTTTTCTGATGTCTTCTCATGATCAAATTGAGAATTTGCTATGAATGGAGAGGACACCACACATGTGATGCTGTTTTTCCTCAGTGTGTCACATCAGAGGGTACCTGATGTTGCTATGTCTTTTTTGTAAGGTAATATTCACTTGATCACCTTGATCACAAAGTTCATGTGGTGTCTGCCATGTTTTCTTATGGGAAAGTTATTATTGTTATTTTTTGGTGTTGTTAACTGTCTTTCTTTCTTTCTTTTTTTTTTTTGAGTTGGAGCCTGGCTCTGTCACCCGGGCTGGAGTGCAGTGGCATGATCTCTGCTCACTGCAATCTCTGCCTCCCAGGTTCAAGCAATTCTTCTGCCTCAGCCTCCCAAGTAGCTGGGATTACAGGCATGCACCACCATGCCCAATTAATTTTCTTTTCCTTTTTAGTGGAGACTAGGTTTCACCATGTTGGCCAGGCTGGTCTCGAACTCCTGACCTCAGGTGATCCACCCACGTTGGCCTCTCAAAGTGCTAGGATTACAGACATGAGCCACCGTGCCCAGCTGGTGTTGTTAACTTTCATAGGTAAGGCATATTTTGGAGACAGTACATTGAGGTTAGGTCAACCTACATCTTACCAGAATTCGGTATAGAGATTTTAGCCTCCTTGGAAGATTCTTGTCTGCAACAGTGATTCCTGTATTTCTTGCTTCAATGTGATGATCTATTTCCCTCATTCTTTCTACGTTTATCAATTGGAAATCTTCTGTAAGGATGATTGGTCCATTCTGCTACATTTGTTTATTCATTCAGTTATTTATTTATATCTGCATAGACTTGCTGATACTTTATTGTATGGCTTATAATTTAATACTATCCATACTCACTTTCTAGCTAAGATGCTTTCAGTTCCGGCCATTGGGAGCTCCTTAAGATGGGCTTCTGTGTCCTTCCAGCTTGCTCCATCCTTTAGTGAGCACCTCTTTGCTTCTGTATAACAAGATGTTTTCTGTTCATCTTGTATTTTTTTCCCTCAGCTTTGAAATGAAGTCCTTCTTCAATGAGACCTGACTTTTGATTAGAGGAGGATAGTTGGAAAGTGGGTTCTGTACGGGATTATGCCATTGCTTCTAGCTCCCCCCAGTGGACAGAACTAGAAAACATACCTTAGTCTATTAACCCCTTAGAGGGACACACATCTAGTAATACCATTAGGACTAACTGGACATAATTTTCTAAATTCACAGAGTTTACACAAATGCCTTCAATTGTCATCCATTTCCATAGACTATATCCTAAGTCCCACTTTTCATTTGAGACTTCATTTTCCAACAATGAGAAACCTGGCCCTCAGGCTCTACCATAGATGGTTCAGTTTTTATATTCCCACAGAGGAGTTTCAGAAGTGCGAATCCATGTGAACCTCTGTGAGACATTTACTAGCTATACTGTGCATTTTCCTACTAATCTTTTTCATTTAGCAATATGCTATCCTTCAAAATACTCTTGTGCAAAGTTTTTTAGATAGACCACTTCCTTCCCTGCCCCTTTCACTGTGGCTGTGTTATTCTTTCATGAGAGTTATAGATTCAATTGTTGTTGTTTGGGGTTTCCCCCAAATCCTGGCTGATTTTGATGATTTATTTTCCAGATATGTGGAGTATGATGCAAGGTCTAAGAGGCACTTCTTCCTCATCCCCATAATCCACTTCCTATTCTCACTCTCTCTTTGCTGGTGTATGTTCTCTAGGTAACAATCGCATTAGGGTCTCATTTCTTCTGGCCATGCTACTTTTGTACAGATGAGCTGTTACTTTTGTACAGATGAGGTGTATTGAGACGTTGACCACCATCTGCAGAGGTCTGATCTGCAGACCCTAGACTCAACGATGGATGAATGAATGCACTCTCATACAATTACAGTGATTCAAGTGGGCTAGGGATGGTTGTCGGCTGCTTTCAGAGGGTGAAATGCAGCCAATCAACCAAGACTCATTGTACATCCACACCTTTATTCAGTCAAAGATTTCATAACAGAGGTTCTAAGTCAACACACTTGTGGATAATTAACATGGTTAAACATTGGTTTTATGAATAATAAAAGCTTTAGGCTCTGGGCTCAGAGTAAACACTATTAATGGGTAATCCCCCCTTTGATCTCCCCCTGAGAGGGACATCCAGCACAAAGTTTACATGAGTAAACAGTTAGAGTAGAGACAAAAGGATGTGAGGTAAACAGACTTAAACTGGGAAAACCTTTTATCGTCCCTCTCTCCCCTAACATAATGGACCGACTACCTTCAACCTGTCCCAAAAAACCTTTTGGCCTTCCTAAAGGTTTGAGACTAATCTATAACTTTCCCTAATATTTTAATATTTTGCCAGCCACCCCAAGTGAATTCCAACAGTGTATTTTTCCTTCCATCCCTTTCTTTCTTTCATGAAATGTGGCACACATTAATACTGTTTTGTATTTTGAATTTTTCACTACAGTCTATTCTGGAATGGCTCCATAGCATTTTCTTGAAATCATCCTCATTCTTTGTCTACACTACACATGACTCCACTCTATGAATGTGCCATAGTTGATACAGCCAATTTTTATGTTTGGCATTTAGGATTTTCCAACATTTCGCATTTGCACACATGGCTGCTCTAAATACACTGTGCTTATGTCCTGTTGTGTCATTGGAAGTATTTCTCAGGGTAGTGTTCATGGTAGTGGGATTAATTGGGTCAAAGTTAAATGCAGGTGTAGGTTTGTTAGGTACTGCCAAATTTCCCTCCAGAAAGGTTATGCCAATTTACATTCCTATCAGCAGTGGATGAGAAACATTTCTTCTGCAAAACCCATTGAAACTCAGAACATGGAAGGCTGTAGCGCTGGAAATGGGGCAGCTCCCACCTGCCCAGCTCCAGGCTGTGAGATCCCTTTTTCAAGTGGACTTGAAAGCTACATGGGCAGCTCCCCCTCTTCCTCAGCTCCCCATGTGAAAGACTGATGTTGGGTGAGTGACAGCAGCCAGTGTATATATTGGCAGGTTCCATCTCCCCAGGTTCTTGCACAGGAGATCTATTTGGCTTGTGGTGGCACCTTTCAAACCTCCTACTCTCACTCCAAAGGGAGGATTTGAGTGGAGCAGCCAGCAAATAATGTAATCTCCTATCCCCCAAAGCTTTGCATTGTGGAAGAGCTATGCCAGGCGGAATGGACACCTGGGTAAACTAGGCAGCTCCACCTTCCCAGCTCACTGGCGCAGAAGATCTACATTGGGCAGGTGATATAAGTCAAGAAACACTGGCTCCATGCTGAGTATCTATGGGGTTGGAGGGTTGGTGGGAAACAGGTGGCAGTAGTCACTGGGTTGTGACCATCCTCCCAGTTGCCAGCTCTCACTGTACAGAAAACATTCACGGAAGTCATTTGCTGTAGGACAGAGCAACCCAAACCCACACAGCTCCCATGCCATAGCACAGAGTTTCTGCCCCAGGAAGTGATGTGACAAGCCACAAGACCTGATAGCTCCCTGGCCCTGCCTGAGGGGAGTGACTTTACTTAAATTAGCACAGGAAGAGAGTTCTGCACCAGAGTGTTATTGGAGCCAAGGGGCGTCACAGCAGCTCGCAGTCCTCCATAGGAGCTCTTGCTCCCTATAGCACAAAGGTCTGCACCTGTTTGTCCCCTTGCCTCTGAGCCTGAGTACAACTCCTGGGCACATGGGGGAAGGAATGAAATTTGATTGATCTCTGAGGCCCTGGCTCTCAGCACAACCTCCATCCATGAGGCCTCTGAGAACTTTTGTGGAAGGAGTAACCAAAGGAATGAATCCAGCAAGCCAGGCCTGACTCCAGGGAATAACTGAAGGAGAGCTCACACAGAGACTAAAGTGTATTTTGCATAATATGGACTTGGACATCCATTGGGTGTGTAGAGGCAGGGATACTGCTAAACATCCTACCATGCACAACCTTTCTCCTGTAAAGAATTATCCATCCCAAAATATCAGTAGTGCTGAGGTTGACAGCCCCTGGCTTATGCCCTGCCTATTAGATCTGGAGATCTAGGAGAATTGGGGATGCCTCATGTGGCCTTTTAACCAAATATGAAAGGGGTAACATCTACGTGTGTGGAATGTAGTCACAGATTCAGTTCCTGACAAAGAAATAAAAATGGTCTCATTTTAGGTCAAGAAAAGTAATGAAACTTTCTGAGAAAAGTTCCCTCTCTCTCTTTCTTGCATCGCACAGGCATGATCTTACTACATCCCCCAGTCTGAAGTGCAGTGGCAGGATCATGGCTCACTGCAACCTGGAACTCATGGGCTCAAGCAATCCCCCCCGAGTAGTTAGAACTAGAGGTGTGCTTCACCAGCCTGGCCAATTTTTTTTTTTATTTTAATTTGTTATTATTATTTTATTATTGTAGAACAAGGATCTTGTTATATTGCCCAGGCTGGTCTCAAACTCCTGGCCTCAAGCCACCCTCCCACCTCAGCCTCCCAAAGCATCAGAAGAGTTTTCTAAAAATGTCACTCAATAGACACAATTATTTCTTCCAAAATACTTTTCTAGGTGATCACAGAGGTGTCGCTTTATAAGTTTATTAACGAGAAACACAAAATGTCCCCAGGTGCGCCTGAAACTAGACAATAACATGCCTTTTGTAAAATTTTTATCAGAAAGCACAAAAGAAATAAAGAATATTTCAAGTTCCAATAAATCACAGGTTCTTTGTTTTATCCAAGACTCAATTTTATATCCACATAATATTTATGGTTAATAAAATTATTTCACACAGTTTTTTCATTTTTTGTCAATCCTAACAGAACATATGCATTTTGATTTCCTTGGTGCCCAGGGAAGAGTGTATTTTTTCTATACTTTACAGTGCATAGCATTTACAACATTTTGAAGGTGTGCCTCAATGTCAAAGGTAGCTACTATTTCTCTTTCTTGCCTTTTTATTGTTTCATATTTACTCTCTCAGGTTTGGAACCATCTGGAAATGAAAATTTATCACATGTGTAGCAAGAATTATGATATCATATAGGAGATCAGGAATGATTTATATATAATCCTAATATGATTAAAATATTAGGATGCATCCAGGCACAGTGGCTCATGCCTGTAATCCTAGCACTTTGGGTGGCCAAGGCAGGAGGATCACTAGAGGTCAGGAGTTCAAGACCAGCCTGGCCAAGGTAGTAAAACTCGTTCTTTACTAAAAATACAAAAATTAGCCAGGCGTGATGGTACCTACCTGTAATCCTAGCCACTTGGGAGGCTGAGGCAGGAGAATCGCTTCAACCTGGGAGGCGGAGGTTGCAGTGAGCCGAGATTGTGCCACTGCACCCCAGCCTGGGGGACAAGAGCAAACCTCTTTGACAATGATGCTGCTGTTCCAGGTTTTACAAGTTTGCCTCCCGTAGATGCTGAAGAGCTGTTTTCAGGTTTAATTTTTTTCTGCTGTTTGTGTTTTACTTATCCTACACACTTTAGGCACCGGGCCAACATTCCTGCTTGCTTTCTTCATTCTGGGCTGCCTCTTCGTGATGCATTTACAAACAAATTGTGCCGCGCTGCAACGCTCTGTCGCAGGCTCCTGGTTGGGGCCGGGCTCCCAGCTCACCCAGTGGTTCAGCTGGGACCGGACCCGCTGGGTCCGGCCTCAGGGCAGCAGCCAACCAACCAGTGGCACCACTTGCAGGGCCCTCCGCAAACCCTACTTTTCTTTTCTTTTCTTTTCTTTTTTTTTTTTTTTTTTGAGAGGCAGTCAGGCTCTGTAGCCCAGGCTGGAGTGCAGTGGCATGATCTCGGCTCACTGCAATATCCACCTCTTGGGTTCAAGTAATTCTCCTGCCTCAGCTTCCCGAGTAGCTGAGACTACAGACACACGCCACCATGTCTGGGTAATTTTTGTATTTTTAATAGAGACGGGGTTTCACCCGTGTTGGACAGCGATGGTCTCGATCTCTTGACTTCATGATCCGTCCGCCTTGGCCTCCCAAAGTGCTGGGATTACAGGCATGAGCCACCAAACCTGGACTACTTTCTAATCTTCCATTTCATTGTTCTGAATTTGCATCTGCACTTTCAGCTGCCTATATCTCAACGTTTAAAAATCCCAGAGAATTGTAAAATAATTCTCAAACTAAATCTAGACATTGTTTCCTCATTGTTCAAATACAATATATAAATTGAAGATTTTTTCTCATGTAAATTTATGGGGTACAAGTGCAATTTTGTTACATGCATAAGTTGTGTAGTGCTCATGTCAGGGCTTTAGAGTTAATACTCAAAGCCAGTTTAGTTTTTATTTATTTCAAAGATGAACAGTTGTTTATGTTAGATATAGTGGACCCCAAGTTTCTCTTCAAAGAATCAGTATGTCAGTATGTTTAGCTCCATAATTCTCTATTTTAAAGTTTAACTTCCTTGTAGTTTCAGTAAACAACCTTTTCCACCAGTTCTAATCAGTAGTTCACATCTGTTCCCCGGTCCCCTGCCCTGTCCTGATTCATCCTGGTCAGCTGCTCTGGTCACCTGCTTTGACCCCTGCTTACCTGCTCTGACCAGCCTGTAACCGTCCTTCCTGCCAAACTACCAACCCCGCCACTCCTGCTGGTACCCCTGCTCCCTTTAAAATAGCCAATCAGAATTAGACTAGACAGTGCGGTCTAACGCTAGCCAATAGGGGAACGACACAGCAGTAGGGGCCACCTCCATCAGGGCATAAGTACCCCTTCCCCTCCTTGTCCAGGTGTGTGCTCACCATTGTTCCATCTGTGAGTCACATCCTTCTATAGAAGTAAATCGCCTTGCTAAGGAAATTTATATCCAAGTGTTACTTCTTTTGTGGCATTGAAAATTCTACTTATAACATTTAAAAACCATGAATTTATTCAAATTATTTCATTTTTTAAAATGTGTTTGCAATTCAAAAGAAATTTAAAATGTGGTAAAAATCTAACCAAGCAAAAGGTTCATAGAAAAGGGAAATTGTTTGGCTGCTGGTTTAAAGCTAAATTTTATATACTGATGTCCACCCACACCCACATACAGCATTATTATAATACCTCAGAAAATTCCTTTGAGTGTTCTTTTTAGCCAAGACTTTATGTCTATTTTAGCCAAGATTTTTAAAATCATAAATTCAACAAATTATTTTAATCACTTTTTAATGAAATGTGTACCAAATGGATTCCAGATCTATATATCATAGCTCTATGACCTGAGGCAAGATATTTAAAACAGAGATAACACACATTCACCGAGGTCATTAGGCTACCATGGGTATTATTAAGATGATGGTGTACAATAATTTTTTCAACTCTATAGAAATATACAAATTTAAATTGTTAGGTTATTTGATGATATTCAAAGGAAACATTGATAGTGCTCATTTGAAATAATTTGTATATCAGTATTATTAGCTGAAATAAAATAAAATAAGTGAGATTATAAAATAATAAAATAGTATAAAATATTCAAATAGTGTATACTTTTATCAAGTAAATGGCAATTCTTATTCCACACACTCTTAAACCCAATTCTACTGTGCTTTTAATATAATTATTCATCTAGTTCTAAATCATTTTCTTATATTTTGATTTTGATTGACTTCATTTTGACTTAAAGACAATTTTGCCGGATCAGTATGTGGGTGGATATTTGAGACGTCCAGTTACTTGCAAGCTAGGCAGATGCCCCTGTTATGTAACCCTCAGGAGCATTATCCACCAAAAAGGAAACATGCATGGTGCCTCCAGAAACCCTACTCACCCTGTATTCTCCTAAAATTGAGTCATTTTAAATGACTTTAACTAGCACACTGACCAAATATTTTTTCAAAATCATTTGATGCAATTATTGTACATTAAATTCAGATATTTGTAAATTTAAGTGTTTATATTTTTACATAAAAACCAGGTTGTTTCTTACTGACTCTGGCTTTTGTCATATAGGAATTTCCATTTCATAATTATCTTTGAAGTGACTGGAAACTATCTTCTCAATATTCCAGTAGTATATTATTTATTTCTATTAATAAAACATTTTTATCTTTCAAAAATTAATTGCTACATTTATCATTTAAAAAATTTATTCACTGGTTCCCCAACAAATGATGGATATAATCTCAGCTTCCCATTGCCATCATGTGAATTAAAATAAGGGCACCCAGCTGATAAATAGCTATACAGCTAGAACTGGTAATACGACTCTTGATATCCTGTTCAGTAACCTCTCTCCTACATAGTTGCAGTGGCCCCTTCCAAATAGTGAGTATAATATATAAAAAGTCAGAAGAAAGGAAGTTCAAAGTTAACATTTTTCTGTTTTTGTTTTCCAGGCCAAACTGAATTTATTAATGTAGTTATTAATCTTTTAAAAAATTTTGCAATAGAATTTGCCTAAAGCGAAATGCACAGATCTTCAGTATAGACTTTGTTAAGTTGCTAAATGCATACAGCCAGGTAAATCAGAACCAAATCAAAATATAGAACATTTCCATCACCTCCAAAAGTATATTCATGCACTCTTGCACTCAACCACCAACAACCTTCTGATTTTGATTGTTCTTGAAAACGGATTAATTTTGCCTGTTCTTGAAATTCATATACAAAGAATAATAAATATTGTCCTTTTTCTTTTCAGCAAAATGTTTGAGACTCACTCACATTATTGAGTGTATCAGAAGTTTATTTTTTTATTGATGAGAGCTATTCCACTGTAAGGCTCTATCAAAACTTGTTTAACCTTTACAGGCAATTGGGTTATTTTCAATTTGAGAGTATTACTAATGAAGCAACTGACTATGGACTTTCTGGTACAAATATATTTTGAGACATACGTTTTCATTTCTGTTGGATAAATACCAAAGAGAGGAATTTCTGGTTCATATGGCAGATGTACAGTTAAATTTGTAAATATCTGTAACAAAGTTTTTCCAAAACGGTTTTGCCATTTTATACTCCCACTAACATGTGAGTTTCAGTTACTATATTATCCTCACCATAAAATAATATCTTGGCAATTTTGGCATAGGAAATGATTTCTTAGGGAGGATATAAAAGTGCTACATAAAAGAAAAAAGTAGCTAAACTAAACCTCATTAATTTCTTTTAAAAGATTCATACTAAAAGACACTGTTAAGAAAGTCAGTAGATAAGCTACAGAAACCTAGATAGCCTGTCAGTGTGTGCAGTGAAAAACAGGGCTAATTATTAAGGTGCTTACTGAGTAGGAAGGATATATTCCTAGAAAGAGAACTCCTGAAAGAAAAGGTATCTATTCCTGGAAAGTTAAATGTTCCTTTTCATTATAATGACTATCATAAAAACTGTTGAGATATGATACAGAAGCAAAAAGTAGAATGGTGGTTGCCAGGACCTGGGGAGAGAGGAAAATGGGGAGTTACTATGCAATGGGTATGAAATAAATGATAAGTATATAAAATAATAAATAAAATAAACAAATAATAAATACATGCATGCTGAAAGAACAAGTAAAAAGTGTTGATACCATAGTGAGTTGAGTAGATTACATAAAGTTTTCAAGATAGCGATGGGAAATAGTATGTTTTCCAGTGACACTGTATTTGAGTCTTCAGCAATTTCAGCTATAAGGTTGAGAGATTTAAGACTGCTTTTTAAAAATTCCTTCAGTTTATCAGTTTCAAATTTTTGTACGTGTTATTTTAATCTGTCTCAACAATACTTCGATTTTTTTTCAGATTTACATATCTCCATTTTTAAAATAAGGAAATTGAGATAGGGAAAATGGAGATATTTGTGGAAATTCACAAACATCTCTCCCTTCTGTGAGAAGGGCTTTCTTCGTTGCGTGGAATAGCACTGCCAGGCACAGCGGGCATGAAGCAACATCATATTAGAATGGCTTCTGCTCAGTGAGCTGGTGAAACAAACAAGAGACTGAGATAGTGAAGCAATACTTGGTGGTGATGGAGAAGAGCATAGGCAGAAAATAATCCATTCTGCATCCACCAATCCCAGTTGAGAGTTACTCTTTTGATGGAGGCAGTGAGAGATAACAAAATAAAAGTTGCTATTAACATCTGTCAGGGTGACATGGAGTGGATAGTGTTTACAACCAAGTTCCTACTGAGGGTGTCTAGTCTCCACATGGATATTTTACTTTTTTCAAGTTTTAATTCTTGAGTAGCAACACTGTCTGTATCATATAATGTATAGCAGCTGTCACATCAATCAAAAAGCAGAAAAACTACTTGGATCTAGGAATTACTTTTTCTTTATTATATATGAGATCTTGGGCATTCTTTTTTAAATTTAATCCTGGGATTTATAATCTGTAAGATGATAACAATATCTAAAATTACAGATTTGTTATAAGATGAATAATATGGTAGAATGCTAAAATGATACTTCTACAAAGGTAAAAGGTTACTAAAATCTCTCTTACTCTTTCCACATATATTGATGAGTTAAATGTGTTATCTTAAAATTTTAAAGGGTATTTTACTAAGATTTTATTTTAATTATATCTTAAATAATTTTCTTACCGCTAAATAACCACTAGTACCTAAAAACAGAATCACATTCTACATGCTTTCATATTTAATGTCACTTTTAAATAAATACATTTTTGAATGCTATAATAGAGAATATTGAGATTTGCGTATTTTAACATACACTGTAGATAATTCATTCATGTGCCACAGTTCCATGCAGCTAATAATCTCTGTTTTACAGAAATAATTGTATAGTTCAACAACATCATATTTATATTTTATTAAGGTGATATGGTGATATTTGATAAGAAGTTATGAGTGTATCATTATAAAGAAATAAGGGACCAGTTACATCAAATTACCTTGAAAGCTGAAATAATGAAATTTATTTCCTTCAGTGTAACATGAGGATCCTGATGCTATTGTCTGTTTTCAATAGTACATAATATAATGCAATGGGAGTCATCTTGCCACAAAACCTGTGCCCTTCAGTAATGACAGTAAATGAACACGTGATTGAATAACCATTCTTCCTACACAACATGGTGTATAGAAGAATATTTAGTATTAGTAGTATTAGTCAGATGTCAAGGGAAACCTGTCTTGTTCTTTTAAAAATAATAACCTGGATATAAATTGTAAAGGATTATTAGAAACAATCAACAAAATGAAACAACACACTACAGACTGAAAATGAGCTGGAAGAAAATAAAATCTAGTATTTCAGCCTATTGACATAGTAATACTAAAATGTATAACTGTTGAGCAGTGTTCAGGAGCAGTACAGTAACTTAAATGTAAAACTAAAAAGAAAAAAAAAAATCTGGAGAATATATTTAAACTATGTTCCTCACACAATGTTGCAAACAAATAAGAAAGGATATGTATTGAAAATCACATGGACCTTAAATGCTACTTCATTTTTATGGTAACTCAGAGAGGTGAAACCAAGTGAAAAACCACTTAGTCTCCACAGTCGCTTGTGCTCATCCAATAAAGCTGTGGATCCTACTTCAGAAGACTGTGTTTTCAGCAATAAAACCCCTTTTCCATAACAAAAAAAGTTCAATCATTCCATCTTTTACAATTATGACATAAAATATTACTGTATATGTCATAGGTTTAATATGAAATTAGTAATTCCATTCAGAAGAATTGTTTCATAAAAAAATGTGTTGAAAGAACAATTAGGTGAAATTTGGAAAACTAGAGAGATTTTTAGAAAGTGTATTGAAAGTATAACTGTGTAACATGTGATAGGATCTCTTCTTGTCTCCTCCAAACTTTAGTTAATATCTCAATTCCTCTTCAAAGTTTGATTTAAAAAGTTTATGTTGTCATACATTTTCATACACTGCCACATGTAAATTCACAAAGTCCAGAAAAGAATCTACCAAAGGCAATGCAAAATTAGTCGTACAACATAATAATTACCTAAATGTTTCCATATGAGGAATTACTATTCAGTAGCATTTATTAAATAAATTGTAAATACCCAGTAGTTGTAAATTTTCTGACAATATTTCTTATCACTTTTAGGTAATTTAAAAATTAATGGTGACATAATAGCATAGTATTTAAGAACACAGTCTGTGTTTTATTTTTTATTAACATATAATAATTGTACATATTTATGGGATATATATGGTATTTTGATACATACATGCAATGTTTAATGATAAAATTAGGTGATATAGTTTGAATGTGTGTCCCCACCCAAATCTCATGTAGAATTGTATCCTTAATATTAGAGATGGGACTGGTGGGAGGTGATGGGATCATGGGGTGGATTCCTCATGAGTGGTTTAGTACTATCCCTTTGGTACTGTCCTCATGATCGTGAGTGAGTTCTTGTGAGACCTGGTCATTTAAAAGTGTATGGCATCTCCTCCATCTCTCTCTTGCTTCTGCTGTGGCCTTGTGACATGCCTGCTCCCCCATTTACCTTCCAGCATGATTGTAAGTTTACTGCGGCATTCCCAGAAGCCAAGCAGATGTTAGCATCATGCTTCCTGTACAGCCTGCAGAATCATGAGCCAATTAAATTTCTTTAGCAATTACTCAGTCTTAGGAATTTCTTTATAGCAACGTGAGAATGGACTACATCAGAGTAATTGAGATATTTATAACCTCAAACATTGATTATTTCTTTTTGTTGAGAAAATCTCAAATCTTCTCTTGTAGCTATTTTGAAATATACAATATTCAATAAATTGACAACTATATTCACTCTACTAGTGATATTGAACACTAGAACTTATTCCTTTTACATAACTGTATTTTGTACCCATTAACCAACCTTTCTACTTTTCCCTTCCCCTTACCTTTCCCAGCCTTTGGTAACCACTATTCTACTCTCTACCTTCATGAGATTCTGTGCCTGCCCAGTTGTCTGTTGATTAAAATGACAAGCACATTTTGGTGGGCTAATTTGAAGCATCAATCATATCGTTTCTTCAATCTGTCTCACACATGGGGCTGTGTAGGAGCCTGATGGGACCGGGGACATTAAAGACAAACTATTGCATCAATCTCATCATCACGTGTACACACACAGGCTTGTTAAATTGTACTCAAAATGCTACCTCATACTTCAACCGTCAATGTAATTATTATATCCACACAATTTTTAACTCAGTTTTATGTTGCTCTTTTGCAGAGCTGCCTTCTTTTCACCTCTGGGTTTTCCCTGTACCTGGGATAGGGGCTTCCTTCTGAACCATATTATTCATGTTGTGCAGCTGGTTAAGAGAGTAGGTCTCTTTGGTAGATCTATCCGTAACAAAGTTCAGTACTTTACATTTGGATTTTTTCATTCTACAACCTGCAGGCTGCTATGATCTGTTTCCTCATTTCAAATTTCTTTATGTGACTTTAGCTTCAAATAAGATTTGCCTCCTTTGAAAATCATTGGTGAAGCAGGTATGAATCTTACTCCAAACCCCTCTGTGAGGAATAAACTGGACATTCTCAAGTGCTACCTAGTTTCTGTTTCTAAAGTCCATCCTGCTGAGTTTCCATCCTGGGAACATAATCTCAGTGGTTTAAAGATTGTATTCACCTCTGTTGCCTGACCCTGCCTCAATCCCAAAAACCCTGTTCTGCATTTCATTTGAATCTGGCACAGTGTCAAGGTAGGGGTGGATGCCCCCTGTGTTCTCTATTTTGACCTCTCAAGAGAGATTAAAGGACTTGCCCGAGTCACAGAGAGGTGAGATTGGAACTGGAAAAACCTGTATCTGAAGCCTCTGTATTTACCCACTGCTCTATAGTGTCTCTGTATGAATTTGAACAAATGACTCTCCCATAACCTCCCCCATTACCAAACAGGGTTGGGGTTTATCGGGTAGGTTAGCTAATGGCACAAAAGGATGCTCTATGATCTTGATATATCAGGATATTTTCCATTCAGGTTTCTTTTGAAGAAATATCTGGACTATAGGGTAAACAGTAAGAGGAAACACAACCTCTCTTTTTGGCACTCTCTCTCTTTCCTTGGTGCTGATTGGTTCAGCACCAAGTGAAGTCATAGTGACTCTGGTGACTCACAACTGCCCTCAGAACCTAGTGCCAACAGTCTGCAAGATTCTAGCGCTGGCCACCATCCCTGTCTTCCTTCTGGTTCAGTCCTGAATAAGGTGAGTGGAAGTTGCTGAGAGAGGAGGTAGGTATATCCTGTGACGAGGTGCCATCTGCACCGCATGTCTCCTTCCTAGACAGACCCCTCAACTATCCTGACTTTAGAGCTTGTCCCTGGCTTGTGCAAAAATCCATTAAAGTTTCTCCTTTGTGTAGATTAACAGTCCCCATTGTTTGTTGCCTTGTCCCTGGGTAGTGATCAGCAACTTTGGCCACTACATTCCAATTCAGGAATTAGTTCCAGGTTGAATTTCCTCCTTACTTCTCAATCTTGTATCCATCCTTGGTCATGACTCTGCCAGTACGCCTTCTATAATACACAATTCATGTAAATGGAGTGTTAAGTTATAGAAACTGAATACTGCAATTAAACATTGCTGTGTCTTCACACTTATCTAAACCCTCCCAAAGCTCAGTTCAGTGGCGCCCCCTCCCAAAGTTCAGTGCAATGGAGCTTCACACCTTTATTCTGTGGACCTGGGATGCAGGTGGGCTTTTAATGCCTTGGAAAATCTTATGCTAAAACTGGACTAGTTCCTTGAGACATCAAGCCATATTCCCTTCCAAATCTCTGATCTAGAATAACTATATTGTTACCATTAAAATGTGATCCAAGTGGGTATTGTCTAGAGGCAGGACATGGAATTTCCAGGGTGTCAGAGGGATAATGGTCAGGACAGCGCTTTGTGTTTTTTATAGTGTGGTTCTCACGAGGAACTAAAATGACTATTATGAGGAGATGTGGCTTGCCTCCACACTGGCTGCCCACTCAGTCTTATGTAAGAACTGAGGAAATTGACCCAGGTCACACACTCCCTTTCTTGAGTGGCAGTGAAGGAAGGCTCAGTCCTTCAAGTTTTCTCCTAGCCCACATAGAACCATGTAAAGCCTTGAGGCCGTGTTCAGTGTGTTAAACAATTTGGAGAGGGACGATAACTTATTGGTGTATTTTATTAACAAAGAAAGTGGAAAACTGTCTCTTAAGGAGCTGACATCCCAGAAATCCAAGGCAATCACCTAGGAAATAAGCCACGAAAGGCTGACTGATAGAAGTTAAATGCATAAAAACTTTGCATACTAGGTCAGGCACAGTGGCTCTTGCCTATAATCCCAGGACTTTGGAAGACTGAGGAGGGTGGATCATTTGAGCCCAGGAGTTCAAGACCAGTCTGGGCAACATAGGGAGACCTATCTCTACAGTACAAATAAATGAATACATAAATAAATTAAAAATTTGCACAGTCTTCCAATAAATAGGCAATATCATAGAAATAAGCTATTCTATTTACATTGGTTGCAAACATTATGAAACATCTAGAAAAATGAAGAAGAAAAATATAAGGAAAACACACATGCCACTATTTGTGAGACTTCAGTTTGAATATTCACATAATATTTTAAAAATACTACACTTTTCTGAAGAGAAAGATCAGTTTTTGCAATGGCATCAATTCACCTCTAAATAGATCAGTAAATCCAGTGCAATCCTGATAATAATTTATAGCAGAATTTTGAGTGTGTGTGTAACTGGAAGGCCAGATGAAATTATACTGCAAAAAAATGTGAAGGATTGTGCTAGATTATGCAAGAGGGGTAGCTTGTCATTCTGGACTCAAAACTTACTCTGTAGTATTAACAAATGAAACAGGAATTGATAGAAATGTCCGTGGACCAACAAAGAGATTCTAGAGGTATACTCATGCGTATGTGGAACTCAAAGAAATTATATACCTGGCATTTAAAAATCACAAGTTGCCACAAAGCTGACTTTTATGATCGTGTGTGTGTGTGTGTGTGTTAGGGAGAAGTGCAGAGGGGCTTCTGGGGCTACTTGATGCTTCTCCTTCAGGTAATTCTGGATTCCATAAACTTTCACAGGTCTCTCTGCTGTGCCGTCTTCCTGAAGCCATCTGTAGAGTCAAGCAATCATGGCTCAGGGACACTCTGAAGTTGGTCCCAGCACATCTGCACCGAGCATTAAGAGGAAAGCGGATGAATACTTAAAACCCAGCCTGGCCTCTAAATCCGTGCTGAGCGTTTTACTCAGTAGACAGCTTGGGAATCACAGAAATGATGCGGATCTGACAGAGTGGCTGTGGACACTGACACAAGCCATACCAGGGAGGAGCTGGCCTTTGCCAACACACCCCACAACCAACCCACCGCTGCCCCCTGGGGAGGATGGAAAATCCAAGAAAACAGTGTGGATCAATAAATCCTTTCCCTGATGCAACCATTACAAATGGAAGCTGTGTTCTCACTGCTTTTGGCTGGACATGGCCTTTGATCACCTGGTTTCTTGACTTCTTTTTTTTTTTATTAATATACTTTAAGTTCTGGCGTACATGTGCAGATCGTGCGGGATTGTTACATAGGTATACACATGCCATGGTGGTTTGCTGCGTGGATCCCCCCGTCACCTACATTAGGTATTTCTCCCAGTGTTATCCCTCCCCAATCCCCCCCACCCCTGCTAGCCCTCCCCTAGCTCCCCCACCCCCACAACAGGCCCCAGTGTGTGATGTTCCCCTCCCTGTGTCCATGTGTTCTCATTGTTCAATGCCCATATATGAATGAGAACATGTGCTGTTTGGTTTTCTGTTCTTGTGTCGGTTTGCTGAGAACGATGGTTTCCAGATTCATCCATGTCCTTCTGACCACCAGTCTCTGTGTTACCCAAGGCCACAGCAGATGAACTCTTAGCTACTATCCCTTGAGAACATGTTTACTAATGTTGTAGAGTCCGGGGGGTGTTGGAGTCACGAGGCACCCTGTTAGAGAAGCTGGAAGGGCAGCTGAGTGGACACACAGAGAGGCCCTGCAACCCTAAATTTCTAGGGAGATGGGGCTTTAAGGAGCCCACTTAGAGGTCTTGATTTTGTCTCTCTTTAAGTTTGGGGGAGGGAGTGGGTAGAAGTTGAACTCAAATAAATTTAAAATTAGAGTGGCTTGCAGAGTGGGGAGGGAATTCTCCCAAGAGATATACTTCTATTGAGAAAAAGAGAAAGGGAGCTAATGAGGTAACCAGAAATGCCCATGAAATAAAGAATGGTCTTTCAAATATTGGTGCAAAATAACCTTGAGCCTACAATTCTACTCTAGCCAGACATTCAAGTGTGAGGGTAAATTAGCATATAAGGTGTTCAAGTGTGGGTTCCCTGGAAATAGACCCTGAGGCACACTTGTGAGTAGAAAGTGCTTAATTGGGAGGGAGTCCCTGATAGCACAGGCAAGGGTGTGGGGGAGGTGAAACATACAAGGAATGCAGCCAGTTTAAGTGGGAGGAATAAGCTAGCAGGTTTCCACTGTGGGCGATTGGAAATAATTCCTAAGGGGACCCTATGGGAGACTTTGTAGAACACATACCTCACATTCATCCCAAGTGCAGGATGAGAAGGCTTGCGGATATTTTAGCCACCAAATACCCAACCATACTTGTTAAGGTACTTCCCCTATGGGAGATATAAATCCCTGTCACCTTCAGTTGGCCTTGGGTCATATCCAGCATGCTCCAAGTGTGAGACAAAAAGCCCCTAAGGCAGAGAGTCATGGCGACTGCCATAAGCAGCCCTGTAGCTGCAAAGGTGAGATCTAGCTCTGCAGGACCAGAATCTAAATACATAAGTCAGTGTCAGAATCTTTTTGGCACTATCTATTCCTTAAATAGGTCAATATTCACTGTTTGTGAAAATTTTCATTCAACTGGAGCTACATTTCCTCTCTATAGTTAACATGTTTTAAATGTTTTGCCAATTATCAATTTTAATTGAAAACTGGTTGCAGGACCTCTGTCCCAGAGAGTTGTGAGATGCGTGGTTAGCTGTCAAAGGGACATTTGCATTGTAGGCATCAAAATCTTCCCCCTGAGGAAAAGAGAGCTGGATTTTTGTAGTGCATCCTGCCTGCAGATGTGCCATGCTGGGTGTTGGGCACAGGTCTCGCCCTGGGATTTCATGGAGATCTTGGGCTGCATTTGTCAGGAACTCTATTCTTGCCATTCAGGCTACAGGGGCCCAAGCTGCAGTGTCTCACTGGTTGCTGAGGGGTTCCTCAGCATGTGGAATACAAAGAACCTCCTCCTCTCCAGGTCTCCCATAGCAGCTGGAACTTTATTAATGTCCCTATCATTACCTTCTCTATGGAATGGGATGAGTTGCTGGTTAGTTTGCTCCCAGCCACCTATGCCCATCCAGGCCCACGCTCAGTACACTGTCCGCATACTGGGTGCCCCTATTCCCAGGGATTCTTAGAAATGCTGTTCTGGGTGATGATTCCATTTCAGCACTGACACAGCCACTGGCAGCCACAGATGGCCTTCTCAAGCTTGTGTTGGGAGTCTAGTAATGAATCCTTTTTATCACAGTTCAGATGGGACTTGCAATGCCCAGCTCCACTGTGTTGCTTTTCATCTTTCTTCTCTCTCCAGTCTTACAAGTAATTGATTATTGATGAAGTGCCTAGAAGCTACAACAACTTCCGGCTGCTGTCTCTGAGCACAGTGTTATGTGACTGGGGTCTCCTTTTCAATTGAAGGACCCCAGTTGCATGTCCTCCGGATTAATTTTAAAAGAATGAAATTAGACCAGGCATAGTCCCCATTTACAGCAATGCAGGCTATGGCAGCTCAGAAAGAGTTTATACTTAAGAAAGAGTTTATACTTATACTATCCTCAGAGAGAAAACCAAGAGGGGGGATTCAGAGCATGACCAGCCCAGTGTCAGTCAAAGCCAATTTGAGAAGGGAAAGGATCTTTGGAGTCTCACTGCCCATCCTTTAGGTCAAATACCCCTTTTCACCACATTACATTATTGAATTATATTTCTGAAACTGTTTCATGGAATACTAGATCTATGAGATGTTGATAACTGTTCTGTAAACAATGTACTCTCTTGGCCAGTATGTTTGGGAAAATATTTTGTGCTATATCCCCCAATGGGTGCTATACAAAATCCATCAGTGTTGAAGACTCCAAGAAGCCCTCGTGTACTCCTTTGCCACTCCTACTATTCTCCTTCTTCTGTCTATTCATCTTCTTCTCCTTCCCTAGCCTCTCTTCCTCTTCCTTCTCTTTTTCTCCTCTCCTCCCCAGGAGAGTATTTAGATACAGAGAAAGCTTAAATAAGATGACTGCACAGAGGATGGACGTGCCTCTTTGTTCTCTCATCTCCCTTGATCTTTGGGTCTTGGCCATTGTCCACTCTACACTTATGGTGGATATTCTTATTGACTTTACCTGGCCCTAGGCATACACTGGCATCTGAGGCTGGTGTCTGCAGTTGCTGCTTGTGCAATTGTCTGTGGCTTGTAATTAGGAGAGTTGCACGCTTTGGGTCTTCCTTTTTCTGTCCCTGGCCTCACCCTTTTGACCAGCTCTCTCAACTCTTCTGTGGAGTCTCTTTCTGGACCTGCAGCTATAACTCACCCATGCTACAAATGACTCATGAAGGACCCTAGGGCACCATGTCAGAACCTTGCTTTCCTAAGTGTCAGGCTGTCATTTCTGAGCTCCTGTTGCTTCCTCCTGTTGGAGTGGAGCACTGAGGGCAGGCCTCTTTTCCAGAGCTCCAGGTAGGATGTGGGGCCAGGTGCCTTTCTGCTCTCAATTCATGTTTCCTGTCCCAAAACTCTTCCCTTCCTTTGCAAGCCTCTCAATACTTCACCACTTTGTTCCAGTGTCACTGCATACAGTTATGCATACAGGTGTGTGTGTGTCTGGGTAGAAGCTTCTGGAAGAGCCCAGTGGTTGAGTTGGGATGGTTATGGAAGCTACAGACATCAGGTGCTCTGAGGCTGGCCACAGGCTTGTATGGGGAAGTGCGGTGATGGGAGTAGGGCTGGGGTCAAGCAGGTGTAAACCGTGCAAAGCAGTTCTTGGTGGGTCTATCAGAGGAAGGAGACAGGCATCCAGTGGGGGAGGAATGAGATGTGAGTAGGGGCAGCATCTATATTGCTGAGCTTTCCAGGAAGAAGAAGCAAATTCTCTACGCATGCAAAATATTTCAAAATGTAAAAGTTGAAGGGTAACTAAAACATAAAGTCAGGGATTAGGCCAAAGACAAAACATTGTGCTGAGGTTCGTAAGTTCTCCTGTGAGTGTATAGATTAATATTTCTAAAATTGCTTGAATGAGTACTGGGTTAGACAAATAAGTTAATGGATGTGTGATGATAGAAGCCAGGTTTCTCACTCTTAGTGAGAAAAGTTAGTTAAGTAAGATGGGACAACTACAATGACTCATTTGATAAGAAATTAGAGTTGGAGAGATCAATATGAACTCATGCTTATGTTAATATAGATAAAGAAGGGTCAATGTAGAAACATTTATAGGTATGTGTGTATACAAGATGTATTAGTGTCCTATTGCTGCTGTAACAAATTTCCACAAATGTAACAGCTTTAAACAAACAAAAATTTCTCTTAGAGTCTGGAGGTCAGAGGTCTAACATCAGGTTGCTGGTTAGGGCAATGTTCCTTCTGGAGGCTTCAGGGCAGAGTTCAATTCCTTGCTTTTTTCAGCTTCTAGGACTGGCCTGCCTTCCTTGTTTCATTATTCCTTCCTGGCATCACTCCAACTTCTCTCTTTCCATAGTAGTATCTCCTACTATGCACTCTAATTCTGCCTCCCTCTTAAAAGTCTCTGTGGTTCATGTATTTGGGTATTGAAGAAGGAAGAGACAGGACTGTGAAAGACAGTTGCACGGAAGCTTTAGTGGGACTGTGCTTGGACAGGATTTTATGAGAGGCAAAGGTATCTGCAAGACATCTTCCCAAGACACTACCCCAGAAGACGATAAGAGCAAGGGGATTTCTGAGAAAGAGGAGGAAACCAGAGAGGGGGCTTACATGAGTAGGTGATGCCATCAGCAGCAAGGTGTGGAGTTCTCTGGGTCACAGAGCTTTGAAGGGCAGCAGTGGTTTGAGGGTCCTTCAAAACTATTGAGTTTATCTTTTCTATAGTTAGCGGATATTGGGAGCAGTTTTGTGGGAGATAGAAAGTAGATAGGTTCTAAAGGACTTAAAACAGGTTTTCAGATTATATTTAAAGACACTGAGTATATGAGAATGTAAGTTCAGTACCAGTGAGCTTTGAGGCAATAGTCCTAGCCTGCTGTGAAGAAGTAAATGACATGGGAATCATTTTAGGCCAATAGACAGGGTGTATTTCTGGCTATTTATAGAAAATGATGCTTGTGATTATATGAGGCCCACCCCCATAATCTGGGATACTCTCCTCATGTCAAGATCCTTAACTTAATCATATCTGAAATGTTCTCTTTTTCATGTAAGGTAACATATTCATAGGTTATGGGGATTGTGAAGCAGACATCATTGGGGGACTACTACTTACCTACCACACATGTGTCAGCTTGCACACACATGATTTCTTGTTCTGTCGACTGAGACAGCCAACAAGCAATGACACCCCAGTAGTAATGAGCACACCTAGAGCCCAAATCTTGGTTTCTAATGTCATCTTCCAATAAAAGGAACCAGGGTCCTTTGGCTAAATGACTGATTCCAAGGCTAAACCTGAGATTGTACAAGATGAGCCTGGAGCATCTTGTAATACCAGTAAGTGCACATGTGCACATGCATGTGTGCATGCAAGCATGCACACACACACACACACACACACACACACACACACAATGATGGGCGTATGGCAGGCAAAGAGACAAAGGAGTTTGCTGAAAGTGCTCCCAATGGCTAAAGCTGGAGCAAGGTGATCAACAGAATAGATACAGTGCTTTTGGATTATAACTTAAAATATAATAAATATCCATGAGTCCATACTGATTAAATAGGGAGAAGAGACAAATATCTTCTGCAGAATAATTCCATTTTTTCCTAGATATTTTACCTAAGAGAAGGTAGAAAAGAACTCTCCTTAAGTGTATGCTGTGCATAGTAACCTCCTTCCAAAGAGTAGAGTATGGAACGGCAGAAAAACGTACCTTTACTGCTGAGAAACCTGATACACATGACCTCAGCCAGCTGGCCAAGATTGAAATTTACTGTCATGTCATGCAGATTGTATGCTCTCTTGATAGGGTGTGATGAGAATGGCACTTTATTTCTTGGTCTTCCTCTTGAAAACCTGTAACCCCAGTGTCATCATGAGAAAATCACCTGGCAAATTCTAGTTGAAGGACATTCTACAGAATAACTGGCCAGTAGTCCTCAAAGTTGTCAAGAGTCATCAGAAACAAGAGAAGTCTGAGAAACTATCATAACCAAGAGCACCCTAAGATGGCATAATTATTAAATATAAAGTAGCATCCTGGATGTGAGGCTGAAACAGAACAAGGACATTAGATTAAAATGGAGGAAATTTGAATGAAGGGCGGACTTTAGGATTGGTTCACTAATTGTGACAAATGCACCACTTTAGTGCAAGATGCATGGGGGAAACTGGGTGAGGGATATGAGGGACCTCTCTGTACTATCTTCACAACTTTGGTGTAAATATAAATCTCTTTTAAGGTAAAATGTCTAGATAAAACAAACGACAACAACAAGGCCACTCCCAAATCTAGTCTGAAGAAAATGAAACAAGAACATTGCTCAAGTAACAAAAGGTACCAAACACCTGCCATCCTGGCTGGTGTGAGTGACTACTCCTTCTGTGAAACTATAGCTTTTTCAAATATTCATTTTTCTAGGATAAGGTTTACAAATATATCCAGTCACAAAATTACCCCCCCACTTCCTGACAGCATCTAAACCAGAGCCAAACCCTGCTTCAGGAAACTCTCCTCTAAATCACCTAGCTCAAGCCCAGATCTTCTGTCTTTTCTAACACTCTCTTCCAGAGAGCCCCCCCCTGGTTTGCAGTCTCCTTTTGTTCTTTGAGTAATGAACTCAATTTGTTCATCAAGCAATAAACTGTACTAAGAAAGTTGAGCTTGTTTCACTACAGGTGTGTTCCTGGTGGCCTTTGACTGCAGAGTGGTGACAAGATTAAAAAAATGTCTCTAGCTTCTTGAAAAACCATTTCACCTCCCTGGAGACATCTTTATCTTTCATAATTCCCCACCCTCATGTGGCCTGTTCAACCCCTAGTTTTGGACCTTTCCCCTGGCTGCCTTTATTCCTTTAGTATCAACCTTGCTCATCTTTAACTTTGCTTTCTTGCAAACCTGTCTTCAAAAATTGTCCAGCATTTGATCCAACCACACATGTTCTGCTCTGGTAAGCGGTTCTCTGTTGTCCTTGGCTATATAAGCTCATAGGAACCTAAGAGAATTTCCTATGCATGGGCAGTCTCCACTGGGAAAACCGTTGACCAAAACAGTGGAAGGCATAGTGGTGTTGATTCACCCCTATGGGCATGTAATTACATGACTATATTTCCACAACTCCAAAAAAGGCCATTGCAATGGAGGCAATTCTCCCATTGCTTGATGCCCGAGGTGTTACACTCAGATAACAATCCGTTTTATAACCGAACATTTTGATCCATGGGCAAATGTCCATGGATGGAAGAGGATTATCACTCACACTTCAATATGAATGAAGGATCTGAGGGGCGGGTTTTGGTATGGCAGGAGATGAGAAAAGGAGCATACTGGACTCATGAGTAGGGGCAGTAGGAAAGTAGACCTACAGTGGTGAGAGGGTGGGCGTGAAGTGATTCCATTGCAAAGTAAAAATAAAATCCTAAGACCCGCAGTCAACTGAACAGATCCCCTCTTGGCCAGGGGGAGACTTCAGAGAACCCTTAAAAACTGAGTTCCCAGATGGCATGGGAGATTGGACACTTCTTATTATGGCCCTTCCCTTTTGCTATTTAGATACAATTGATCAGCATTTATGTTCAAATAGAGATCACAAGACTCATGGAATGCACTCTTTGTGGCAATAAGA
Organism: Ateles fusciceps; assembly: GCA_036589455.1. Classification (NCBI taxonomy): domain Eukaryota; kingdom Metazoa; phylum Chordata; class Mammalia; order Primates; family Atelidae; genus Ateles; species Ateles fusciceps. Next base: position 159,842 of record JAZHEH010001870.1, read on the forward strand.
TACCAAATTATAAACAAGAACTAAGGCCATGCCAGGCAAAGGTTAAGTCACACTTTTCTGCACTTAAGGAATAATGTTCTAACTGCCACAAAGCCTTAGTTTTACTCTAGCAGCTAAACAAGCACTAGCCTGGAGATAAGCAATTTTGAAGCAATTGCAACTCACTTACTACTAGATGCTGACTGATTTCAATAACCCTCTCCTGATAAGAGACCACAGATCACAGTATGGCCCTGGCCAGTTTACAGAGGCTGCATACTCGAATGCCCTCATGTCCTTGCTTCACTTTTTGAGGTAGAGGGCCTAAGTGTAATATATTTAAATGTTAAGTCTCCACCCCCAAGGTGAACATGGGATGCATGTAACATATGTGTTTGCTTATCACACATGCACACAACTCCCATTCATGAATATTCACAGCTTCTCCTATAACCTGTTGAATATGTATGCTTTGTCAACTCATTCAGTATAAAACCCTGCCTCATCCTTCCCAGTTTCAGAGTGCTAGGATTCGGTTTTCAGCCAGAGACTGCACTCTGTGGTGTTTGGTTTTCTGTTCCTGTGTTAGTTTACTGAGAATGATGGTTTCCAACTTCATCCATGTTCCTGTAAAGGACATGAATTCATCCTTTTTAATAGCTGCATAGTATTCCATGGTGTATATGTGTCATGTTTTCTTTATCCAGCCTATCACTGATGGGCATTTGGGTTAGTTCCAAGTCTTTGCTATTGTGAACAGTGCCACAATGAACATACGGGTTGTGAAGACCATGGGAAAAGCATAGTATCTGGGCTGGAATGCACTGTCCCTCAGGGCACAGTCCCTCATGGCTTCCTTGGCTAGGGGAGGGAGTTCCTGACCCATTGAGCTTCCCAGGTGAGGCGATGCCCCACCTTGCTTCTGCTCACCTTCCATGGGCTGCATCACTGTCAAACCAGTCCCAATGAGATGAACCACGTACCTCAGTTGGAAATGCAGAAATCACCCACCTTCTGCCTTGATCTTGCTGGGAGCTGCAGACCAGAGCTGTTCCTATTCAGCCATCTTGCCAGCCACCAGAAATACAAATTTTAATATCATCCTCCAGCCGGGTCCTTCTGCCACTATTTCTGACAAATAGTCTGAGGTCTCCTATTTACAAACCTTCATGGCTTTGAGGGAAAACCTAGAAAAGTTCTTGGATGACCCAATCAAGGGCTTCCAAAAATTGAGTCTTGCATTTAGATAAACTTGGAAGGATGTAAGTGTCCTCATGGGACAAGCCCTCTCACAAAAGGAAAGAGAAATCATCTATCAGGCACCATTCCACTGTGAGGATGACTTACACGTGACAGATGTCAACTACTCTGTAGAAGCTACAGCTGTTCCCTAGCAGGATCCCAACTGGGATTATAATACCCAGACAGGAATATGGGCCAGGAACTGTATGATCCTGTGTCTAATAGAGCAAATGAAAAGGAATAAGATCAAGCCTATAAACTATAATAAACTAGCCACCATATGTTGGGGTTACCACCTGTGGGAGTCTGTCCTGAAGATCTTGACTCAACAACAGCTGAATAAAGTACACGGACACAGAGATATCGAGCTTTGCCAGTTCAGTCGAGTGTCTGTGGCCACTTACAGACTCCCTGGATAGTGCTGTAAACAGTTGCAACCGCCAGCCCTATCAACCAGTGAGTCTTGTATTTATTTAGTAAAGTTTAATTGACAAAGGCTTGAGTCAACACCACTAGAGGTTAAAGATTAAGGACAGTTTCCAATGCCCAAAGCAAACACCGTTAGTGGGTAATCTCCCTGGTTAACCTTCCTCTGAGAGGGCCATCTGTCTCAAAGGTTAGTTTTAAGACCACACGAGTAAACAAGCTAGCTAGGTAAACTACTCAGATTCCTTTGTACTTGTGCCCTAATCTCTCTGACTCCTTCAAAGAGACCCTGGCTGCCTTCAGTGAAGAACTATAGAAAAAACCCTCAGGCCTTCCTAAAGGGTTTGAGACTATATTCTATAACTTTCTCTATTATTTTTCCCTTAATATTTTTGCCACCACCCTGTGTGAATTCCCACAACCATAAACCAGGGGCCAAATGAAAATCCTACAGACTTCTCAAAAGGCTACCAAAAAAACAAAAAAAAAACAAAAACAAAAACCAAAAAAACAAGTATTAAGCACACCAACAGTTGTGCCCCAGAGGGACAACTAGTCCCTAAGGATCATTCCTTTGTCCAAGCTTCCCCAGACATTAGAAAAAAAATTTATTAAAGTCAGCCTTAGGACCCAGTGCCCCTATGCTAGACATCCTCAAATTAACCTCCTCAGTCTTTTAAAACCAAGAGCAAAATGAGAAGAACAGGGCTAAGAAGAGGGAGAAATGGAGAGGCAAGAGGCAGACTCAACTATTGGCTGCTTTACAAGTCTGCCAGCCCCTTCCAGGTTGCCCTGAGGATGCTCTTCCAGGTAACTGCCATCAGTGCAGAAGGCCAGACTACTGGAAGGGAAACTTCCCTAATGGGCCAAATTAGAAGAAGCCCCTCACAGCCTGTCCCCTCTGTCACAAGCTCAGCCACTGGAAAAGAGCCTGTCCCAAGAGAAAAAAGTCCCTGTCCCAGATCCCAATGCAGTAATGCCTTTGAGCTGAAAGGGCCCTCTTCTGTGTCTGGCTCCCAGATCTGACATTATTATCAAAGGGACAGAATCAATGGAAACTCTGAAAGTGGCAGGTAAGACCATAAATTTCCCTTTTGGATTCAAGAGTCACCTACTGTGTGCTAACCTCTTTCCCCAGGCAACTGTCTTCCAGATCCTGTTGAGTGATGGGGGTAAATGGCACCCTTTCCCTCAAAAGATTCACACCCCTTTATATTACTAATGGGACCAATTACTCTCTTCCATCATTCCCTGATAATGTCTAAATGCCCCACACCCATTATGAGTAGGATTATACTTTCCAAGATGGGTACTGCTTAATGTTTACTCTACTTTTAGATTCATATTTTCCCCCTAATAGCAGTATTTCTCCTGGGAAGGTCACTTAACCTTTAACCAATGACTTCAACCTGGACAGTCCTATCCCAGAGTTTTATTTTTATTTATTTATTTATTTTTGAGACAGAGTCTCGCTGTGTTGCCCAGGCTGGAGTGCAAGGGCACGGTCTTAGCTCACTGCAAGCTTCGCCTCCCAGGTTCAAGTGATTCTTCCTCAATCTCCCCAGTAGCTGGGATTACAGGTGTCTGCCACCATGCCTGGCTAATTTTTGTATTGTCAATAGAGACGGTGTTTCACCTTGGCCAGGCTAGTCTCAAACTCCTGACCTCGTGATCCCCCGCCTCGGCCTCCCAAAGTGCTGGGATTACAAGTGTGAGCCACCACACCTGGTCCCTACCCCAGAGTTTTAAAAACACCCCACATCTGTTCAGACAAAAAATTTGACCAAGCAATCTCTTGAATGGGGACAACTTCTACAATATGTAAATAATCTACTCATTTGCCCCCCCCTTCACAGAACTCACACAACAATGTGCAGTACAAGCCTTAACTATGTAACAAAAGGAAATAAATTTTTGTCTAATCTGAAGGTTATTTAAATGTTACATATAAAACAAGGTAAAGGGAACCAGGAAACAAGGGAGATATAAAGTTTATAAATGTAAAGAGATATTTTTGGTAAGAAAGGCTAAACAAGACAATTTTGTATGAGAAAGAATCTTGTGTGGAAAATTCTTGTCCTAAAGTAAAATGAGTGATTATTTAAGAAAGAGAAATATAGGACAAATCAGAAAGTCCAAGCCTGTTGTAGGTGGTCTAAGTCATGATAGGGTTTGTAAAGAGGAATTTATGTTTCCTGCCGTTTTTAGCCTTTTCTTCCCTTGAGAAGATCTGAGATGATAACTGTCTCTTCAGCTTTTTTTTTTTTTTCGGCTGCTGTAACTCTTCCTCTGGTTCTAACTTTTATTATGGTCTAATGCTAAAATATTTTTCAGGTCATCTAAATGGGCTTCCCATAGGAGAAGCAGTCATACTCCAGAAGGATTTTCTTTTCCTTTTTGGTAACTGGCTTAGAAACAAGATTTTATAATTTATATGCTGTACTAATTAGATTTTTGGTTGCAGAAAAATCTTTAGTCAGTCTTTGGCAAATAAAGATAGTTTTAAAAATTATAAATGAATAAAAGTATCTTCAAAATTTAGACTTTTGGTCTAAATTATCCAGATCAGATATTAGGTTTGCTGGAAGCTTTAAGGTTATAAACTGCTTCTATGACTTTTGATAATTGTTCAAATAGCCTTCTTTAAAGCCATTAAATTCTAATTAAGACCCACGGATGTATGATGTTAGCCATGCCCCTAGCTATGCCTGAAAGAGAAAGATTTTATCTGCCACTGCATATCTATTCCTCCCTAAAAATTGGAGGGAACTGACTCATTAACTTATCTTTCCCCTGATGTGGCCCTCCTGGACCAACACCAGTCAGCACCTATCCCTCTTAACTCCCAATTCCACATCTCAAATAGAGTAACCATGGCTTTCCTCCCCTTACTTATTACTCTGTGGCTATGAACTAGATTAGTTGAAGATGGAGTAGGAGGTGCAATAATTTTAACCTCTCAAGAAGTGCATGCCACTTTATCCCATGAGGTAGCGCAGGCACTTGAAGAGACAACCAAAGTCATTACTTTGTAGACCAGCAACTTAACTCCCTAGCATGGATGGTGCTCCAAAACCACCACACCGTAGCCATCAGCACCTCAGCCCAGGGACGATCATGTGCTTTGCTTAAGGAAGAATATTACTTTTATCAGAAATCATCCAGGACAACATTCAATGGCTACAAGAAAAAGCTAAATGTCTACAGGCTGTTTGAGCCTATTTTCAGGGACAGGGAATATCCTCAATTGGTTCTGACCTCTTCTGGGCTCACTCTCCACTGTGCTCCTTCTTCTCCACTTAGGTCATTGCTTTATCAATTTATCAACTAAATTCATTTCCTCTCTCATTTAGGCCACCAGTCTTCAACTACTACAGCAGGAATATCAACCAGTCATCTGGAGACCCCAACACTTATGTGCACACCTCACCTTTGGATGCCAGTGGGTAAGGGTTCCAGGAAAGCATGGAAGGGCTCCTTCTTTGACAGAGAGCAAGAGAATGGAACCTGATGAGCTCTCTAACATTCTGCCAACAGGAAGCAGGTAGGGAAGATTGACCTTTGCCACTCTTCCAAAAGAATTGAGTCTCAAACACTTGAGGGGGAAATGTTAGAGTAGGCAGATAGTTAGAAATGAGCAGGAGGAAGAGCCCTTGGAAAAAAAGAGGTATGGAAAATCTGACACCCCGGAGACCAACCAAAACATGTATGCTAGTTATGAGCAGAGAAGAAGGGGAAATATCTATGCAAAAAGAAATGCCCTTTAAGATGCCTAGTAATTACGCACTCTGCAGTTAATCTGTCAGAATGTAGCTAGCTACAAAATATAGCTCCTTTATCTGTAGTTTTCAACTACTATAGCAAGAATATCAACTAGCCATCTCTATATATAGCTCCTTTATCTGGAGCTATATTTTGTAAAGAAACCAAAAAGAAAGAGAGCAAAGGAGAAATTCCTAGAGATATGCTGGTGCAATAAATACAGATTTAACCACTCTACAACATTCCTGAG